>JAEMWC010000047.1:1890000-1891353 GCA_016490735.1 Pachyseris speciosa | reverse complement strand
GCAGCTACAAAACGATGTTTAGGTTAACTCCCGCCTTAATGATGAGATCTGTGTCCATAACAAAAAGAGAACAAAATTTCACTCTTCTCTTCCGTTTCTTAGCTTAGCACCCCTTCCTGTTCTGTCACCAATCCACACACTAACACGTGTACCTTGACAGCCAATCGGAGCGCGCCACCACGCTGTCACTGCAGCGTGTCCACTGTGTCACATGTACATTTCCAACGTTTCCAACGTGTATATTTCAGCTTTCTGCTAAGCGTCTCTCCCCTTTTACCTTGGATTTTTTTTCGATTTGGTCAAGATGATCATTAGTAGTCTTTTGATGTGTTTATTTGCGTCAGCAGCTCTTTGCTCTGATGTTATAGAGCTGGCCGATGAGAATTTCGCATCTGGGACGAAAGACGAGGATATCATGCTCGTAGAGTTCTTTGCACCCTGGTAAATCAGTCATTCGTTTTTTAACAGAATTAATTTTCGACTCGTTTGCTCAGTTACTGATAATTGACGAGATGAACGCAGGTTTTGTGTGTTAACTCGTTTGCTTGTTTATCAGGTGCGGACATTGCAAAAGGCTTGCTCCTGAATACGAAAAAAGCGGCGACTACCTTGAAGGAAAATGATCCTCCGGTTCCACTCGCAAAGGTATACAACAGAAGTAGCTATTTACGGTCAATACCGTAATTCTTTCTTGTGCCCTTTACTTTTTTATTTAAAGTTTCCAGCTTTCAATTACATTGTAGAGTTCGTTAATAATTAAGCTTAAGTTATTATGGCACATGGTCGTATTTTTTTACTAGTCGATGTTCGTTTATGAGAAGTTTGAACTTAAGCTTAACTCATTCTTGTCCGCTGTTTTTGACCTCTTTTTGGTAATTCTCGAGGGTTGGAAGTCAGGTCGACGTCATTGTTCCATATAAGGGGTTACATCGAGATTTTGCTGGTCCACAAGACCGAAGGCCGGCTCTTTCTTTCCTGTCGCGCTTGTCACGCCAGCTGTTTCTTTGATTTATAAGTGTGTTATTCGAGCCATTTTTCACCTTAGAAGCCCCTGCCTGGCTTCATAAAGCTGGGTTGGTGGGTAGGGCAATCCTTTGAAAGAAAAGAGGTGAGAAGCAATTTCGCATGAAGTGGGCCGCCAAGATTGTTCAAGCGAGCCTTGGCAATTCATGGAGTGAAGTTTGTGTTCCTAGCTGTTCTTTGAATGGATTCCGCGACCTCGCATGGCAATTTTGGGAGAGTTTTGACTTGTAAATAATGCAGTCGGTGCAATATTTTGTCAGCAGGACTGGGTGGTCAACACTTATAAAAATATCTTGAAATGGAAATTGTTCCTATAGCATGGCTGTTATC
>JAEMWC010000047.1:1665000-1885000 GCA_016490735.1 Pachyseris speciosa | reverse complement strand
ACGTCAGACTTAGCCAGAAAGGCTACTAGCAATTACTATGTAATCCCAGGTGGTTTAACCAGCATTCTTCAACCGCTAGATATTTCCCTAAACAAGCCTTTTAAAGATCGTCTCCATGAGCAATGGAACAACTGGATGATTGAAGGCCAGAAGAGCTTCACTCCTGCTGGAAACATGAGAGCAGCATCGCTTCCCACTGTTTGTTTCTGGGTCCTGGATGCATGGCGTAGTCTTCCGGCCGAGATGGTAGCCTGACCCTTCAAGAAGGGCGGCATTTCCAATTCAATGGATGGCACAGAGGACGACATTCTCTGGGAGGAAACTGAAGATGTACCTACCACTCCAGTTGATGATGAGGATGAAGGTGAAGAAGTGTATGCAGACCACCTAACATCAGAAGAGTGGCAGAACTTGTTTGGCGACAGCGATGATGAAGAATTCGCTGGCTTTGAGTGAGCAGGGACTTTACTTGCTCTACAAACTGCTCCTTTAGGAGCCACCAAGTTAACAAAAGTCAACGACCAACAACGAATTTAATGTGTCTTTATGCATTCTCTTTATTTATTCCCTTCCCTGTTCTTTCTTTATTTTTTTCTCTATTGCCTCGCGTGCGCAAACTTCGGAAAGCACACAGAGTTATCTTAGTTACCAATGCTCCTCACATTCCTAGTTTGGTTACCAAGTTTTCCAAGATGGCATTGTTTTCATCGAGCGATCCTTTGAAGCTCTTTGGCATTCCTTTGGTCTTCTAAATCTCCTTTCAAACTCATCATTGAGATAAAGGTTAGATAAATGCCATGTGATTTACTTCCATAATATTGTTCAATACTTCTCTTAGTAAATTGAAGTGCTCGTGTGTGCTTAAATTGTGATGATATAAACAAGTCCGAATAAACTTCACAGTACACACAATTACAATTTGCTCTGCTTTTTTAAATTCACCGTGTTTTCAATAGATTCTTAGGAATAAAAGATTAATCTGTCGGCATGAATTTTCTTTAACCAGAAATGATGAAAAATCCGATTTTTTGACCTTGAAAATGGGGGGTCGACGTATACACGAGTAAATACGGTACTCTTTTATCCCTACAAGCCTGTTTCGTGATTGCTCACTCTTCAGCAGTCACGAAACAGGCTTGTAGGGATAAAAGAGTATTTTTTCTACTTTTCAATATATTTTGCTCTACTTTAATGTATTGAGCACTGTACTATGGAATAATCGAAACATAGTTTCCTACGTGTATATATATATATATATATATATATATATATATATATATATTATATATATATATATATATATATATATATATATATATTATATATATATACTTGTTTCTTGGGTAGAATGTATTTCGTAGAGCGCTCAACTCATTTGATTGAGGAGCATTGACTATAACTTCACAGGAGTTCAGGCTTCAGGAGTAATCATCGTTTTATTGCGACAGTGCTGTTTCGTATGGTTCAAAATTATATGACCACACTCATCAGGCAACTTTAACGATTTAGTGTTAAAACTAACAGAACTGGCAGTAAAATATGAATGGTTGTTATGGGGATGCGTTACATTCAAGGCATGGTATCTAGGTAACAGATGCTTTTTGTCTTAGTTGCGTTACTCTAAAGTTCTGGAGCACATATCTGTTTCTGTGGGGGCATGAACTCGCTAGCTCGTTTCGCCTGTTTAGGCTACACAGCTCTTTTCTACAAATGATGATGAATTTTTCATACAGACAAAGATTACATTTTTTGTTCATGTTGCTGTAGGGTTTACATTTCTTTAAAATTTTCCATTTCATCTGGAAAGGCTTCTTCTTGTCTTTTAAATTCCAGACATACTTCGAGAGTTCTGTTTCATTTCTTCTGTTGGAGTGTCGAAAGGATGTCTGATGGTTTCTGTAACGTTCCTTAAAGTTTGTTGCCAGTCCGACATACGTTTCAGTTGTTGTCTCTGTGGTTACTGTGGCTTGGTAGATGACATTTGTCTGAGGCATTTTCCTTCTAGTGGACAGTCTGGTTTTTTTCTGCAATTGCAGGTGTCAGGTTGTTGCGTTGGTGAGTTCAAATTTGAGAGAATGCGCTTTTTGTGTGTGACGAGATGATAGATTTCATGTTTGGCATGCATGAGTAGCTGAGTTTAAGTGTGTGTCTGTTGAAAATCTTGTGGAGTGGATGGTTCTTTGGGAAGCATCTGTCGACGATGTGTAGGAACTTTCTTCCAAGGTTAGTTCTGACGTTTGAATTGAAAGGGGGGTTGTACCATGTGGTGTTTCTTGTTCGTTTTCTTTTGTTTTTCGAAGCTTGCTCTTGTAAAGGATTGTACGTCAGCTTGTGACTGTATCCACTTTCTTCAAGAGCTTTCTGGTAAGGCGCAATGGATTCGTCAAATACTTCTTTGCTGGATGATATGTTAGTTAATCTCTTGTTAATGTTGAGTGGGATGTTTTTTAGTAATTCTGGGGGGTGGTTGCTCTGTTGGTGGACATACGACAGTTTGTTATTGGGCTTCATGTATGGCTTGTAGCTGTATCATTGACCTGTCCTATCATTTATATACCTGCTAACTTTTTCTGTGTCAAATGCATGAGATTTTTGTTTCCTCGTGACCAGATTTTCTAAAAATGTTCCAGCAGCTTCCAATGATTTTTCAACCCTTCTGAATGCTACTGAACATGTCAGAAGATGTTCCGATGGATTTTGAACACTTCCAAACCGATCTGATCACAGGACTCGAGTTTGTTTCCAGTCCCTCAAATGCAAACTGAAATGTGGTAGTTTAGTGCATTCTGATACAGCTCGGACTCAAAGTCAACATTAAGTGCTGTTTGTTGGAACATTTATAGGGAATATTGAATTGAATTTTAGTTGTTTACATGTACGTGTTGTTGATCAAGTCATCTGGATAAATTTCTAAGTCATGGGTGTGAAATTGTCCTCAATTCGTGAGATCAACGTCTTTGATCCGCAGGTGTGAGACTTACGCATTATGCATGAGAGTTGGCAGTACATTTACGTTGTCACCCATACAAATTGTGTTGTGATTAAACCAGCAACTTTGTGAAAGTATATTTAGCCTTAGGAATGAGTTAATTAAATGCCTTGTTGTTAGGTGGACTGCACAGAAAGTGGCAAAGACACCTGCAGCAAATATGGAGTGAGTGGATATCCAACCCTGAAAATTTTCCGTAAGGGAGCATTTTCCCAGGAATATGATGGCCCCAGGGACAGTGGTAAGTTGGACTTTAATTAATGATACATGTATGATCTGTGCCTCATGATTTTTGTGGCTACTGCTTCTAGAGAAGCAGTAGCCATTATGTCACCTGGTCTGTAAGTGATGTAATTTAATATAATGTAATGTAAGTAGTCAAACGGATTGGATTACAAAGTATCGGATGACCATCGTGGCTCAGTGTTACCTGATCGGAGATTTTATTTAGAATTTTCACTAAAGAAAACACTTATCTGTTGTCTAATGCAGGGGTTTCAATATTTTTTTAATAGCCATCTAAGCTAACTAAACTAGGCGGCGACCTGATTAATTTTTTTAATAATTTGAGTGAGAATATGGACAAAGTAGGCGGCGGAAAGAGGTACATTCTGACAAAGTAGGCAGCGATTTTCGCCAGTTGCCGGCTTCTAATGAAACCCCTGCTAATGCAACAAAATAAAAATACTGTGGTTTGTTGGTTATAAGGCACACTTTTTTGGAAGATTAATCACTATTTCGATCGAAAATTATTCTTAAACTTGGGATGCGCTAATGAAAATTGCAAATTTGCATTTTCTGCTATGAGGGATTAAGCACTGACTTTCATAGATACAGAGATTTTCTGAATGCACTGTTTACTTCCCAAGGTGAGAGTAAAGACAATTTGATTCAAAACTGGTAATGCCAGATAACAATAAATATTTTCAAAACCAAGCGGTATTTGCATATCAGACGTGCATAAATGCACATGCTCTGTAATGTGACACTTATCGCGCTCACAAATGTTTGCAAGACTGAGACCCTTGCGAAATAACTTTGAGAATTCCTAGGAATTCCTAAGAATTTCCTAGGAATTCCTAGGTCTTTATTCCTAGGAATTCCTAGGAAATCTTAGGAATTCCTAGGAATGAGAGGTGTGAATTTTCACGGTAAATTCGGACTTGGAATTCCTAGGAATTCCTAGGAGTTCCCAGTTTTAATAGTACTTGTTCTCAATTCCCAGAAATTCCAAGGCCATATGGAACAGGACCTGGAATTCCTAGGAATTCCTAGGAATTCCCAGCCTCCAAGAGGTTTCACGTTCCTAGTAGAAATTCCCAGAAATTCCAAGGCAGAGGTTGTATCCCAAAATACACGTATATCGCAGAATTACACCGTGAATTTTAAGCAGTTCTCCTGAGCATCTAAAATCTTTATGGCCATTAAATTAAAAAAAAAGTTAAGATAAGTCTTTAAGTGATGAAAGGAAAGGATGAGACTGATTTGAAGCTGTCCAACAATTTTATTTACAATAAGCAAATGACACTTCACAGATGACAAATCACTTGGAATCATTAAACTACATTGACCAACGGTATTTGTTTTTCCCAAAGTTTTACGTACACAGTATCAGGTAATGTTAAGCGTAGTTGTCTGAATCACAAATTTATAATATTATTATTGTGAAAAATATTTTAAAAATGTAAAAATTATGTTACAAACTTGTGTATTCATGGGAAAGCTGATCTTGAGATTATCTGTACATTTGAATTCTAAAATTTACATGAACTGGAACAAGATCAAAGGAAAAATGGCAAACAGTGGACTTAGCTCATTGATTTAATTTTTTTGTGCTGTTCAGGGAGCTTCCTTTGCTGTCTGCGGGTGAGGTTGTCAACAATGTCCCGCTCCGCAGCTTGTATTTTTTATTCATCATGTCTGAAACAAAAATAATATTTCGTCAGAGACCATTAGCAAATTACATGTAACGTCATTCTAGACAGGTTTAAATTCACTAGAGTACTCAAGATAATTTAAGCCCTGGCGAATAACTGACCTAAAGTTAAGCTTTAAAACTCGATCTGTAGTTTTACAACCGTTGAACTACTGACGATTCAAAGACCTCAAGATATGAACGGCGGCCGATATGGATTACACTTATTGCCGTCAGCCAGCTCAAGGAGCGGTCTGTTACTCGATGATTTTGTTCTTTCAAGTTTTAGTGTGCCGTTGACAAGTTTTTTTATAATTGAAGAACTGTTCCTATTTCTAATAACAGAGTATTTACTCACCAAAAACTTTCAAAATTCCTGCTTTATAAATGGCTTGCGTGCTGGCTGTTACATCCACGATGATGTCCTCATTTCGTTCAACATCCGTGCCAAAACTTCAGCCTTTCGTTTACTACGATAACGCTGTTGTCATTCTCCCTCTAAACCACTCAAAAACCCTTCTTCGCAAAAGAGAAATAACAATTATTCGCACGACAGCCTAACCGAAAAGACAATTCAAAGATGGGCGCCAAGAGAGAATGAATTGTTCGATAAAAAGCACGAGGATAGTCACGTGAAAATTCACACACTGTCATTGGCTGTTGCCGTGTAACATCCGCTGGACTGATTGCGGTCTTCAGTGATACCTGCTCCGTTCGCTTTCCTTGCTTCCATCTGTAATTTCAACACGAATCATTCAGATCTCGGGGATTAATAAATCCCTTGATGGCGAAGATTTTGATGTAAACACTCTTTATGAAGAGAGTCATCTTCAGTTGATTGTAAAAGATGCTTTAGATGTTTGTTTTCGAACGTTGTCGAGGAAGCAAAGAGTCGAATGAGTTCGTGAAGGTGAGAAAAATTCATCGCTTAAAATCTCGCTTTTAGGTTCATTTCATTTCAAAGGACTTTGTAAATTTAACGCCCAAGTTTAATGAGCTTTTCGGATAAGTCACCGCGTAATTGCGTGACTTAAGGATTTTATTTTATTTTATTTTATTGTCTTTTTGTCTTTATTAGGGCTATGTTTTGTTTTGTAACACTTTGCTTAATACGCTAAGTCACTTTCCTTGACAGAATTAAAGTCTTGATCTTAAAGAATCACAAAGCTTTTCAGTCTTTTTTTAACTAAAAGTGGTGGAACTTTAAAATCATATTGATTGACCTCAAAATTCCGAAATTTGCATTCTGATGTCTCAGTTTACCATTGATTCCCAGACATTCCCAGCAATTCCAAATGCAATTTCTGTTTAGTCTTAGAATTTTTGGGAGTTCCTAGGAATTCCAATTCATTCCCAATTGGATCAGTAAACATTCCCAGATATTCTAAGAACTTCCAAGCCTTTGGCTTTACCGTAATTTGCATGACTTGGAATTATTTAGAATTCCTAGGAATTCCTAGGAATACCTAGGAATTCCAAGTTTTCTGGGAATCCATTTTGCAAGGGGAATTGTAGCGTGTTTCTTTACAAATTATACAAACCTTCTTTGTTCATCCATCCTTGTTTGTGTACTGACATTTGAAGCCGGTTAATTTGAGTATTCTCGTCATTGGCAACTCGAACCAAATCGTCATTATAAGCATATGTGACAATTTACACTTTTGTGTCTGTTGTGTAATCAAGATGAGCAGCTTTAGTTTTATTTGCTCGCAGAAGTGACAAATTTGCTTGAATGGAATCAGGATGCGACTTTTTTTGCTTTGTTTGAAGACATTTGGTTATTTATTAGGTCACAGGTAAATAAACTTGATAAAATATGTTCCCTCTACTTTTTCAGTTCTTTATTTATGCACGGCTTTTTCGCGCTTATTACAACTTCTTTGTTGCTCTGCATGCACCTACGGTAGCTGTATAAACTTGTGCATCAACAGGGCTTGAGACTAACTAGCCCAGTGGCTAGCAAGAGGTTATATTCACTAGCCAAAACAAATTTTTCACTAGCCAGACTTATTTGCCAGACATTAATCCTGTGAAGCACTTTCAGTTAGGTACTTTCTTTTCCAACCTCAATACTTATGTGCAACTTATCAGCTTTTTAGAAATAAGTAGGTTTGACATTTGAAAGTTTTATGGTAAAAATAAGTCTTAGGGAAGTAGTTCGTTTGTCGTTCACTGCGTTAGTATGAAAAAAAAAAAGAAAGAAAAAGTCGTATGTTCACTTGCACGACTCCATTTTCTTTTCTGATACATTTGAAATAATTTTTATTTGGTTTCCCTCTTGTCCTCCAGTCGCTTTGAACTTTTCACTAGCCAAAATGGCTAGTGAAGTGCAAAATTCACTAGCCAAAATGGAATTTTTACTAGTCTGTGGCTAGTTGGCTACCGTTAGTGTCGAGCCCTGATCAATATAAATAATAAGCTCAACTGCGAATTCACATTTTTTGTTGAGTTTATTCAACATAACTTTCCATGGTACAATATGATACAATAGTCTTTCAACCGTTTGCATTTGGAGATAAAAATTGCTTAGTGCTAATTTTCGTCCGTATCCGTGTTCTTTGTTTTTTTGTCCTTCGGCTGGAAAACCTCCATAAACGGTCACTAAAAAGCTCGAAAAATGGGCCAGCAGTAGCCACATGCAGTTCTTGACTGCCTCTTGTTTCCTTAGTTGATGAGAGGATATTTACGGATCTTCTTTTACATTAATGTTTCAGGAAGGTTGTTTCTCAATTTGCTCTGTTATCTCATCCGGTCCTCTCTGCAACATTCCATTACGATATTCTGACTGATTTTTCATAAATCAGGACAAGTGTGTCATGGCCTGTAAGTCATGGTGGAAAAAATGGGGATCACGCTCTACAACATTGTGAGCAATGTGAACTGTGGGGATTTTGATTTGTTCCTGCATGACATATTGTATTGGAAATCTGATATAACAAAGTGCCAGGAAACTGGTAAAAAAGTTTTTTAGTCAACAAGGGTTTGTTGTAAAGAAAACCCTGTTATGTTGCAGGTTGAATGTTGTCATGCAGTTCATTTTGCTCACATCAAGCAACAATTTTGTTATGACTGGGTTTGAACTCATGCAGTGCAACATACAGCTACATATCCAATAGCAACCATTTGGTCTGTATTGATATGTTGTTCAAGATAAGAGAGGGGTGTCAGGTCGAAAACCCAAGAAAGCTGCCTTCCTGATCCAGTACATTCAGTAATAAAGACCGAAATAGAGACATGCCTTTTGACCTTGACAAAATCTGGAACACCATTGTTGGCCCTTCTTTGTACTGAGAGCGACATTTTCTATAATGCCGCTTTGTCTTGTCCAATGTCCTTACCTTGTTCTAGATTTAGTTTGATTTTTATTAATTTATTACTTGATTTTTAGATGGTATCGTTGCATACATGAAGAAAAATGCTGGTCCAAGTTCCAAAGGTGAGTATAAATCATTAAATCAGTCAGTCACTTCATAGGCCATTCAACTTATTGATGTATGATTATTAAAAAAAAACTAATTCCCTTATAAAAAATGCATTTGTTTCTCTAAATGAATGAAAGCTTGTGATGGTTTTTGAGAAAACTGTTTAAGGAGGCTCCCTAGAGTTTTAAGACCGTGCGCAAGCTGGGCACTAGTTTGGTGTGAGGACTTGCACTAAAGCCTGAAAGACGCGTGTTTTTCTGATTTTTGTGATGTCAGCCTGACCAAATCTGTACAATTAACTGCTAATTTTCTCTTTTTCACTTCAATAATTTGTTTTTAAAATTGGCTTAGTTCTAACCACATATAGTTCCTAACAAATGCCTTATTTTTGTTAAAATCTGTCAGAGCTAATTGAATATATTTAGACAAATGACAAATTGCAGAATATTGGCAAAACCGACTGAATGACCTTGACTTGGGGCTTGTAATTCTTGAACTATGCTGTTGCAATATGTTTATCTGAGTTGCTTCAATAATTTGTTTTTAAAATTGGCTCAGTTCTAACCACACATAGTTCCTAACAAATGCCTTATTTTTGTTAAAATCTGTCAGAGCTAATTGAATATATTTAGACAAATGACAAATTACAGAATATTGGCAAAACCGACTGAATGACCTTGACTTGGGGCTTGTAATTCTTGAACTATGCTATTGCAATATGTTTGTGTGAGTTGTGCATTGTTTCTGTGTTGAGAACAACCTAAAACACATTCTCAATGTCATTCAATCAGTTATTCCTTTAGGTAATTAATTTGTTTTCAAACGTATCGTTTGATCTTCAAAGATCATTTTCGTTTATCTTCTGGTCTTAAATGCTTACAAAGTAGTGACATTCTAAGGATAAAGTACAAAGTGGTCACTGTTGAGGGTTAAATGATTGAAAAAGTCCATTCAATTGTAGAAATCAAGGATATGGAGATGATGAACAAGAAACTTAACGACGCATCAAGTGCCATAATTTTTGGTGGGTAGCTGTAATAGGTAACTTAAATGTGAATCTTTTTGTACTCTGAGGGTTCTGTACTTTTTGGATGAATGCTGGTTCAAGCCAGCTACAATAGAGAGAAGTTAAGCAACTGACCATTGCAATGATGATGAGAACACCACAAAATAATAGGTTTAATGAGCATAAACAATCGCTCTGCACACACGTTTTACACTTAGGTAGATTTCTTTGCTGTCCTTTGCAAAACAACAAGTTGAACATGCGAAAACCAAGTTCAAGGTTTTGTCAAGAATGGGAGTGTATATGATGGCAATATTTCTTTCCTTTTCTTTTTCTCAATCCCATTCATAACGATATAGTTCCTGGACAGTTTGCCCACATTTTACAAGTGAACAAGTTGGAACCAAAAATGATGCTTTTTAATGCTGTTGCTATCATCATTGCTTTAAGCTGCATAGTGTAGTATCTATAGATGGGTACTGTTCCCTAGCAACAAAAGGGCAGGTCCAAGCCCATTCCCTTATTGCACCAGTCATTTGAAACCCCCAGAACCCCCCATTCGGGCTTGACCGGGGCATTCGCTTTTTATGCAAGTGAAAGCGAGTGAAGTCCCTGGTTCCTGGGAATAAAAGTGAGTGGTGTATTCCCCCGCCCCCACTGTTCCACACACTCGTGGTACTCCCTTTGTAAAACAACTTATTATCAGAAGTACTGGATTGGATCAATTGACAATGAAACACAACAGACAACTACACTTTTTTGCTGGTCATTACCAGAAAATAATAAAATACTTTGGATTAAAAGCACGAGCACACTGGAATGATTCTTTCAATTTTCATTCGAGAACAATAAATCGAGCGCAAGCTTATCGGAATGATTCTTTCAATATTCTCATTCGAGAACAAGGAGTCAAGTGCATACAATATCATGGAAAATATGCCTACCTTTGTCCATCAAACTTTTGAGATCTTTGGCTGCAACAGCCTTCTTTGGTCCATCATTGCGATAGCAAACTTTGCAAAGCATTATTCCCTTCAATGATGCAGACTGGAATGCACAATCGAGTATGTCAAGAAAGCGACAATAATATATGCAAAATTACTGACTGAGACGCAAAAATGAAAACCGTTGACCAAGCAGTGACTGCACTGCTTTAATTCCCCCGGTAGGGGATGTGAAGGCCGTGACTTCCTGGGAATTCCCCACCTACTGGAGAACCAAAATGGAGTGTATCTGAAGTGAAAGCCCCCACAATCCCCCGCTAAGGCCTGAATAGGGGTGGGGGGGAAGGGGGTTTGCAGGTGTTTCAAATGACTGGTGCATAACGTTCAATGATCTTCCTTGATATCCTAGTTGATCATATGAATGCTGCTTTTGCAACAGTACTCTCAATCTTCTTTCGATGCTCTTGCAAGTTGTTGTTGTTGTTATTGTTGTTGTTGTTGTTATTATTATTATTAACATTAAGCTGAAAGGAAGATGGCTTAACAGCTAGAAGTCTCTGTGTCATGGATACAGAGCTATGTTGTGTATGTTCTCCATGCGGGATGTTTCTAAAAATCTTCATTTCATTTTGGTCTGATTTTGATTGTTTTAAGGTTTCTTTGACAAGGATGATGAGCTGCGAACTGAATTTATGACACTTGCTGATCAGAATAGGGACCGCTACAGTTTTGCCCACACAACAAGTGAAGATGTCATGACTGAAATGGGACACAAAGAGTAAGGGTTTTTCTTCCGTAGTGCTTCATAAATTTAAAACCGTCTTAACTTAAAAACAAGAAATTCTCCAAGAATTTGGAAGTGGCCTTTTTGACCATCTGAGCTGGATTAATGCTTAGGTTATATAGTTAAAGTTGATCATAATTGTGTAGTTCCAGAAAATATCCATACTCCCACCACGGAAGGTTTTTCGTTTTGCACCCCCCCCTCCCCCAGGAATTTCCAAAATTGTAAAAAAACCACTTCGTAAATTTTAAGATGTTTCTTAGTTGAAAAAGGACGATTGAGTCGGTTACGTGATTGGATATATCAATCTGTTTGTAATTGTAGCGCTTGAACCGCGGAGAGCGTGACCTTTGCCAGTCAAGCCGAATCAGATATCTAAACACGTAGCTTTTCTTGGGCAGATGAAAACTTAATTAAAGCGGCTAGATTTGTTCTTTGTTTGGAAGCCTAAATGTTTTTCGTTTGACTGTTGTTAGTTATAAATTTACTGGAGGATATCTTGTAGTTTCTAAGAGATGTTGTTTCTTCTAGTGTTCGGAAGAAGTTCCTGATATGTTCCTGTCATGTATGCAAATATTTTCACGCACGTGACAATTTAGCAAAGATCAAAACAACTTTTTATATCTCAACATCTCAGATGGGTTTTGATTTTAAAATGTTAAAGCTCCTCTTATAAGAGTGTACACTAGAGTATAAGTGAAACGTTCAACAAAACTTAAAGCTGCAAATGCCAAGTAATTAATTATTCCTTCCGTCTAATTCAGTTTTTTACTATTGATACTCGTCTTGCAGCCAAAGAAGTCAGCTACCGTCTTTTCTTTAAATAGATAATCACTGAAGATGTGCCATCGTTGTCAAGCGCACATTTGAAGGGCTGAGGGCATAAACTGCCTATGTGTAATTTTCGGCCGTTTTTTTAGTTCGCTTGTATTTGTCCAAATTTTTGCATGTGAACTGCATTTTGATTCAAAAACATTGTCCCGTATTTTTTTTCACCGATTTCTTTTTTGTTTTCGAGAAATAACGTATGCAAAAAAAACACCTAAAACTACACATAGGCAGTTTATGCCCTCAGCCCTTCATATGTCTGCCTTATTAACATGCATGAAGTAATGCCCAAGGGTATTCTTTATGCGCAGTGTGCCTTTTTGACTCATAAACAGCCCACAAGATGCCCATCCGACTTGGAAATGGTCGACTTTTTTAAATGCAGCACTTATTACCAGTGTTTTGCTTACTGATAGTGCTCAAGAAGCTTCCTTAGCTGGAAAACAGTGCGCAACATTCTGGGTTGACTTAAAAACAGCACACAGCAACTTTGGTTAACCTTAAGCCAGCGCGCGTAGATTTTGTCCGACTTGAAAACAGCACTCAAAAGATTTAGGGTCATTGTTAAGTTTAGAGTTAGGGTTAAAATTAGGGCTAGGGTTACAGTTAGGGTTAGGGTTAGAGCTAGGGTTAGGGTTAGGGTTAGAGCTAGGGATAGGGTTCGGCCTAGGGCATTGCAAACGTTAACGTTAAAGTAAGCGGCGTATTTTGAGTCTCGCACATGTTTCTTGGTTTCTTGGTTCCTCCGAAATGAAAAGAGCGCACAGGTTTCTTGGTTGATTCTTAATTCTTTCGGGAAGGCTTTGGCCGATGTAAGTAAAGTGTTGAAGAGGGTGTTTTGGTTGAAAACGGCATACAGCAGGATCGGATTTGATTCTAACTCAGTGCTTAAAAAGCTTGCTGTCGGCTGAGAAATAGAATAAAATATTAAAGAAGGTTGTTTTTATTTGAAGATAGCTTTTGGCTACTACCAACAACTTCTGTTCGTGAGCAACACCGAAAATTTGAGTTAACGATGTTCAAGGGCAAAATTAAGAGTTAAGAGAGTAAGCTGTTTCCTGTCGGTTTCCGCTTCGAAACAGAGATTTGACTGGCGCTTCGCGTGCTTTGGTCATTATTGAAACGATTTTGAAGGGTTCATTTTCGTCGTCGAATGGAACCAGTGGAATGAAATTCGTATCACAAATCAACGTAAATGACGACAGTGAAAAAACTGGAACAAAATACTTAACTAGTTTTGTTGGCTTCAAGACGTAAATATTTGCATAAGATGTGAAATTTAATCCGTATCGTCTGATGCGTGACACAACGACTTGTTAAAATGTCTCGCGTTCAAATACGTTTTTGCTGGTGTTTATCTCGCTTGAAAATACGTTTTGCTGATGTTTACAAGCCTCCATAAAATCAAAATAACCGAGTTGATCGACGCAAAACTTATTTATATGTTGAAATTGGGCAGCATGTCTCCCTGTGTTTACATAACAACTCGACGACCGACCACGAGTAATATTTTCCACGCGCGCCCATGCAACTTTTCCCTGGATTGTTTTCAAGATAGTCATCGAAAACGGACGGACTTCTCGTCATGCTGACTTCCCTCTCTCGGATGAATTCTCCGTAATGTTTCCGAATTTTGACGAACTGTTTCACGGCTTCGATGGCCCGCGAGACAGCGCCCACTTCAGCCGCAATGAATTGTGGGAATGTTATGCCCTCCGCGAGCGAAAGACACACTGCAAAGATCGGCCAGTTTTTTTGCCTTAAACTCCAAAAACACCTCTCCTTTTCGGAAATTCTAGCACGGTAACCTTTCACAAATGGACCAAGACTAGCAAACCCGAGCCGCTTTTGAGACGAGAGATGTTTTCAGAGTTTTTTTTCTGCCCGGCTCTTAATCTCTACTCCCAAACCGGAGAGTCAAATTCATCTCTCTCTTCATGGTTTGGCAAGCAGAGAAAACACGACTGGCTTCTTTCAGCCGTGTTAGACTTGTGGATCTCAAGACTTCATGATGTCCTTCGATCACCGAGCGAACAGGCAAATTGACATAATTCGATTAAACCAAACAAGCTAGCGCGGATTCGGCAGACACATTGCGTAAGTACCAATGTTTTAACCGCCAAAACTTTTAGTCTACGTCACACTATGGAACAATCCTTTCTACCTGTCAGTCATTTCATGTCCAGTTTCAGTTTTACCCTTCAGTTACGAGCATTTGGCGCTAAGTTTTCAAATAAAGAAATAAAGAATACCCTTGGGCATTGCTTCATGCATGTTAATAAGGCAGACATATGAAGGGCTGAGGGCATAAACTGCCTATGTGTAATTTTCGGCCGTTTTTTTAGTTCGCTTGTATTTGTCCAAATTTTTGCATGTGAACTGCATTTTGATTCAAAAACATTGTCCCGTATTTTTTTTCACCGATTTCTTTTTTGTTTTCGAGAAATAACGTATGCAAAAAAAACACCTAAAACTACACATAGGCAGTTTATGCCCTCAGCCCTTCATTTAATGTCCGTAGTAGCTGGAAAGCCAAGCTGAAGTTCGATAACCTGCATAAAAGGTCCATGGCGACGCCAACAAGAATGCCATAAAACAATACAACATGGAATGATGAAATTCTAACGGCGGTTTTGTCCCTCCGAAAATAATAGGCATTTATTTTACCTTTATTGCAAAAATTCCAGCCGAAACATTATAATCCTCTATCGAACAGACATAATTTACCAAAAGCTGCAGTTGGATGCCCTGACATGGATGTTGGCCATTTGTGGAGGACTAGAATTTGTCTTGCTTAACTCGCTCTGATTTCTCTTCGGTTTCTCTACAACCAGAATAGCCATCGTTCTTTAAAAATAAACGGAAACTCAAAATATAGAAAAAGGAAAAAAGACAATCATGTTAAAATATAATATTCAAGTGGACTGGAGATCTACTTATTTAAAATAGTGTGCATAAGTATTCCTCCTTGCGTTTCTCAAGTTTGAGTGTATACTCACGTTGTACTAGGAAGCGATTCTTTCTCAATGATTTACCCCTGGAAAAAACAAGGTCGTGTTGACCCCCAAACCCTTGGAAATTTCTGCCATTGAACCCCCCTCCCCCTCGGAATTTCCGTTGACCTTCCGTGGTGGGGGTATGGATATTTTCTGGAACTACACATTCAATTTTTGTCACCTTACAGTTGACAATTCGTGACTCCGAATGATGAAGACTTTTAAAATTTGGCCATGTGCTTATGGAAGGTTTGCTGGCCCTGTGGGTTAATACGCTCTCTTTGCACTACATTGGTAGGGTTGGTGGTTCAAGTCCCGACAGAGTTTTTTTCTTTGATCTCTTTTTTTTTTCTATCCCTTTTCACATGTTTTCTTTTTTCTTTTGTCAACGCTTAAGCTGTAAAGCGATTTTGTAGTTTAACACGGAAAAGTGGTGTACTGATTCTATGGATGTTCACTACTTGAGAAACCAAGGCCAACTGCTGGTGAAGCTTGACAAAGCACTGGCACTTCAATTTGTTTCAATTGACAATTTCAAAGAAAACGAAGAATTTGGTATAAATCTGTGTCTTTGATCTGTTGACCAGTTTCTCGACGATAACCAATATCTCCAACACTGAAAAGAAAAGCTACGTTCAAGCAACATCTTGCAATCTAAAGAGCTGTGTTGTTGATTTCACTTCTGGTATTGCACCATCACTAGTACTTAGTCCATCACTCGGTCAATACTTGTTTATCATCAAAACTGGGTCAAAAGGAACGCTCAAATAAATTTGTTTCCTGTAAGAGGTACATTGGAGTAATTTAATTATGACTAAACATTTCTTTTAGAAAGGCTTTGGCAATTTCTGACTCTGGCCCCTATATTGTATGGCCAACGAACTCTACAAGTTGAGTTTAAAAACATTTACGGTCTTCCAAGTAGCTTGACACATCTTAATTAAATATCATAGTTTAGATCGGATAAATTCTTCAATTTTGCTGAATTTGTCAAAAAATATCAGATTACCACTCATTGGGGTTCTGAAATACTGCTCAGAACAAACTCTCTCAAATAAGTTCCTTTGCTCTGTAACCCTATCATATTTCTATTGAAAAGGCTTTTAAAGAGATGATACGTGACCGACCTAATGATGTTATTTACTTCAAAATTCTTTAGTAAATGCAAGAGATGCCTCAGTGGCACAATCGCAAAAGGGGCTGAATATGCGGGTTGGGATCTGAAGGTTGCGAGTTCAAGCCCTTTCTTTATGTCATTGTTTCTTCCTCTGGCTGAGAGGGGTAAGGGCCTCTCAGCAGACACCACGACGAAAAAAAAAAACTCCAAAAAAAGTGGGTATTACTAGAAGTGCCTCATTGCTAAGGGATGGCCGCTTGACGAAAGTATTGGGTTCTTTAAGGGTGTGTTTCTTTGGAAGAATCCAAGATTGTATTTTTGATCCAAGATCATGTGGATTTGTTACCAACAAAGAAACGAAAAATCAGAAAATGGATTTTTTCCATTAGCTGTAGCCTGCGAAGCAGTCGATTCCTTGCCAAACGCTGCGCGGGGAGTTCGAGCAAACAAGCGGGCGAACGAGCGTGACACTGCGGTGAGCAAAATATTGGGGAAGAAGCGGGGAGGGGGTGGGGCGGCGAAGGAATCGCCTGCAGTCATTCTCACACATTTTACCGAACGCCCAGATAAATGCCGCGCTTCCTTGGGACACCAACTGTCAAATTAGAACCAATCATAATTAACCTCAGGTAAATCTTTTCGACAACCGGCAAAAGCAAATACTGCGTGAATTTTTGTGATGGTGAATGAGTATTTATAGCGACAGCAAATGAGTTTTAGCAATAGTGAATGGCTTTTTAGTGATAGCGAAGGAGTATCAGCGACAGCGAATGGAATTTAGTGATAGCAAATGATTTTTTGCAAGCGATAGCGAAGGAGTATTTATTGCGACAGCTAATGTAATTTACGGCAAAGGACACTGATCATGAAAGGAGTTTTAAGCATCCAGCGATAGCGAAGTGTTTAGCGACAGCAAATGGAATTTAGCGGTAGGAAATGATGGCTTTTAGCGTAAGTGGATGTATGTTAATGACAGCAAAATGGAATTTAGCGAAGCAAGTACCGTTTAGCGACAGCGAATAATGGTGAAATAACCAACACTGAAACTCTTTCTCCAGTGAATTTTCCGCGGACGAGTTAGCAACTGAAATTTTCCCGCTCCTACATCTACAAGGGAAGCTTGTACGTGGCAACGAATTCGCAGTCAAGTCCATGGATTTCGCCCCCATTATTTGATTTAAATCAAGCTCTGAAGTGGACAGATCGCGAGAACACGGGCAGATTCTTTGGAACTTTTCTCCTTCACTCTCGCAAGTATCTGATAGATAAGATGGCGCTTTTACCAAAGCCAGCTGGTAAAATTGCAGGCCTCTTGCTCCGGTTTCAGACGAATTTGTTTGCCGTTTTGCGAAAGATCATTCAACGTTTCCTGAACAGAAAATTTGAAAGATTCCTCAGTTCGTCGTGTTTCTGATGTTGGATTTATGCATGAACTGTCAAATTTCTGATTTACTTCTTGACTGACAAGCCACTAACCAATAAAAATGCATCATTTCTCCCCGTTCGTGGGCGAACGGCGTTTGGTAAAATGTGTGGGATTGATTGCAGGCGATTCCTTCGCCCCCCACCCCCTCCCCGCTTGTTTCCATTTTTTTTTTCTGACCGCAGTGTCACGCTCGTTCGCCCGCTTGCTTGCTCAATCTTCCCGCGCAGCGTTTGGCAAGGAATCGACTGCTTTGCAGGCTACATTAGCTGTAACAACCCCAACATCCATAAAAATTTTGAAAATACAAGCAGGACGGATAACCATGGTTCAATTTCACCGAAAACTCACCCTGACCGTTCGCCATGACCCAGCTGACAAAATGGTGGGAATATGACGGATTTCCCAATAAGTGGTACCTTTTGTACCCATTCCCAAAGAAAGGCACGGATCATGAATCCTGAAAATCCAGATTTAGATTTGATCTAGATGATGTATCCACTCGGAGGGTGGATTCTTTAGATTCATAATCCATTTTTGGATTTTAGTAAAGAAACACAAAATTCGTTTTTGGATTCAAGAATCCGGATTTGGATTTTCCCAAAGAAATGAACCCTAAGTCCAAAATAACCCATCCACAAAAAATATTTTTGTCCAAACGTTCACTTGTTAAATTTTGCTCCTCCTACATGTCATATTTGCATTTTGTATACTTTTTATTTGTTTATTTGCATACATGTTTGCCCCAAGAGCAAAATGAGCTTATCAGGTGGGCTTTCAGTTAAACTCTTAAATAATGATGTAAAATTAATAACAAGGACATTTATACTGCAGCTATGTAGTTAAACATTAATGAAAATTATCCACTTTACTTTCAGTGAGATGGTAATTTTCCGTCCAAAACACCTTCATTCAAAGTTTGAAGATAGCAAAGTTATTTACCCAGGTTCTCTTGAGGTGTTTGCTATGAAGAAGTTTCTTGCAGAGACCGTCCATGGAATGGTTGGTCACATGACAGTCAGTACTGAAGACCAGTTTAAAAAGCCTGTCTGTGTTGTCTATTACAAAGTTGATTACATTCTGAATCCCAAAGGTGAGATGAGCTTTTGCATACGAAAAAATGATATCTTCACACATGAAAATAACACCGTTGCTATGGTCATAAATGTGGATTAAGAAATGTGAATTATATGTATGTGAGTTATATTGCAGTTATGAACACTACTTAAGCAGCAGTTCAATATGATTTTTGTGCACTATGTGAAGAAGCGAATTGGTGATAACACATGTAACATGTTGATGTATCATCGTTATGTCGATATAAAAGGCCATTTCCAAATTACATTTGGCCTCTTTTTCAAAGCGAGTCCTGGTGCTCATCTTTTCGTATGAAAATTAGTTTCCATTCACATGCAAATTTAACTCATTTTCATACAAATGGAAACTAATTTTCATATGAAAAGATGAGCACCAGGACTCGCTTTGAAAAAGAGGCCAAAGGTAATTCGGAAATGGCCTATTATGATGGCTGTATGGATGCCATATTTAGCACAGAATGAAGCAAGGGACGAATTGCATTCAAGAACTGAAACATAACAGGGATTACTATTGTCAACAGCATGTGCTTTGGTTTGAACTGTCATGCTGACAATAATATTATTTTGTGCAGTCAACAAATTTTCTGCTGGTCAAACGTGTTTGGAATTCAGGTTAATTAAAGTCATTGGCTTAGAAAAACTCTCATCCGTTGGAACTCAAAATTTATTTGTTTGGGATTGACAAAAGCTTTCGATCATTATTAGGTTGATCACTTTTGTTACATATCGGTGAGCAATGTATGTAATGCGAAAAACATGAAACTACAACTGATTGGTTTTATCTGACATAGGAGCCCTCACATGCTTATGCAGACTCTTCATAGAGTCTGTGTAAAAATTGTCGCTTTTTTTTTCTTCGTAAAACTGACTTTTTAAAAGTTTTGACGCATCCAAATGCTAAAGGTAACAAATGATTGTGCGCAGGTGTGATTGATGAACCATAACGAGGCAAGAAAATGATATTTAATCATCTCCCGTGGAATATGCCTCCAACAGTTTTCAATCTTTTTTAATCTTTGACAGCCCGCGAGATATATGCCTCATTTACTTTGTCGTCATTCTGAGCTGCTGCTCTTTGAGCAAAATAATTTTGAACAAACTTTGGCTGACAAAATCGGTGTTGTGTTACCATATGCAAAGTGAGTGGATGTCATATTTCGTGGTATGCAAAAATATCTGCCATCTGCTTGCGACTTATCCAGACAAGCAGATCGTGGTTTCACCATCCTTTGATTAAGTGATCTGTAGCTGTTTTAAAATGTAAAAATTTTGCATGCAATTTCTTGTTTGTGTCCTTCCAAATTCCAGTCATTTTCCGTTCTTTAGTATTTATGTACCACTAATGTCTCAATCCCGACAGATTAACCTTTAGCTGATTCACTCAGCCGTTCGGACCTAGCCATTCGAAAATTCTAACAATAGAATTACATGAGACATGCTGCAGACTTTGTTCAACGAGGTGCTTTTCTATTTTGGATTCTGCACCAAATAGATTTCAGCTAATTTTAAAAGAAGCCACTCATATCCGCTGGGAAAATCCCACGTTAAACAAGCAGCTTAAAATGCTGAACTTACTCTTTCTTTCTAACGTGGTTTCCCATTGCGTTAGTCCTTTTGTTATTTAGTTTTACTTACTGTATTTATTTGACTATAAGCTGAGCGATTTTACCATTAAATTAAACCAGCGAGAGTAAAATTTCCACCAGAGAAGGGGGTTCAGCTTATAGCCGATAATTTTTTGGGGGAAAAAGTGTGAAGACCCAAAGACAACAGTAAAAATGAGAGACAAAAGTAAGTTTTCTGTGTTATCATTGACTTTTGTATATGTGGTGGCTTGTAAAGGATTTTGCTTCAAGGAAGCTTTGATCAGTTGTTGTTGACATCACACTTAAACCCATTTGTTGCTTCACATACCATAGTATAAGCTTGTTATCTCCACAGAAGTCATCACATTTCCTTTGTGATGTTATTTGTGGAAGAAATTTTTCAATAAATTTGAGCTGTTTCTGCTTTTGGGATCGAGCACAACCGAGTGTGACTCAAAGCACGTTGCTGGCTTGGTAACCTCTCTCTCACCTTGCCTGCCAGGTCACACAAGATGGCGGGTCACTTTTGTGTTTTGGAAGTGTTTTGAGTTTTTTGGCATAAAAAGGTTCCAAACATTTCCTAAAAGTTACATGGTTCGTTAAAATTCCTTTATGGTGAAGGTATGGCATTGAATTTTTTAGATTTTCAACATAATTCTCGCTGAAGTGTGGTACACGATCATGCGTTTTTTTTTTTCTCCACGGAACTTCGGTATTTGATTTTCGAGTCTCGGCTTATAGCCAAGAGTTTTGTGGTTTTTTTTGGTGAACATCTGGTCACTACTCCACTTGCTAAGTTTAGGGTCTTGGCTTACAGCCAGGATCGGCTTATAGACGAATAAATACGGTGCTATAATAATTTTGTGCAATAGCTGTAATTATTTTGTTGTTTATACTTAGTCTCTCTATGTACATCCTATCTCATAAAATGTAGTTTCCCGGGTCTCGCGCATTTAAGTATTGCCTGTTATTTTTAAAAAATTCGCGTCAATGGTAAAAACGCGTCAGTGGTAGTATAAATTCAAATCACAACTGTAAACTATCTCACAACTGATGTTGATCGTTGAACGATCGAAACATGTCTTGTTTTAAACTCAAAGTGGTTGTCCATTTCTTAAAAATATTAACTTGTCTGCTTTTATCAAGACCTTTTAGAATTACCTGTATATTATACGCATGTATTAGTGTACACAAACGAAGCGTTCTCGCATTCCAGCAAATGAGCCTGAAAATTGGATGATAAACGGCAATAAAATGGCTGGATAAACTGCAAGCAGACACCAAAAATATGCATACCACAAAAACATCAAACCTGCTTATTTGCATATTGTGATGCAAGGCACATTTTGTGAGCTGAAGTATGTTCTAAATTATTTTGCTTGAAGTACAGCAGCTCACAACGAAGACAAAATAAATGAGCTATATTTTGCAGAGGCTGAAGCCTGCAAAGCAGTTGACTCCTTGCCAAATGCTGTGCTGGGAGATCAAGGAAGCTTGCGGGTGAACGAGCGTGAAACAGGAGTTAACAAGCGTGACACTGGGTGAGCAAAAATAATGGGAAGAAGTGGGGAGGGGGTGGGGGGGGGGAAGGAATCTCCTGCAGTCAATCCCACACATTTTATCGAACGCTGTTCGCTCACGAACGGGGAGAAATGACGCATTTTGATTGGTTTGTAGCCTGTCAATCAAGAAGTAAATCAGAAATTTGACAGTTCACGCATAGATCTGACATCAGAAACATGACGAACTGAGGAATCTTTCGAATTTTCTGTTCAGGAAACGTCGAATGATCTTTTGCAAAAAAGGAAACGTATTTTTCTGAAACCGGAACAAGAGGCCTGTAATTTTACCAAAGTGCCATCAGATACTTGTGAGAGTGAAGGAGAAATTTTCATAAGAATCTATCTGGATACCTGTGTTCTCGTGATCTGTCCACTTCAGAGCTTGATTGAAGATCAAATAATAAGTTAGACAAATCGCGCTACAACTAGAAGTGCTACAGCAACTAGAAGTTATATTTTGAAATGACGTTTTCATTGCCGTTGATGTGAAGTGTGCGTGGCACAAAAACTGGACCCGCTGTCGAACAGAATAACACAAACAACAACAACAGTGATTTTTCTCGTTTTTACAAAATGCCATATTTGTAAGGATCGTCAGTTTGAAGTTGGTGATTGCTAACAGAAGAAGTACTGGTGTGTTTAAAGCTTATCTTTTGTTGAATAACAAAAATTAGTTACAGTTTTGTTTTCAATTCCACTCACCAAACCGGACGATTGATTGATATTTTCACTCACCCGTGAGTTAACTTCTTCCGTTGGAAATTCTATCGCTTGAATCATGGATCATAAAAAGTCTTTTTAAGATCCATGCTCCGCTATCGCTAAATGCTAAAACTCATTAATTCCCTTCACTGTCGCTAAATACTCCTTCGTTATTGCCTTCAAAAACTCATTTGTTATCGCTAAATGATACTCCTTTGCTCGCAAAATTTACTGTCAAAAAGATTTGTCAGAGGTTAATTATGATTGGTTCTAATTTGACAGTTGGCGTCCCAAGGGAGTGCGGCATTTCTCCTCTGGGCGTTCAGTAAAATGTGTGGGATTGACTGCAGGTGATTCCTTCACCCCCCCACCCCTCCCTGCTTCTTCCCAATTTTTTTGCTCGATAGTCTGTTCACTTGCTCAATCTCCCCGCACAGCGTTTGGCAAGGAATCGACTGCTTCGTAGGCTACAGGCTGTTGAAGATTCAAATCTTCACAGGAGATGATTACAGTGCCTTTCTTTGCCGCCATGTTACGCTTGATTGAACATATCACACCACAATCATTCGTTACCTTATTCGGATGCATGAATTAAAAGATTTGTTGTCTTTGCATTTAGCCTGAGACTAGGCTCCGCAGTGGGGTTATGGAGTGAAATGACAGTGAAAACTTTTACACAGCAACCACGAATAGTCTATAAGCATATGAGGATTTCTAATACAGTCAAACAGTGATTATCTGGACTCGTGGGGATTGAGCTGAATAGTCTGGATAATAGAGAGTATGGATAACCAAAAATATGAATATTAATGAGCCAAAAATAAAACTGAATGACTGAACAAGTGGAGTGTAAAATTTCACTTAGAAACAAATAACACCTGAGCAAATCAGAGCTAATTGCAGTAGTATGGTGTGCATGAGCTCAAAACGCGTACAGATTTGTGTTTTGAAGTGAAACAAATTCAGTTTGAACCGGAGTTTCATTAATTAATTTGAAGGGAAAAAGTTTTGTTGCAGACAGTGTTTTCAAAACAAGCCCGTCGGCCGTTGCATCCAACGGCAATTTTTCCATTTGCAATGGCTACTTTCCCTTGGGTAAATTCTGAAATAAAGCTTTTCCTAAAGAGCCAAGTGTCCACGAAAGAGTTTGTGAGTAAATAAACTTGAAATTTCACTGCAACATTGCTTTAATCCACTTGCATATGTTGTTTGAACGTTCAACAGCAAAGTAAACAGGCTCAGATTGTGTGGTAGGCAGCAGTTTCCAATGCAAAGTACTCTAAGACAACACCACTCAAACTGCTTGGAAAATGCGTCCACAAGAGTCTTGAATTTCAAAATTTTCCAGAGAACATGCCCCCGGACCCTCCTAGGAGGGCAAGGTCCTTCAGGCCTTGCAACTCCTACTCAACACAATGCAACTCCTACTTTCAAAAGTTGTGAAAACACTGGCAGATCTTAAATATGGTTGATTAATATTCATGAAAAACTGGGACCAGCTAAGCAAGTCCAGATAATTGGATAATTGAGGTCCAAATGATTGAGGTTCGACTGTACGGGTGTCTGGATCATTCTCACATGTCGTCTCTACACTGGGAATATGCTATTCTTATCAGATAAAATAGTTTTCCCAGCACACGAAACCAACATGCTCGTCTTTCGATACTTAACAAAAGTGATCAACCTATAAAAGTGATCGAAAGCTTTCTAAAAATCAGAGAAATAAACTTTTTAGCTAGAACGGATGAGAGTTATTTTGAAAGCGATGACTTAAGTACCAAAACTGGCAGAGGATTTGTTTTTGTTTTCTGCGAGTAGATAACTCTATCCATTCAAACTGGTGAGAATTTTCTTAGTTTGGGTCATTATTAGAGAGATAAAAAATGCACTTAAATAATGTGAAACAGTGAAATAACAAATTTTCTGGGCAGATAAGCACCAAAGAGACAAGAATAAATGCAAATATGGCGAGGATGGTGAAGGATGGAAAAGATTGAATCAGATTTTTTTCAAAAATGTAATTTGTAATCCGTTTCAATCTTTCCCATCCTTCACTATCCTCACCATATTTGCATTTATTCTTGTCTCTTTGGTGCTTATCTGCCTTGAAAATTTGTTATTTCACTGTTTTGCATTGTTTAAGTGTATTTTTTTCTCTCTTACAATGACCCAAAATATCGTGACCGTGCTCCTTTAACAGATAGGTATACTGCTATTTATTTATTTTTGGAAAATTGGCTTTAAAAAAATAGGGTGTGCATCATATACAGGTGCACATCGTACACAGGTAAATTTCGGAAAAAAAATCTGTGATAAGATAATGCTAGTTTGCAAACAGCTTGCTTTGCCTGACTCGAGTGGTGCCGCTTAAACAAACAACTGACATCCCTTTCTCATGAAAATGAAAAAATTTTAACAGTAGTCACATGCAGTCCTTGACTGTCTATTCTTATTTTTTAAATGCTTGAATTGGTTGGAAAGTTGTTTAAAAGATTTTAGTCAATGGTCAGTGGTCAATTATGCCAGATGTTGTGTGAATGAGTCACATTTGCTTGACAGTTGCTTGATAATGAGAATACATGTCAATATATTAGTATGAATTAGAGCTAAAATAGGGATGACATTTTTTCTGACTTTGAAAATTTCCTCTTGCATTTTTTTTGCAGGTACCAATTACTGGCGTAACCGTGTGTTGAAAGTTGCCACTCAATTTAAAGAAAGAGTAATGAAATTTGCAATTGCTTCCAAAGATGAATTTTCGAGTTTCTTAACTGATGTTGGTTTTGAAACCAAGGATGACGAGGTCTGTGTTGTAATCAGGAGTGATGATGGCAGCAAGTATAAAATGACAGAAAAGTTTAGGTATTAATAATAATAATAATGATAATAATAATAATAATAATTTTATTAATAATAATAATACTTTTTATATAGTGCATATACAGCAGCTCTATGCGCTTTACACAATATTCACACAATAGTAAAAAAAATTAAATTAAAAAATAGAATTTAGATTAAAATTAGTTTTTGAAAGCAATATTAAAAAAATAGGTCTTAAGCTTTAAAAGTTCCTTTAAAAGTTAACAGTTCCCTCCCACTGTATAATAATTATATACAGATTACCCTGCACACCAATCATTGGTGTGCAGCATAAGACAATAACAAAATAATTAAAATCTAACACTGAAGTTAGACCATACAGTGGCAATGCACCAGAAGAACAACACTTTGGACAGTTACAAGATCTTTTACTGTAAATTCTTGATTAAGCCCCCTGTTCTCCGCCCTGCAAAAAAGCCTCAATCTCCAATAAGCCCCCCTCCTCCCTCCTTCTCTCACCCTTTCCTTCACACTCAAATCCTCAAAAAAGAGTTTTTGAAGCTAATATAATCCTGTACATGAATAATGCTTCATGAAGATCAAAATTTAAGGTTAGTGTCGCTAAAAAAGACCTCTATTAAACTTTTTGAAAAACAAGAGTTGACTCAAAAAATCACCTAATTGTGAAAAACTTTCTTTGGGAACCATGCCTCATGGACAGGTGATGTTTCCATTATTATTCCGACTGAACACCTGTCAGATGCAACGCTGTAGCATTGCATTACAAGTTACTAATGAATGAATGAACGACTTAATGATAGATATACAGATGGATGAATGAATGATAGATGGATGGATGAATAATTTACTCAGCTTAGGATATAGATTAGAAAAACATACACACAAATACAATATAAATAAAGACAAGATCTAAATAGGGAATGAATTGGGATCATCCAAATAGCAGAGGCTAAGCTAGTGGATGATCCCAGTGGAATACAATATTACAGACAGTATTATCGTGGGGTGCTGTAAAAGTTGCTCGTCTGTTTTGTGTTGTTCTTCCTCATCGATGCTAACTTTTTATTTATTTTGCATTTTTTAGTGTGGATTCCTTCAAGGCTTTCCTTGATGACTACTTTGCCGGATTACTTACACCTTACATAAAATCTGAAGCTGCTCCTGAGGATAATGATGGACCTGTAAAGGTATTGAGAGGTTCAGTAAACATGTTGTACAAAAAAGCCTTGTCAAATGGGATTTTTGTGTGTTTGGATCAAAATAAAGTATCCTTAATGGACAAAAAGTCTCCACTGAGAACACCAAGTGATTTTCTCCAAAGGAAAAACAGTTTGTGACATGTTGGAAGCAATTTTTCCAAGGCAGAAGGGATGAAATTGAGCTTTAGAACTTTAGTCCACCCCATCCTGTCAATGCATATAAAAATTATAGCTAGAGGCCCCTTTTTGAGTTTCAGATAATTCATTATCTGAAACGATCCATTATTGGTGTTGTTGTTTTGTCATTCAAATTTTCAGCTTGTCAAATGTAAAACTAAAAGTTGATGGCATTCCCCTTAGAGGTCCTGAATTGTGCAAAACAGCGGAGCAATGGTGTGAATTTCATGGTTCCTCTGATTCTTTTTGTCCATTTGTGCACACCAGTGACTCGTATATTTTTTCAGAACAAAGTAAAAATATTCCTTCAAGGCTGGTTTCACTAGTGACAGAGTCTGAGTCTGAGTTGTGATCAGAAGCATGGAGCGTGAAAATCAAAGTGATGGAGTTGGAAGCAAAATACTGATTCTGTTATGACTCTGTTGCGTATGATCTAGTATGAAACTAGGGTAGTGTTCCTTTTAACCAATCTAAAACCGGATTTTGCGATCGAAAATTAGATTTCCCATTCCATTTATGGCGAAACCAATCTTAGATTGCAATCTAAACAATCTACCTCCGAACGTGGATCGTTTGGATTGGTAACTGAAACTGGTTTCAGATTTTCGTTCCATTTGAGTTCCTCCAGCAAGGAGAGCAAAGCGAGTGGTATTCTCAGAAAACCCACCATCAACAAAAACAAGTTTCCAGGCCTCTTGCTGTGTGGATGGATCTTTTTTCAGATTTTTGTTCCAGCTAGCAGAAAAATCTGAACAATCTAGATTGTTTAAATCTGAAAAGAGATTTCCTAAAAGGAACGCAACCTAGATTGTCAGAGTTGCAAACACTATTTTGGTATCAAACTGTAATCTGGTTGTTCTGCTTCTGCTTCCGACTCCAACAATCAACTTTTCACTGGATCACAAGTGATTTTTCCCATTCTGAATCTGTCGAGCTTATGACTCTGCTTACGACTCCGATGTTTTATTTTCACTGGGTCGTAAATGCTCTTACGACTCCGACTACAACTCTGACTCTGTCGCTAGTGAAAACCAGCCTTTATAGAGAATATGGTTCATCTCTGGAACAACTGCTATTCAGTGAACCATACGGGGCCGTAAGGAGAGTATGGTAATTTCTGGAACAGTACATTGTACATTGAGCTAAAATTTCCCCAGGGAATGCTGCTCCCCCCTACCCCATTGTTTAATGAGGCGCATGCTGATGCAGGGCTTGCAAATTTAATAGGATATGTCTGTTTGATTATTTATCATTTAACTACTGAGCACCTTTTCACCATCGTTGCCACACACATTGGTGTGACAATTAATGTACAGTGTTCAAGACATTAATATTTTCAATAAGTGCAGATATATTTTCTGGAATGATGCTTTAACAATTCAATTATTTCAACTCCAACTTGTAGATGGTTTTTGTAATACAGTACCTGATCATGAAATGTATTCCTTTTTTGTCTTTAACTTCTACCAGGTTGTGGTTGGTTCAACATTTAATGCTATTGTGAATGATCCAACGAAAGATGTTTTGATTGAATTCTATGCTCCATGGTGTGGCCACTGCAAAAACCTCGAGCCCATCTACAAAGAACTTGGAGAGAAGGTTGCAAACTCTGAATATTTTTTTTTGCAATATTTTTTTTCTGTAGCATTGCATGTTGTCATGCTGTCTGGCTTCTAGTACTATTTTTAGCACATTTTCACAAAAATATTCCCAAATGCATTATTACTAACACATTGTTGCCTGTTGCATAGTGACTTATCCACTGAATAAAGCTGGCCACTCTTTCAGTGACTGGAGCCACGCTGGAGTTTACTTTCTGATGACTGTGCTTGTGTTTTGCGACTAGAATTGGTTTTCATTATCAAATACCCTTGCCAACAAGTTCTATCTAAATAAATAAATAAATAAATAAATAAATTAATTAATTAATTAATTAAAATTTTATTAATGTGTCATTGATTACCAAGCTAACACATAGTGTAGACTAATTGGAAAGCAGGGTTCTCACAGTGGTGAGAGCACTCGCCTTCCACCAATGTGTCCTGGGTTCGATTCCTGGACTCGACGTCATAAGTGGGCTGAGTTTGTTGGTTCTCTACTCTGCTCCGAGAGGTTTTTCTGCAGGTACTCCGGTTTTGCCCTCTCCTCAAAAACCAACATTTCTCCCACACAGCCCCACAAGCGTATAACTTAAGTTTCTTTCTTTCTTTCTTTACCTTATCTACCTGTATACTAAAAATGTAGCATCAGCACTGAGAAGGTGGTGAAAAAAGAAATTTAATACACAATTCAAATTAATGATCTTTGCCATTTATCTTTTAGTTGCAAGATGTGAAAGATATTGTCATTGCCAAGATGGACGCCACAGCTAACGACGTCCCACCTACTTTCCAAGTGCAAGGGTGAGTGAGTTTCAACAGTTGTTGTTCCAAGGTTCAGCTTGTCGGGATGAATTTTAAATTACAGTTAATTTTTGTTGCTTATGAATGAAGGTTATGTTTTATTTTGACTAAGTAACATAATACTGACAAACTATAACTGTAAGCCGCGGCTAAACGGTCAATTATTTTCTTTCAACATCGTGTTGGAAAGAACTTATTCCAGTTCGCCGTTTAGCCGTCCCTCTCAAATTTTTGAATTGTTCCCTGATGAAGCAATGCGCTAGGAACGAATTTGTGAACATTTAGCCCCACCTCTACTAACGAGACTTGCCGGTACAACCAATTTAGACAACCGGTGAAAAGCAGCCAATCGCAATCTAATCTCGTCATAATTTCAGCGGTAATACGCAAAAAGCATTCTGAGTTCTCACTTTGTCCTTTGGTGGTCAAACTGTTTGCCTGTTTTTGCCACCAAACCTTAAGTGTAGCAAACATGTTGGACGAAAATGTTTGATCATTTATCCGGGGCTTTACTTCGGTAACTTTGGTAAGACGCCTTCCTTTAAAGTGCCCATAATGTCAAAAAAAAATTTTCGCTCATCTAATTCTACATTTCATCAAATGAACTTCGGTGAAAAAATTTTTCGATTTGGATAAAACGCGATTTTTTGACGAATTTTTACAAAGTTCAAAATTCTATTTTCTTGCGGTCGACCCCTGCCGCTGATCACAAGAGTAACGTGCTCAAAATGACCACGTGATTGATGTCTGTGACGTAGGTTCAGGATCCTCACTTGACCTTGAGTGCATATAAACACAGGTCGAGTGCGGGTCTTTTACGATATTGTGAGCTTTATTAGGTGTCCTTAGTGACCTCCACGCTTTAATCCTTCTGGAGCAAAATACCCACTTGTTTTCAAGTCAGATAAGTCACGACCCAAAATCACGTGTTCTTGAACCTACGTCACGACTCACTTTAAACCGAGGAAGACTGGTGCGAATGGTGGACCAAAATGGCGGCAAATTTGAATGTCTTTAAAACAATTATAAAAAAATTGCGTTTTATCCAAATCGAAAAATTTTTTTCGCAGAAGTTCATTTGGTGAAATGTAGAATTAGATGAGCGAAAAACATTTTTTGACATTATGGGCACTTTAAGGATGGGAACAGAGAATGCCCCCCCCCCCCCCCCCCCCCCGCGATATTCCGGTTACTTCGGTACTGAGTGAAGATCCTTTTGTGAAAAGAACACATTCCCTGCCCCATTAGTACGAACACCCGACGATTATGAACAGCTTGTAGTTCTGTACAGTACCACTTGCACTCTTACTAGCTATCACGAACACCCCATTGGTATGGCTATCCTATTACCAACAAAGTGCTAATACCGGCGAAACGCAGACAGACTCAGTGGCTGGTAAAGACAATTTAGTGGAAAAAAAAGGAAACAGTTTTGTTGTTTCGACTCTTCGGACACGACCAACGTTTTAGAGCCGACCATTTTTTCATGTTTTCTTTCTTATTATTTTATTTTTTTTTTGCACGTTGTCTTACGTGCAACTATGCTGCTTTCTTTGAAATAACAGTATGGGTTATTGGCCAAGCGTGAGGTCAAGATGGCGAGATATTGGCCAAGTTCTTTTCTGCGTGTTTATCGACCGAGACGAAGTCGAGGTCCATAGACGCGCAAAAAAAAAAAACGAACGACGCCAATATCCCGCCATCTTGACCGAACAAGCTTGGTCAATAAAGTATTTATTATATGACTCGAAGGACACTATTAAAAGACAGTAAAACGCGGGACGAACGGGCTATCCCGAGCGGTCAAGATGGCTCAATCTTGACCTCGCGGGTAGCCAATCACAGCAGGAGAATTGATTCATCTTGACCGCTGAAAGAGCTAGTCATATAATAAGTTACTTTTGGTTTTCCTGTGTCTCTACAGATTCCCTACTATTTACTTTGCCCCAAAGAAGACGAAGGACAAACCCATGAAATACATGAGCGGAAGAGACGTGGATTCATTCGTGGAGTACCTCCAACGCGAAGCCACTGACAGTTTTGAACTTCCTTCTACCGACAAGAAGAAAAAGAAGGCAAAGAAAAGCAAAGATGAATTGTAAATTAGTAAAAGACGTTTTGTAAACCTAGGCTTAACAAATTTAGTCCTTGAACGTGTCTTAGTAGAAACGTGGTCACCGAAGCACAGAACGTATTTTAGCCAAGTGCGTCTTTGTCCTTCCCTCTTGAAGTATTTGCTTAGAAAGGTGTGGTGTTAACATCTGTTTATTAAGTGATAAGCGCCGTTATTGCCACTCGACAATGTTTTGACTGTTCTGAAAGTCTGGGCAACTTTCAGTCGTTGGTCTTGCAGTACAAAAGCCAACGACATTTCCTAAACATTGTCGAGTGGCAGTGGCGATATGGCGCGTCTCGCTGCAAAATCTTAAAGCTAATATTAAAATCTGTTCCAATTCTGAATAAGTTGGGTTTTGGTGGATATGTTCGGTGGTTAAAAAAAAAAGGGCACTTTTGAAGCGTTCCTTTAGGTCTGCTCTGTCTTGAACCGAACTGGGCTGTAGCGAGATGAAAATTATTATCGAGGCAATGCCCGTAAAAAAGACAAAAAAAAAATATATTAAATAAATAAACATCTCAACATATTCATTTATTATTTTTTTTAGTTTTCGTGAGAGACGCAATAGATTTTTTTTAGTTTTCGTGGGAGACTCAATAAATTCACCCTTTTTCCGAGGCAAGTGCCTCGGTTCGCCTCAGTAGCTGCGTCCCTGCCGAACATCCCATCCCACTGCACGAGACTATTCCTTGCATAATTCAACAACTGTATTAACAAAACAGAGTTGCAAACTCACGCGCTCCGGAATTTCGCGGCATAATCATGAATGAGAATAGCTACACAATCGTGACAGCACTAAAGAAGGAGTTCGTTTGACTGCAACCATTTTCGCGCGCTTGGCGCCAGCTACATGCGTTTGCCTCGAACTCTGATTGGTTCATCATGTTGTTTGCGTCTGTTGTGATTGGCCAGAGTATAAACTGCTTTAGTGGTGGGTCGTTTACCATTTGTCAACAAAAACCGAAAATTCCGGATGGGAATTCAAATGATACAGATCATTCCACCGGAAAGTTTCCGGAAAAGATGGAAAACCCTACGACGTATTCCGGCTTTTTCCATTCCAACCGAAATGACCGGAAAATTTCTGTTCCACTTGTCACACCATGCCCACCCCGGTTCGCCTTCGCGTGCTTTTCGGTCGCATTGACGGGATAAGCCAGTAGAGTAGGGAGCGTTCCATTCCGACCGGTTTTTTGTGCAAATTGTTAAGGCTCTCGGACTAACCAAACCGCTTTGAAACGAAAAGTCTGTACCATCGCGAGCGTTCCATTCCGACCGGTTCTTTCGTGCAAATAGTCAACGCTCATGGTTTTACGACCCTCGACTGAAACCCGCTCTTTGCAGAATTGCTAATGAAACGTTCAGCATTTTTCCGCTCGAAAAATAAAACGTTCAGCACTTTTCTCTGCGACATACGAATATTGGGTACACCAATCAATCAACTGCTTGGAATATCACCTGATACTTGGCCGACGAGGCCCTAGGCCGAGTTGGCTAAAAATCAGAGGATTTTCCGCAAGATTGAGAAGGATACTACCGTAGTTTTATTATTCAAGACATCAATGACAACTGAAGCACAATTTTCTACGTTTATTGCAAAGAAAAAAAAACTAGAAAAGCCGCCATTTTCTCCGCGAAACAAAATTACCTACATCGCAGGATATCTGTTGCGCATGCAAGACGAATATTTAGCGCGATATGACCACAAACGGATATGAAAGGTAAACGCTGAGGTTGGCCATTTAATTTGTCCAAGTTTGATGCTTTTAGGTTGAACAGAAACCAAGTTATGAACTTAAACATAGTTCAAAATCCAGACAAACGTTTCTAATTTTGAGACTGCGTCCCCAAAAACAATATTAACTCTTTTTTTACGATTTCTGTGATATTCGTAAAAATGGGCAAACAAAGTGATTTTCACCTCACCTATTTCCAACTGGTAGGTGCACGAACGGATTTTACAGTTTTCACAAATCTGAAAAAAATATTTTGAAGACTTTATATGGTTTTGGGGGACGCAGCCATCAACACTACTGTAGCTCGTTTCGAAACGTTTTTTTATTCCGGTTATAAGCCCTCCCGGATGTAAGCCCCTCCGTTTATATAGGCCCTTGTAACACCCCTTACGAAATTGTATAAGCCCAGGGCTTATAAGCGGAAGTTAACGGTATACTGGTATCTGGAGCATCGAGCATAATGTCGACCCTCATATTTTGCAGCTAATTCTGTTATATCTGTATGCTCATTTTTCTGGGAACTAGAATGCACAAAGTCGATAAAAATGCAGATATTTTCGGAACTGGTACCTTAGAGTTTGTAACTTTTTAAAGTGCATGTGAAGCGAAATTTTTCACTAGCTTGTTCGAAAGAGTTTGCAAAATGATGAAGAACGGCGTTTATTTTATTGTGATAGCACTCTTGGTTGCTGAGTTATTCAAGGTTTTTCATTTATGTAAATTAGAGGACTTGTGACGTCACAAGGTGGACACAAAATGATCGAAGTAAAATAACAAAATATGGAATATCTGTGCAAATACTAAGTCTACAGGGTTGAAATTTTGCAGGGTTGATGTGCTGCCAGAACTACACATTATGATAGTGGTTAGCAACATACTTGTTACCAGACCTCTACCTTCCCAAATGAGAAATGCCTTATTTATTGCTCCAGAGTCTAACACACTTTCTTATACTTCTGCTGTGTAATGTCCACATTTGCTCGCACCCACTGAATGAACGTCAAGAGTAAACAGCACATCTTGGGGAGGGAAACTCTGATTTTATCCTTTGGAAAGGTAGAGATCTGGTAACGAGTATGTTGCTATGGTGATATCATCACCACTATCACAATATGTAGTTCTAGTTCTGGCAGGACATCAACCCTGCAAAATTTCAACCCTGTAGACTCAGTATTTGCACAGATATTCCATATTTTGTGATTTTACTTCATTTTGTGTCCACCTTGTGACGTCACAAGTCCTGTAATTTGCATAAATGAAAAACCTTGAATAACTCAGCAACCAAGAGTGCTATCACAATAAAATAAACGCCGTTCTTCATCATTTTGAAAGCTCTTTCGAACAAGCTAATGAAAAATTTCGCTTCAAATGCACTTTAATGCTGTTAGTGTTTAACAACTTTCGCTCGTCAGTTGAATGTTTCACTGAATAATTATTACTTGTGTCTAACATAGTTCTTTTCTTTTAAAAGTAACACGAAAAGACTGTGTAGGATTATTTAAATAATAAGTACGGACGGAAGCGTCGGATACGCGTCTGGTACGAAAAGGAAAAGTGCCAAGTTAGTCCGGCATAATTAGAAGCATAACACCTCCAGCCCAGCATAGTTTTGAGCGAAATAGACCTTATAGCAGTTTTGGAAGCCATCTTGGCGGGTAGGCAAACAAAACGGAAATTTAATACAGTATTCTTATGCGTTGTAAAAAAAAAAATGCGTGAAGCGCGCAAAAAGTTATATTGCTAATTAATGGTACTAGGCAAAGGGTTCCACCGACAGAATTTGAGGGAGTTAGCTCTGCCAGAAAACGTTCACGGGCTTTTTGAATTTTTCCATACATTCGTCTGTAATTCTTTGCTGCGGGCTGAAAAATTCCCGGGAAAAAAAATTCCAAACGAATGTTTTGAAAATTAAAAAAATCATAGAACGTTTTCTGGTATGGCTAAATCCCTCAAATTTTGTCAGTGGAACCCTTTTCCCAGTACCATTAATTAGCAATATAACTTTTTGCTGAGAAACAAGCGCCTCACGCATTTTTTTTACAACGCATACGAACACTGTATTAAATTTCCGTTATGTTTGCCTCCGCCAAGATGGCTTCCAAAACGTTACCATGATAAGGTCTATACTAAGGTTGCATTGGAGCCGCCCGAAAGCATCACACTCAATTTTACGAGCCTAATCCGACAGACCTTAGTCCAGTGACAGACAGACAGACAGAATTTTAGCACGATAAAAAATTAAAGCTTAACAGCTTGTGGGGTCGTGCAAATAAAATCACAAACATCTAAAAATTAAAATGAACATTACACAAACTATATACATATACATGTGACTGTGTGAGAATCAAAGGTGAAAATTCGCTCAGAATTTCGGTCCTCGTGAGGGAGGTTGGAGTCGATGACATCCTTTAAAGATAAAGGGAAAATTACTCCCACGATAAAGTTTATTGCCAGGAGATAAATTGCCTTCTCGTTTAACCATTCACTTTTTTCGATGCTTTGGTAAAGGTAGGCGCACATCAACATTGTCATGGCTGTAAAACACAGTAAGTTGAAAACACGTTTCTTGTCACAGCAAATCGGTAGCTGTGATTGTTTTGGCGACGCTTCACAACTGAGTTGTTCTTGGTGTGAAATATGTTTGTAAGCTTTCCAGCCCACAAACACGACAACGACAGTGAAGAAAAGCCAGACAAAGACCAAGAAAGCCGCATGCGATACACAGTCCGAGCAGAAACAGCTGAACGATGATAATACGACAGAGAAAGCAAAACCCACGATGATGGCTGTGGTCGTCACCAGAGGAAGTCTCGAAGGAATTAAAAGATTTCGCTCCAAGTCCGGCACACCGGGGTAAAAGTGAATAATGATCATCGCTATGGCATTGCAAATGAACAAAAAGATGGCGGACATTGCCAGAATGCTGAGAGCACTGCAACTTGTTTCTTGGTGATTAAGACAGAATTCGTTCCATGCGTCTATCGTATTTGTGGTAAGAATAGTGACTTGATAACCAAACTGGCAAACGAATAGGAGTCTGTAGTTCTGAAGAAAAGGGAACTTTTCCTTGTCTTGAAAGCAGCTTAGCAACATCCGTACGCCAAAAAAAGCACCTGCTAAATCGAGAACTACTATCAAAAGTAACAAAGCGACCGCCATGGTGAAACTAAAGGTCGCATGAAATGCAGTAGTGTTCTTGAGTTGTGTATCCGCGCGATTTACATAAGACAACTACAGTCGAACCTCTATTATCCGGACTCGTGGGGACTGAGCTGAACAGTCCGGATAATCGAGAATCCGGATAATCGAAAATATGAATATTAATAAGCCAAAACTAACTATGAATGACTGAACAAGTGGAGCGTGAACAAAGAACACAAGTCCGGATAATCAAGAAATCTGGATAATCGAGGTTCGACGGTACTTATTGAGCCAATGAACCATTAATCGAGGTCCGATATTAACGTATTAATGGGGTATTTGGGGCAAGCTTAAACCTCAGTTTACCGCAAACTGAGCTGAGAAAGGAGATGGCATGGCATTCAAGTGCTAAACAAGACTCCTGCCGAATACAAAATGCTATTAAAAGTGGCACTGTGAAAGAAGTGATGAAGCATTGCTTATTTGTCAGTTGGCTCGGTTTCCTTTGTTCTTTTCAGGGGAATATATTACATAACCCCTCATCATTATTCACTGTTTGAAAAGTTGGTGGCGGCTTTGATTGTAACAGGGGAGTGCGGGGCTGAAACAATAGCTGATAACAATAGCAAAACAATGCAATATATTGGGGAATCCTTGTTTACAATATTTGCCTCATTAGCATGAACAATTCAGTTTCTGATGGAGCTACAAATAAATCAGTTCTGAATATTGAAAGGTCGTGGTATGAATAACTCTGCCAGTGAATATGAGCCTCATGTATTGAATACTTTTTGTGCAACGCGGGTTTAAAAACTCAAAATTTTGCAAAGAATGTATGAGCTCATTAGTGCTTTTGCCACCCAGGAATTTTGCAGTTTTTGGAAGACAATATCTCCTTGAATGATCCTCGCAGTTGTGAACGCAATTTATGCAATTGCGAAAAGAAGCCTGAAAAAAATTCAGGACTTCAACGGGGTTTGAACCCGTGACCTCGCGATTACCGGTGCGATGCTCTAACCAACCGAGCTATGAAGCCACTGACGTTGGGAGCAGGTCAATTGTGGGTTCATATGTTCCCGTGAAAGAAATGAGTGTGAATGCATAAATTGCGTTCACAACTGCGAGGATCATTCTTCATTTGATTTCATTTCCGCAGTTCATATATGATTCATTTCATATATCATTCACACTCATTTCTTTCACGGGAACATATGAACCCACAATTGACCTGCTCCCAACGTCAGTGGCTTCATAGCTCAGTTGGTTAGAGCATCGCACCGGTAATCGCGAGGTCACGGGTTCAAACCCCGTTGAAGTCCTGAATTTTTTTCAGGCTTCTTTTCGCAATTGCATAAATTGCGTTCACAACTGCGAGGATCATTCTTCATTTGAATACAGATACTCGCCGATAAAGCGTTTTTGAATAACTGGTTCAACGAAACACACCACCTGAACCTCAGCAGAATTGACCTTGTAGAACTTCTCAGAGCATCCACCAAAGACCAACTGTTTCAGTGTAACGGGCAACTTTATGAACAGACCGATGGAGTCGCCATGGGTTCACCACTCGGGCCCCTGCTCACTAACGTTTTCATGGGATCCATCGAAGAAACTCCGGTGCTTGAGGGAAAAATGCCTTCATTTTACAAGAGATACGTTGATGACACATTAACTATAATGCCTGACATAACATCAGCGGCTACTTTTCTTCAAGTTCTCAACAATTGCCACTCTTCAGTGAAGTTCACCATGGAAACAGAGAGTAATGGTCTGCTTCCCTTTCTTGGAATGCAACTAGTTAACAGAGCTCCTCATATTGAGACCAAAGTCTACATAAAACCTACTAACACGGGTCTTTTGCTCCATTACCAGAGCCATGTTGACATGCGATATAAACGAGGACTTTTGAAAACTATGCTTGACCGTGCATATCGCTTATCATCGCATTGGTCTTACTGTATTTTTCTGAAGAATGTGACCGTTTGACTTCTCCCGGCTGAAATATCCACAACACCTTATCAACTCTACACCGGTTTTTGTCAGCACCTAAGATCCAGCCTGAAGAGACAAAAGATGCGAGAGAGAGAGAAGAAACCGCCTATTGTTAACCAACAACGTGTAATTTATAAATTTCAATGTGACTTGTGCGATGCAAGTTATGTAAGCTATACTCTCAGGCACTTGCACCAACGTGCGGCCGAACACACTAAACAGTCCTCTTCCATTGGCAAACACTTCATTAACGAACACTGTATTGTCCCGAAAGACCTTGACAGACATTTTTCCGTCCTTAAGAAGTGCACGAATAAGTTCGATTGTTTAGTGCATGAAATGCTGTCGGACTCAATTCAAGCAAAACTATTTGCGTGATATTGCATATTTAATTAACTAGTACGTTAATCTTCGGCCAATAATTTTCTGACAGTTTATTTTAATGCATTTGAACTTGAAAATGGTGCCATGACGTCACCGAAACGTTGTTCATTTCTTTCGCTAATTTTTACTTGTCTATGTTATACATATTGTTGTGTAAATAATACAGAACTAAATTCAATCCCACTGTGTACCAGTATAACAAAACACGTTGTCCACGCATTGTTGTAAAAAATAACCGAAAACCGCAAATCAAGAGAAACATGTTTACAGTCGAAACCTCACCGCCTACAATCTACCTTTAAAGGTATTTTTCAAATAAAACACGACCAAGTAGAAATTAAGTTTTTCGTTATTTAGCCTTCTGTTTCTTTTAGAAAACCTCACCAACTGACAAATAAGCATGTTATTTACCTGTCCCTCGGGGGTGTGTGATATATTCACTTGGCACCGCCACGAGGGCGTAGCCCTCGAGGCGGTACCAGGTGAATATATCACATATTCCCTCGTTCCGGGTAAATAACCCTCACAAAATGCCTTGTGTTGTCAATCAACACTTATTGTTATATACAATACTTTATTTCAAACTAACTTGTATAGTTATTAACAAAAAGGAAACCCAGAGGTTAACCCTATATCAAGGATCACTGCGAGTAGTCTCTAATTTCGGCGATGGATTGTGGGGCGAGCGAAAGACACGCGCGCGCGCTAGGTGCGAGGAGGCGCGACACGAGCGTCGCGTCTCCTCGCAACTTCGCGCGCGCGCGTGTCTTCCGCCCGCCACACAATCCATCGCCAAAATTAGAGACTACTCGCAGTCTAGGATCTCCTAGGATGTTTGTCTTAGAGAGCTGCACATCACTGAATAATTTCCATTTCTTTACATTCGAGTAGCCTGGGTGTGGCTGGAGAAGGAAAGGGGTTGATTCGCGCTCTCGAAAGTCCTCTTTCACTCCCCTTTCGACGCCGGCTTCGCAGATCAAAGGCCATATTAACGGCATACAGTGGAACCTCGCGATTTAACGAAACTCTATACATCCCCGGGGGGGGGGGGGTACTTCGTAGTAATAGGCTAATGGGGATGTGCCGCTGGATGGGGTCGCATTTTCACGACTGGATTGACAGAGTAGAGTTACTAGAATTTGGGGTTAAATGTACCAGAATGTTTGTACTTTAGGTGAAAAGTAAAGTATCCTACATTCACTTTAACAAATGTGTCAATTCGTTTTACGATGACCTACTTAAAAGGCTTTATAAGGTAGATGCATAGACAGAAAGTGACTAAGTTGGGATCACGAAAATTACATTTGCCCAAAAGTGACTAAGTTGGGGTCTATAATCGGCCACAGAATAGACTATAACGGGGTAGGGATTCTGAGAGGCCAGCGCCACATAGCCAGCAGAAATTGACCCAAGTAGCCCCCCCCCCCCCCCCCCTCCTCCCCGGGTATATAACGAAGTCACGGTCCTCGATATAACGAACGATACTCTTCAGGATGACCTTTTAAAATGTATGGAAAAGGACCTCGATATAACCCTCGATATAACGAACCATTTTCCCTAGTTCCTTGACACTTCGTTAAACCGATGTTCCACTGTATCGAGAAAAATTACAACTAATAACACAGCTGGAATTTTGACAAGCGGCCATGATCCTGCAAATTCCGAAACTTTAATTTACCAGGGCATAGGTAAAGATGAACTATTTCTGGAAAAAAACATTTCATTAGATTTTTAATTTGCGCCAACGGCGAGAAAGTACTGAAAAAGAAGCAAGCACGTAAATAGTTAATTATCTGATTGAAAAGAACACATGTTTACGAACAGTTTGATATACCAATTCTAAAGATTATTGTGCGTTTTAAGTAGGATAGTGTCCCTGATTAGTAAGCCTATTATAGGCTAGCTAGAAGATTGACACTGAAATAAAGTTATTATTATTATGATGACAGTGAAAACGTATGGATGCCATATCGATCCTTATCCAGCCAACCTGGGGCGTCGAACGTAACCCAAGAGGCCCTAAGGCTAACAACTCTGTAGCTAGTATAATATATAATAAACAAAAATTACTAAAAAATAGTCTCTGTTCACTCTTCTGCTATCCTCAAGACATCACTTTCAGTGTGTGGGTAATGTTCAGGGTTTTTTTTATTATTATTATCATCATTATATACAATTTGTTGAATTCCACCGCAAACTATACAAAAGTTTACGGATATTTTATTGTTTTTCAAAATTTAACCGATTTCAGCAGGACAAAAAATTGCAAACCTCAGCGGGTAAAATTGCACCTTCGAACATGGCTTGTTGCTATATCAAGCTCACCCAGCGAAAAGAAAAGTTTTCTTCTTCAAATAACTGCAATTAAAGTTTTGGGCTTCTAAAACTACAAAATTTTAGAGTGCCAGAAAAAAGTGACACAAAACATGCGTTTTCATGTCACGCGAAAGTACTGTACAGAAAGTGGAGAAAATTGCCTTGGTTCCTCAGATCACTTGCGCGAACGGGTTTTTTGAATGTAAATGTAGATTACATTAAATAATATCAAATTGTCTGTTTAAAATTACAATGCTGTAAATACAGCTTAAAAAGGAAAAAAACTTAGAACTCTGAAATTACAATCCAACCTAAAACTAATTAACTCATCAGTTTAAATCGCCACAACGGGCAGAGGATTCCACAGTTGAGGCGACGTTACAGAAAGTCACCTAAAACCGTAGTTACGCAAATTATATGACTATATTGACAGTTCGTAGGTTGCGTTGAGGAATATACTACTTATTAGATATTTTACCGTTTCTCTCGGCGTCCTTATACAATTTTGTCTCAAAAATGTTCTTAGTTTTGATTGAAGCCTAATTTCGACCTGAAGAAATAAAAATACTTGTGCCATAGTTCATTTATTCGTGCTTCACAATTCGTCCTGTACAGGAGACAATTTGACCATGACCACCCCACTGGGGTTTACTTTTGCCTTGAAGCTTCTCTTAAACGTACCCAGGTTTTTGTGCTCAAACAGGTCACGTGCCTTTGCCAGCGATGTAGAAAGTCCAACCTACAGAGGAAAAGAAAGGCTCTTAGAGCGCTTGTTCACAGCTCTTCTCTCCCACAATGAATCACAAGAAAGGAACAAAGCTATTGACAAAAATCGTTAACGCTATCGAATATGAAATACTGATATACCAATCCTAGGTTGAACATGAAAGCGACTTCAAATCGCGGTTTATAGTGATTTTTGCAAGAAAATATTTTTATTTAGACAGTTAACTCAAAATGTTACCTCTACGATCTTACAAGGACTTCTCTGTGTTTTTAAGTTAGGGAAGTTACGTTCCGGTTATAGAAAGTGAGGCGCTGTGTTGGTAACTGAGTTGTATCACCTTCAGCGTTCGAATCTCTTTACGGTGCCAATACAACCACAAGAACACTTTATTTCACCCCAGAATTTGAAAAGAAAAAAAAAACATCATTATATCAAATGATGGGGGTCGGCGCTGGCTACCTGAAATAACATAAGAGTTAAAAATACCCGGCAGTCAGTTAAAAGAAAACAAAAGATATTTTAAACGCTTAGGTCCGGGACACAAAAACACACAAACATAGATATACACACAAACAGAAGACATTTTACCTAACATGTGTTCAGTTAAAGGGATAACATGTGTTTTTCTCCTTGCGTACTGATGTAAAATCAAAATGGCCGTCAAATCGCTTCAAAACTGCCTGCCGAAAGGTTCAAAACTTGGCAAAATGTGGCAACATGAAGTACTTGGAGAGACCGCTGCCCCGAGCGGGCGGAGAACACAGCTACCGTTTACTAGTACCTCATCAAAAAACGCTTCAATTACGTAAGGCTGATCCGTCCTGCGACTAAACAAAACTACCGCAACCGATCCACCAAACAATGGCCGACTCCACACCTCAGTGAAACGTCTGAAACTCTACAAGAAACACGGTACGACAAAGGTTGGTAGGTAAGTAGGTGGGTAGGCAGGTGGGTGGGTAGGTGGGTGGGTGAGTAGGTAGGTTGGTGGGTGGGTAGGTGAGTAGGTAGGTGGGTGGGTAGGTGGGTGGGTAGGTGGGTGGGTAGGTGAGTAGGTAGGTGGGTGGGTAGGTGGGTGGGTAGGTGGGTGAGTAGGTGGGTGAGTAGGTAGGTGGGTGGGTAGGTGGGTGGGTAGGTGAGTAGGTAGGTGGGTGGGTAGGTGGGGAGTAGGTAGGTGGGTGGGTAGGTGAGTAGGTAGGTGGGTGGGTAGGTGAGTAGGTAGGTGGGTGGGTAGGTGAGTGGTTAGGTGGGTGGGTAGGTGGGTGGGTAGGTGAGTAGGTAGGTGGGTGGGTAGGTGGGTGGGTGAGTAGGTAGGTGGGTGGGTAGGTGAGTAGGTAGGTGGGTGGGTAGGTGAGTAGGTAGGTGGGTAGGTGAGTAGGTAGGTGGGTGGGTGGGTAGGTGAGTAGGTAGGTGGGTGAGTAGGTGGGTGGGTAGGTGAGTGGGTAGGTGAGTAGGTAGGTGGGTGGGTAGGTGGGTGGGTAGGTGAGTAGGTAGGTAGGTGGGTGGGTGGGTGGGTGAGTAGGTAGGTGGGTTGGTGGGTAGGTAGGCAGGTGGCCGGTAGGCAGAAAGGTGATTGGATAAGTAGCTGAATGGCTAGATTGGCGGCTGGGTAGCTAGGTGATTTAACGCGAACGAATGGTTTATAAGTTGGTGGAATCATTGCTGGTCCACTGTCAGATCCCAGCATTTTCCTTCACTTTCCTTTGTTAAGGCTCTAACTGTAGGACTTACCTGGGAAACTCTGCGCCCCATCTTTCCGAGTTTATCTTGATTAACGTCTATTACCTCTCTGAAGAAAAATAATCAGGCGGGTGAGACGATGAGCGCTTACTGATTGTATGAAAACTGATAGATAAAAGGATGGATGGACGGTCTGACGGATGGATGATGTATGAGACATTGAGTGGAAACTTTGATCACGAAATAATTTCCTGCCAGTAATATGCCAAAGGTAGCAACTGTTCTTACTTGTTCAATAAAATCTCTCTAGCCCATGGAGCTATGTTTCGCAGATCATTTGACATCATAAGAGGCTGCGAAAAGATAACCAGGGAAAGAAGAAAGACTAAATGCGTGTGTAATAATACGAGAAATTAGTTTCAGCTTATACAACATTGAGAGACTAGGAGCTGCTTCATCTTTAAGGCGTCTTGCTATAGGTTTATGGGGTTTGCATGGACTAACAGGCCTGTATATGCATGTCCTTTCCAGCTTCCTTTGCGCAAAAGCGATTAGGATCTTAAGGTCGACCACCCACAGTCAACTCTCCCACACCAAGCCTCTCGATTTCAAGCCTTTCTGGGTACATGTACATAAACTCTCTGCTGATTGGTCACTTTCATATGAGAATATCCACCTTTTGGACTCCATAAGCAGCGTGGTATGGGATAATGTTTACAGCGCAACGAAAGAAATGCAACTGTTCTGTAACCTGAATGACAACATATTATCGTGACTTACTGCAGCAAGAATTGCCCAGATTGCAAACTGAGACTTGGACTGTTCAAAGCTGAGACTGAAGTCTCCAATCAATAACTGTGGGATAAAAGACAGGAGCAATTTAATTATAGTGTTAATACGGACACCAAGGGGACATGCCAAAGAGTCCGTATTATCCGGGTGTCCGTATTAAACTAGTCTCCTGCGCAGCCGTTTTATGGGGAGGAGCGTTGCGTGAGGACACAAATGACGGCTGAGAAGGAGATAAAAAACGTCATGGACTCATATTTTATCGATACAAAAACTAACGCAGACATTTCAACGACAACAAAACGTTCTTTAATTTCTTAACAGTAACTGTAACTGTAACATCTTCAAACTAAAGAAACTGCGGTAAATTATCTGAAAATTTCTCCCTGGAGAAGAGGATTTCATGTTTACAAGGACTGGTGGACTCCTACATGCGGTTAAATTTTACCTTCTCAGTGTAAAAATACCGAGGATAAAAACGCAGTTCCCTGTGTTAAAAGTTGTTAAAAGAAAGTCGAATTATCGGCCACATTCCATATCACCTTCCGAACACCAAGTCACACTGGTATAGTCACTCATTTTATTTCAAAGTCTACCAACCGAGGACCGGCAGATGTATGTGGAAGCAAAGGACTACAGTACAGGGATCAAACACTGAAAATAGACAGTGCGCAGATCACCAGTGTCAGGGGGTTGATGACATACGAGAGTTTGTCACTCGGGACACAGCAAAGTGTCAGTTGTCCCGCGTATTTTAAAACCGATGTCCGTATTAAGCGGATTAATTTTTGAGAAAATATATGCCTTTTGAGCAACTGTCCGTAATATCCGAGTATCCGTATTAGGCGGGTGTCCCTTATAAGCGGATGTCCGTTTTAATTGGGTGTCCCTTATAAGCGGGGTGTCCGTACAGTGGGTTCCACTGTCTTCATAGGCGTCGTTATTTTTTATTCTGATGAAGGCAGCAGAAAGGGGGTCAAAAATGTATTATTTGTTGCACCTTTTAGGTTAGATACAAATTATTTTTCAAGAGATCAAACACTAGTATATAGGAAAACCTAAAGTATGAGAGGCACCCAACGACACGTTTCATTAGATATCTGTTCGGTGGAGGGTAGTTCGCCTTAGGCTTTCGGCGTCGATTAAAGCCGTGCACTCAGAGCCCCTGGGGTTTGACAAACTTAAGTCGAATTTGCTGTTTTTGGCAGTCAAAAACATCAGCTAGCATTTTCGGAAAGAAAATAGTACCCTAAAAAGTTCGTGGAAAGTTTATTTCAGCTAGCATTTTCTCAAAGGAAGATTTTGCTTCCAAACATTTTCAGGCAAATAAAATTTCAGCTAAGGAATCAGAACAGATGAACGCTTGATATATCAAGCGTTCCGGCAGCACCTACCATCTTTGAACATTGGTTTAAAAGTCAATAGGGAATTATGCCTATTCTCGTGATAGCATTTTCTCTGTTTTGCGTTCTCACGTGTATATTAATGCTAATGTACCATCTTACAGTATTTAAATTTCTGCTACCTGTATGTCACTTCAGACTGAAGGTGATACAGAATTATATCGAAATATTACAGGTATATCAACGACTCTTTGCATTTCTTGCATGTATTATAGACACAATGAATTTACTCGGTAAACCCCATAAGATACTTAAAAAAATGTCTTTCTACATCTTTTGGTTGATTTGGTTCGCTGGGTGCCCCTGTAGTATGGCAGTTCATCAGTTATGTAAAGTTCTGTTTTGCGATTCGGCTTTTTGGGGAGTATGTTTCGCGAAAGATCTAATAACTGTGATGTGGAGATGGAACAGTTTTCAATTGAGTGTCATAAAAAACCAAAGCAATTTCTCCAGCCAATCACAACAGACACAAACAGCGCAATGAGCCAATCAGAATACGAAGAAATAACATGTAGCCGGCTCAAAGCGCGGGAAAATGCGCGCGTGCAAGTCGCCATTGGTTTTGGTTTCGTCCCTTGAGCTCCACTAATGTTTTAAAGATTATATTCACATACGCCATATCCAATAATTCTGAAAGCATTTACAGCTAACCAGACACCATCAAAACTGAAAACGCATTTCAGTATTTACTCGAAAAAACAACGCTAAAGGTGGATTTCCATTGTCGCGTAATTTTTTATGTGCGCAGGGACGTAAATTTTAACTGGCTTACGTGCGTAAATAAAATAGAGACGATGTGTGAAATGACGCGCATAAACGTAAAAGTTGAGCGAGGTTTAAAGGTGGATTTCCACTATCGCGTAATTTTAACGTGCGCAGAGACGTAAACTTGAACTGGCTTTACGTGCGTAAATAAAATAGAGACGATGTGTGAAATGACGCGCATAAACGTAAAAGTTGAGCGAGGTTTAAAGGTGGATTTCCACTATCGCGTAATTTTAACGTGCGCACAGACGTAAACTTGAACTGGCTTTACGTGCGTAAATAAAATAGAGACGATGTGTGAAAGGACGCGCGTAAACTTAAAAGTTAAGGTGGATTTCCACTGTCGCGTAATTTTTACTTGTGTACGGACGTAAACTTGAACTGGCTTTACGTGCGTAAATAAAATAGAGACGATGTGTGAAAGGACGCGCGTAAACGTAAAAGTTGAACCTCGCTCAACTTTTACGTTTACACGCGACCTTTCACACATCGTCTCTATTTTATTTACGCACGTAAAGCCAGTTCAAGTTTACGTCCGTACACAAGTAAAAATTACGCGACAGTGGAAATCCACCTTAACTTTTAAGTTTACGCGCGACCTTTCACACATCGCCTCTATTTTATTTACGCACGTAAAGCCAGTTCAAGTTTACGTCCGTACACAAGTAAAAATTACGCGACAGTGGAAATCCACCTTAACTTTTAAGTTTACGCGCGACCTTTCACACATCGCCTCTATTTTATTTACGCACGTAAAGCCAGTCAAAGTTTACGTCCGTAAGTACGTAAAATTACGCGACAGTGGAAATCCATCTTAAGGCTTCTTGTGTTCCTTTCAGTGATTTACATTTTCATTGCGTGTTTTATTGATAAATGGGTACTTAAGCCTGAGCATTAGCTATGCCATGCTGATGAGGCCTAACAAGGCCGAAACAGCTGTCCATGGCTGCTAATCCTTGGGCTCAATCATTGATTTGGTAGATTTAAGGGGTAATGCCCGCTACAATGTGGCCTTAGTGCCCAAAGAGTGGCTTCAGCTTACCAGATCCCGTTAATTTGTGAGGTATCCCAGTGATGTGAACAGTTCAATTCAAAATGGCGATATCTGAAATTCAACACTGGTTAAATTCCTCTTGAAAAACATTTAGAAGGACAAGATTTGTAGAAACAGTAGTTGAAGTGAGAATCTACAAATGTTTGACACCATACAGTAATGGCTACTAATTGTGCATCTTTTTAGGCACGGTCATACCTGATCAGGGTCATTCCAGTGTCCTGGTCCGGCCACAGGAATCATCTCGCTCTGATGATCGCCATACCAATCTACAATTCTAATCAAACTATACCAAGAGTCCTGCAACAAATATACAAAATAACACGAGTCAAAGTCAAACCAAGCCATGAACAGTCCTTATGTTATATCTGTTTCAGTGGTTGGAGAGTGGACGAAACACGCGGGAGAGCCCAAAAATCGCCTCTTGCGAGGACACGCGAACGCAACAGGGACAAGAATCCCCAAGGGAAAAAGGCTGTGACGAAGGCTTAGTATGGGAGCAGGTATGGGAGTAATGAGCTTCTGATTAACGTTAGCCTGCGAGCAAGCTCCCTAACCCCGGGAGAGCTTGCTCGCAGGCTAGATTAACGTCACGGCCGCCATGTTGGAGGTAGAAAACAAAAGAATGATTTTCCTTCGGGAAATAAGTTTTATTGTTGTGTAAATAATTTTTAATGTTTTGTACCTCCAACATGGCCGCCGTGAAAACCCTCTATATATGGACTGCTATATTCAGTGACATACAAACAAACAAACTGGCCGCAGTCGTTCAAAGAGGGGATGACTTTCATGAGGTCTTTCATTTATCCTGCGGATAAGTCGCTATCCAGAGGAAAAAAATATGTACTTACAGCTAATACACTTTTATCCGCTAGAAAAATCTATGCTGTCTTGGAACAAATCAGTGGGATCAGCACAGGGCCAAAATGTTTACTCACCTGTATATCGTTATAATTTCGCCACAAGTTGCAATGCTTTGCTATCAGCTGATAATTCGGCTGAAACATGGAAAACACGACACATATTTCTTATTTTCTTTTTTCTTTTGTTAGCTTGATAAAATTGCAGCTCTCTGTTGACCTTTATCAGGAGCACCCAATGACAAGTTTCTGTAGATATCTGTTTGGTGGAGGGTAGTTTGCCTATTAGACTTTTGGCGTCGATTAAAGTGTGCACTGGGATTTTCGTAACTGAAACGTGGTCTAAAAGATTCTCAATGGGGAAATCATAACCCCTGAGGTTTTTGGAAAGGCCGTAATTGCTGTTTTTGGATGTCAAAAACGTCAGTATTTTCAGAAAGAGAATAGTACAATACAAAGTTCGTGGAAAGTTTATTTCAGGTAGCATTTTCTCAAGGAAGATTTTGTTCCCTAACATTTTCGGGCAATTAAAATTTCAGCTAATGAATCCCAGTGGATCAAATTCTTCTAGCTAAAGAAGACATCACTTCAAACAGACTTTAAACACCATAAGGTAATTAAAAATGCCTTTCTTCAGCTTTTGGTTGATTTGGCTCGTTGGGTGCCCCTGCTTTATTTTGTAAAAAAGGACACGACGTACTCGCATTCCACCCCACACTTGATAGGCAGGCCAGCTGCAAGAGAACACTATGTGCCTTCCCGACTCATTCAATGCTCTTGTAACAGTTGGGTAGCCTTCATCAAAGGTCAGAGGGTCTGCAAAACAGCCATCCACCTTCAAATAGTCCACACCCCAATCAGCAAACAACTAAAGAAAGAGAATTGAAGAAACATTTTCGACTACGAGTGACTGTTTTGGAAAACAACCTGTACCTTCAATCTTCCAACTAGCTTGAAAAATCTTAACACTTTTACCTTTCCTGGCAAATTAAAAGAATTTCTTCTTAAAACTCAATCCAGTAAGTAAAAAATTATGCCAACGACCGCCTATATCTGTGCTTATTTTTTGTCTTAGGTTTTAAATGTGTGTATCTGTTGTTGTTGTTGTAGCTGCTACAATATTTGTTTAAGTACCTTTCCTTAGCTAGGGGCTAACTAGAAAACTTAAGTTCATTTAGCCCCTAGACACCTTTAAATTGTAATAGTTTAGCTTTTCTTTTCTCCTTGTATAGTTCTAAAATTCCCTTTAAAATGTAACGCTAATGGTAGAAAAAGGTGTAAAAAATAATAAAGATTGTTGTTGTTCTATGTAGTCGTTACATGACAGGGGTCACGGATGTCTTGTTGTGCATTGGTTAATAATGAATTTGTGTAATCATAATTATTATAGTAAAAATGCAATTATATTTGACAAGTGTGTTCAAGCAGTCCACACTGGGTTGGTGTAAGAGTTGGGTAAAATAGTAATTATGCCCATTAATGAACCAATTCCTGCAGATGAACTTGAACAAACAAATTAAAGTACTTGTACCTGCATGTCCTGTTGGATGTAGTCTATACTTCCTGGGTAGCGCTCACAGGTAAGTTTGCCATAATCTGAGCAATTTTAGAGAGTAGACAAGAAAGGAGTTGAAATCAGTTTGAGGAATTCTGGGACAGTGGCTACCCAGTGACGCCATCTATGTACTAAGTGTAGGATGGTATGGGTGTCTGCTCTTGTGTCTATGGCTTTTGGATCCTTTTGGCCTCACTCACATCTCGAGTGTGAAGAGTCTACCAGGCTAAAAACACTTGGTTCCACAATATCCCTACCCTCATTCCCAAAGAAGGCCACATTATGGAATCCCTGTCTGGTGGTGTAACTTCATTTTAAGTAGGCTAATGGCCGTCTCTGTTTTACACCATCTAATAATGTCTACAGACAAACCTCTCTTCAGCAGTCACCCTTGGGAAAGAGCCACCTGACATTGCTTAAAAGAGGTTTTCCAGAATTGGCCACTTCCACATCTCCCATAATACACTCTGTTTTCCCCCCAAAATTTTGCATAACCATTGTTTTCAATTTCTCTTGGAGCTTAAAATCGTTCCGAGAGAAATTGAAAACAATGCTTATGCAAAATTTTGGGGGGCAAGCAGGGTGTATTACGGGAGATGTGAAAGTGGCAAATGTAGTATATAATATGGCAAAATGGTACTTTGGAATGTATACAGTATATTGTATCAGTTAACAACAACAGTAACACAAAATATTAGAAAACATCAAGTAATTGCATGTTCAAGGAAGTTCGTGACTACAGTTCTAAGATTCTAATGTTGTTTGTCTAAGGCAATTGTCTTTGTTGTAAACCACATTAATAATGTTCATGCAGTTTTGCCAGTCAACATGAACCACTCTTACACTGATGTACCTCTATATTATGTTGTTTGATAAGCTGTTAAAAGAAACTGGACAAGGTTTGCATATCATGGTGCCAAAATATAGCATGATAATTGACAATGTGAACAATTATTAGGGGAGAAATACAATAAAATTAGCCAATTGGGAATTCTGAATGGTGACTGCGTCCACTTAAGAGAGGTGACTGCTTAACACAGGTTAAATTTACAGGAAATAAAGGAACCCTTTTTGGGAATTTGATAAGTCTCTGTTTAAAAGAGGGTGCGTCCGCTTAATAGAGGTTGACTGTATTTGCATACCTGCATATAATCCAAACTTGAGGCCTTTTGAATGAATCTGATGAGCAACACAAGAATATGATTACAAATGCTTGATGGAACAAAACATCAGTTATCTAGGAAAACTGGCAAAATCCTTGGATGGAATGGTGATCAACTGCAGGAACCACATCAAAATTTTCTTGGTTTTCCAGCCAAATTTTCCATTTTGTAGATCTAGAGGAAGAAGCTCTGTGGAAATGCTGGCTTAATTTAAACTTCAAATTGGAGTATTCAATCTACAGTTAGATCTTGTGTCCATGGAACATATCATTTGACTTACATAATCAGCTAGGTATTTAATTCCATTTGGAAACCTCTCAGGATCTGGCTGAAGATCACCAACTATACTGCGATTATGAGATGACCAACAGTCCTAAAAAACAAAGACGCAGTTACCAACAACTAACATACATGCAGTTCTTAGTTGTTCAGTAATAGCTTATGCCAACATCACTGGGTCAAACAGATCATGGACTACAAGCAGTTACACAAAATAACCATGAAGGCTTAAAAATAGACAAGTGACAAACACAAAATCTGATTAAAATGACCACACATGTACTACAATAAGGCTTAACATCTTGGGGAAGTCCAGTTTTTTTACAATCAATGACTACATGGCTCAAGGCATAGAGCATCTATAGTGCATTTTAGTTTAAGAAAACTAGGACCAAACTATGAAGAGCAATGAGTTTTGGCTTGGATGAACTGTTGAAGGTCATATGCCAAACATGAGGGCTGCCCTAAGTTGAATACCAATACATTGTGATTAAATGGTTCTACAGTTTTGATATAAATGACATCAAAAGAATTTAAATTTGATTAAAAATTATATTATATAGTTACTTACATCAATGCAAACATATTGATATCCAGCCTTTTGGTAACCATCTTCAGCCATTCGGTCAGCCATTTGCATGACCAGCTTCTCACTTCAAACAATGATAACAAAAGGATGAAAGAAACTTGGTTCTAAAGAAATGTAGATCACAAGCCACAATTTCATGACTTAGGGATGTCATCCTTAGCAAATATTACAAATAAAGTTTGAATAATTGCCTCGTCATTTTAGATGACCACATTTGGGTTTTACATTAAGCTGTCCCAAGTTCAAATTCCTCATACACTGTACATGTACTGGTCATCTTGAATTTTTTGTTGTTTGGTTTGAATTTGCAATGTTACAATCTTCTTTGTTTGTATTGCCATAAGCTATCTCAATATTCAATATACTGGCATAAAGGTATCGCTAATTTTTAATAAGGCAGACATTTGTAAAAATAATGTAGGTGAGCATTTCTATTCCAGATTTTGTGGTATATTCATTACACTGTTTCTCAACTAAAGTATGCAGGGCTGAAGCTTAAAATATCAAGAAAAAATCCCTGGTTCCTGACCCTGGACAAGACTTCAGCTGGCCACTGAAAGAAGCTCTTGTGTTTTCCAAAATATTTAACAAGATTGTTCATTAAACTATCAGTAGAAGGTTGTTCAAGAGTGCATCGATACAACAGAATTTAAAATATAAGACTCACCTGATACAATTTTCTGGATCATTTTTGCAGTCTATGTTACAACGAAACCGCTCCCAAGCCATCCATCCCACTGAAAACCAAAATATTATGATGTAGAAACTTTTAGTAGATAGCCAAAAGGAGTAAATATCAGAACATCAGCTGGTCAACATAGATTAAGTTGAGCTCAGTTGATGCAGGCCAGGATGAATTGGGGATATTTCCAACGGATGTTACATGATGAGAAACAACAATAACAATAAGAGTAATAAAGATAATAATTACAAAAGGCAGCACCATTAGGAACAGGACACATCCTATGTGAGTACCCCTGAGATTCCTAGTTCTCTTAGGTCTGTAAATAGGACTCCAATATCCAAATTAAAAGGTCTTGATAGCAGGAGACAAGAAAAAAAAAATAAATAAAAGTTGTGTGTTTTCTTAAAATTTTCATTTGACTCGAATTTATATGTCCACGGTACCCAAGCTCAGTATTATACTAATAACAACAATACTGAACGATAACAAAATATTGAGAAAATAAGCTTATAAAAGTGGTAATAATCCAATAAGCGTCCGGTATGTTTACAATTACCTCACGAAATAGGGAAACGATTGAAGGCTGAGTGACTTACTTGGTGGAGTTAAGGCCAAACCATTGTCGAGGGCATTAATAGGAAGTAAACGTGGAAGGATATTCAGTAGAACAAAAGCAAAGAACGGGAAAAAATGCTTTTTGACAGCCGCCATACTGGTCATCTTGGCCGCCATCTTTGTTTTTCATCTACGCGCCTGCGATTTGTAGCCGGTTAGCAGTATCTTCCAAGGTGATAACATTGCAACCAATCACCATGCACAATTGGGAACGTTTTGTCCAATCAGCGTTGAACACCGCAGAGTTTGAAAGCAAACCGCGAACGTCAATATGGCGGACAACATGCTCGGAGTAGACGTCCAGTGGCTTTCCGCGGAATTAAGGATTTTAGAAGCTGAATATGAAAAATCCAAACTGCAGGTGTTCCAGGACACGCTTTTATGCAAAAGATATATGATAGAACTAGACCTGCTGTGTAAAAATGAACAGTTACGGAAGAATACTCGTGTCAACAACAAGATTAAGGAGCATGAGTTTGAACTTCAGGTAAACTTATCAGCATGACAGGGGACGTAACTTTGTGACTTACATCACTTCATGGATTTTCCATTTTTGAGCTGAAAAATTGAAATAACAACTTCTATTTCAGGAACAGATGAAGTCTCTTTCAACAGAGCTTGAGAACGCAACCATTGAGCTACGGACTGTTCAAAACACGTTACAGGTTCGTAAGAAGAAAATTATCCCATGCTTTAACCTACCAGTCAAGAGATATCCTAGTTTTTCAGGAGTCAGTGATTTCTTTCTTTGATATATTGGGGGTATGACTTTCCCTCTTCTCAGGCAAACAGGGAAACATATGTCACTCCAGCCACATCCCACAAGCTTTACGTTTTCATTGCTTGTTTTATTGATATGTGGGTACTTGGTACTTGAGCCTGAACATAAGCTATGCCATGCTGATGAGGCCTAACAAGGTTTTCAGTCTTAAGTCGGTGGGAAACGATCTTTCACTCGTTGCTGGATTTACCAATATAAGTTTGAATACCATGGTTACTTCATTTATTCTTTTCCTTTCTAGTGCAGGGAACTCTTTATTAAATTTTAGCTACATTGTCGTCAAAACATACAAACCACCTCCCTTCACTGATGGCAAAATTACTGATGGGAAAATCCCAGACGAAGGGGATTTCACTGTTTCCCGACCATCCCAGATTTGCGGATTAATGAAAACTAGAAATCGTATACATCCCCGATAGTCTGGGATGGTCGCGGACAAATCGGAAAAATCGGGAACGTTTCTATTTTGCCGATGCGTCCCAGATTTCTGCGGTTTTCGTTATCTCGGCATAAATCTGGGACGGTCGGGAAATAGTGAAATCCCCGACCGTCTGGGATTGTCCCGACAAATGAAAACCAGGCTTAAGCCTGGTTTCATATGTCGGGAAAATCCCAGACAATCGGGGATTTCACTGTTTCCCGACAATCCCAGATTATGCCGATTAATGAAAACTGGAGATCGTAAACATCCCCGATCGTCTGGGATGGTCAGGGACAAATCGGGAAAATCGGGAAGGTTTCTATTTTGCCGATGCGTCCCAGATTTCTGCGGTTTTCGTTATCTCGGCATAAATCTGGGACGGTCGGGAGATAGTGAAATCCCTGACCGTCTGGGATTTTCTCGACATATGAAAACCAGGCTTAAAGCCTGGTTTCCATATGATCTTAATGGTCTGCGATCGGTCTGCGACACGATCCGATCGGTCTGCGACACGTTAAGATCATATGAAAACATGTGTCTGCGACACACGGTCGGGGTGATCGGGAAAGTAGAATCTAGTTCTACTTTCCCGATCACCCCGATTGTGTGTCGCAGATCGCCGCAGACGCCGGGCACACATGTTTCCATATGTCTGCAACGTGTCGCAGACCGATCGCCGATCGTGTCGCAGACCGATCGCAGACCATTAAGATCATATGGAAACCAGGCTTAACTGTCAAAAACTGGGAGGGCTAAAGCTCCCCCAGCCCCTCCCCTGCGAGCTCCCTGTTCGACAGATTTCAAAATAAACAGGAAAAATGTTATGGTATGGCAGAGTCCATAGCATGAAATAACGTTAGCGCAAAATTATAACGATTAGTACGGGGCATGGCGGGTTCGCATTCTGCCTTACAAAGCTTCGCAAATAAATATTTTTCACACCTTTTAAATTTTTGTGATTTTCTCGCTGTCCTCGTTCATAATAGGATGAAAAAACCCAGCATGACGTGGAAAAGAGAGAACTAGAGGAAAAACTGAGCTTGCAAATGGAAAAGAGAATGGAAGAACAGAAAAAAAGTGCAGGCCACAGAGAGAATTTACTACAAGAGGAAATCAAGAACCTGCAGGTGAAATGCACATACCGAAAAACAAAAGGAAAGCAAAAACGGAAACCGATTTCTCTGGAACAGAAAACTATTCAGCTGTTGTTCTTTGTAGATCTAAACGCAACGCTTTCCTTCCCCGCCGCGTGCCAGGGAGAAGAGGGGCGTGACAAAGAAGAGACGATGTTGTGAAACAAGAATATTTTAAAATGAAAAGCGATCAACAGCGGGCCAGTTTAATAAGGTTGGCACTGTCACCCTCTTTTACCCGCAAGATCGTGAACATTTTTTTATAACATTCAAACTTTAGTGTGAATGATGTATATTAAATAAATCATATATGACACGTTAGAGGCCTCACATTCGGCAAAGTCACAATTGACACAATTTTCTTTTCTTTTCTTTTTTTTTTCAAGTCCTTCCCTTGTGTTGCAACAACGAAAAAAGGTGCTTGAGGGCTGATATAAATTCCATCCCTGTTTTCCCCTAAAAGGTGAAAATCATCACAATGCATAACATTAACTGAGCTGTCTTCTTTCGTTTGCAGGACAAGCAAGCTACAACTTTCAGAGAGGCTGAGGGTCTTCGGATGGAGCTGAGGAGGAAGAACGTCCCTGTGAAGGTGAGAGGATTCATAATTTTTAAGAAAATCATTTTGATTTCAGGAAGGGTAATTATTTTGGTTTGTCTGCTCTCGATATCAGGCCAAGGCTGTTCAAACACGAGTGACTGCCAAAGACGCCTCGACTATGTCTCGAGTCGATTCTCAAACGTCTGATGTTGGGGTACAAGTGCAAGTGCAAGAATCGGCGTCGGACGAGGCTCCACGAATGAATAGCGAAGATATCCGAAAGGTTGACGGGACTATTCAAGAAAAGAGTGAGTCTGGCAAAGGGGGGAAAGCGGTGGCAGAAGTGAAAAGGAGAAATAATAAAAGACAGGCGAAGGATGGTGATGAAGAGATACGTCTGGGAAATAGGAATGGAAAGGCAAACAAGAAGGGAAAAGAGGGTGGCAAAGGCGAAGAAAGGGGAAAAGATATAGCTGGTGAGAGAGAGAAGAACACAAGATCAAAAGCCTCGAAAAAGGGGAAGTCAAGCGCAATCCAAGAAGAGGGTACCGCATCTCCAAGCAAAGTTATAGTTGAGTCCGCAACAAAAGACAGATTGCACGATCGAAGAGCTATCGGTAATGCCTTGTTATCATGCAGTGATTCGCAAGACGATGGTGTTCCTTTACAGTATAGCAAAACACCAAGACAAAGGAAGAAAAGTGACCAGAGCTTGGAGAACAGCAGGGAAAAATCTGTCATTAGTACTGCGTTTTCAGACGACGCGCCCTCCTTAATTACAGAAACCGTCACCTCAATAAAGGAAAGCGAGCTGACTGTGTCAGAGGGAATCCCTCAAACCACAGTTTGTCGCGACGAAAACGGAAATAACCGAGCAGCAAAAGGAAACGAAGAAGGAAGAGAAACAGGGTTTGTTGAAAAGGATGAACAGGACGACGAAAAGGATTCTACCCGCAAGACTTCATCACAACAGCAGATTGATGAAGAACAACAAAACCACTTTCAGATGGAAGATGACATGGAAGAGAAGGGAGAAGGAGCATGCGAACCGAAAAAGACTGGCGCTGGTAGGACTGGTAGAGAGGTACTGGACAAGAAATCTAAGAGGACTGCGAAGAAGAAAGAGAGGACGATGAAAGAAAAAACGGAAAATAAAAAGGCAAAGAAGACAAAGGCAGTTGGGGCCTCTGAAACGGAAATTTCGCATGATAAAAACCGGATGGAAAAGGAGAAAAGCGAAAGAAGAATCCAAGACGAGAACATTGAAAATAAAAACCGAAGAGTTTTAAGAAGCAGGTCAAAGAAGCGAAATCGCGGAGTTGAAACAGATCCCTGTAAATGTCAAGGAGACGACGTAAACAACAAATCGTTTGCCAAAAAATCCAGACAGATGCCATGCGATAGCGACGGGGCTTCGGCGACAAAGAAATGTAAAACCGATGATACTTGTTCGAGAGGTCATGAACCTGCCATGTTACTCACTTCATCGCCGGAAGATCATCGGTTTCGTTGCAGAATCGAGCTGTCATCAAGTGAAATCGATACTCTTGTTGACGAGCCACGCCCCTCGCCAGGGGTCACGACACGCGCGACTTGTGACGACTCGTCTCAGCAACCGGAAACGGAAATGCAAGATAGAGAAGGAGTCCGGGATTACAGCTCTGGCCAGGGGAGCTTGGTTTTAGACGATAATCGGATCAAGGAGATTGGAGAAAAGATAAACTCTGGGAGTTTGCACAGCACTTTGGACGGAGTGAAATCGAAGAAGTCCTCCAGCGCGGAAAATAACAAGGAAACGAGCAATCGTGTTGAAAATAACGGAAGAACAACCGAGATTTCCTCGAAGAAATGCAGAATTAGTAAACGGATTTTAAAGAAGGGAGGAGATAGCGACGACGCTGGTGTTTCAAGGAGACAAGATTCGAGTGCTGTTTTCAGGGATAATGACACGCGTCCAAGAAGGCACAAAGATAAATCTACAACCTCAGACAGGGGTCACTCGAGTAGGAGAGGGCAAAATCGCACAGGACAACCAACCACTGTGTCTGAAAAAACAGATGCGACTCTGAAGGAGAATGCGCCTAACGGAAAATCAGCGGGAAAGAAAAGGTAGGAAACGGGTTGTTTTTTCAGGCTTTTGCTCAATATTATTGATCCATAATGTGAAAAAGCTCGAGGAAAATATTCTTCAAGTATTTCACCTTCCGCTGGCTCTATTTAGGTTTTAAAACTTGTGTCATGTGGCTTTGTGGATTTTAAAAAACTTAACGTGCGGCCAATCGACTGAAGGCCACTGACCAGTTTTTTCGGGTGATATTGCTTAAGATTATGTCGTGCGAGGTAGTTTTGACTTTTGAATCTTTGAATGAAACCATGAACTGTGACCATTCACGTGAAGCTATGTGGTAACCCAATCCTGTGTTTCTGTTTGAATTGTTATTCCTTCCAAGGTGGTTCTTACTTTTGTGTCTGTGGTTGAAATCCTCAAGTATGGCCATTCAAATGAAAGCTCACGAGCAGTACTTTCCTCTAGTGTTATTTGCTTTGCGATACAAGGCTGTTTAAATTAACCCGGCCCTGGATTTCACGTTGATGTGTCTCATAGTTCTTTTCTATAGCGCTGTTTGTTTTTCCTTAACTCGCAGCGTGAAACTTTGGATTTTATTTTTGTTAGTTTTATTTTGAGTACTTTGGGGAGTGAGGGCATTATGTGTTAAGTATCATTTTTCAGTCATGTGGTGGGTCCATTATTAAATATTTTTTTTCGCTATTTTTACCAGTACTGCCTGCCGAGTTGACGCCAATATGGCGGAACAAACACCCGCCACAAAATGCTAACAATTCAAAACTGGCTTTCATTCACATTCCGAGACAAAGACCACTGCGACATTGTCCTGTTACTATTTAGTTCAAGAGCGATGATATTTAGATATCGTTTTCAACTGATTTTGAGAGATCATTATTTACATTTAATTTCACCAGGCGCCATTAAAAATTCCTTTTTCCCGGCCCCCTCTCTTCCTTAACAGACACCTTTTCAAAACATTGCCCTTTCTTTGATTAATCACCCCATTTGTATCATCGATCCCTATGTGATCGAACAAAAGACAAACTGTACTCCGTGCTTTGGGACTGCCATTTGAAGAAACATGGACGATAGAGTTATCTATCCCTTACCGTGATACACTAAGCTGGCAACAAGGAGTGTAAAAACCCCACCTATCCCCAGATGGGATGCCATACCATCAGTGGGCAACACCACCCCCTCCCCCCTCACCCAGTTTTAGGTCTTCCCAGCGCTGGACAGAACCAGTTTGGTAGTCTGTCTAGCAGGCGCTGAGGGAATTTGGGGTGCGAGTTCGGGCGTCCCGTGTAGTACTCTAGCACTGCTGCGCAAGCCAGACAACGTGGTGAGATGGAGTGTGCCGATATATCAGCGCTTACTTATGATCTCAGCACTTAAGTTATCGCAATCAGCTTAGACAATAGAGTGCGATGGTCCGCCATTCAATATGCCTGATTTTCGAACGAAAAGACTGGAGCGAGTCAGGAATTTGAGAGTGAGACTGGGGAGAGATGTGTGCGCGATTTCGTGCTCGGGAGTCCTCGCTTTCAGAAATTTCAAGGTGGCAACATATTTTTGCAGTGTACACTCTCCAAAGGATTAAAAAAATGGTGTGATTAAAAAAATGGTACGGTAGAAGATTCTTAACTCCTCCTAACATGTCACCTGTTAATTTTCAGAAAACCAAAATCGAGCGTGCGCAAGGTGCTAGCACCAGCTGACCAGCAGTCCAGTGCAGATAGCGCGACAAGCGCTGAAATATCCTCCATGTTAGATAATGCCAAAAAGCGCAAGACCTTATTCAACGCCCGTGAGAATTCCCTCATGGTTTCCGCCTCGAAAGTCCAGGTAAGTGTAGAGAAAGAACTAGTTGGCTTAAGGGGGGGACTTAACCTAAACAAGGCGTTTTTGCGTCGCTTGACATGGATTTGACGTTAATATGCTCATCCCTCGAAGCTGTATTGTGGGATATTTTGTGAAATTTTTGGTGATTTTTGGGCATCTTTGGGAAGAGATAATTTTTCTTAAAGGATTTGTTAAATTTAGGGAAACAGGGAATATTGAAGATTTAATGAAGGTTTAAAATTGGAATTTGAAGCGGAACATTAGTAGATCAACACCAAAACAGTTCCCCAGCAACCTTCTTTGCCCTTGTGGGGTGTCAACTGTCTGGTGGTGTTTCAAAACATTTTTGTACATTTTAATCCCTTCTTTAAACTCCTTAAAATTTCACTCCAATTCACCTTAAGTCCCACCTTAATAACATGCAAAGCAAGGTTTGGTGGCGAAAAAACTGCGGTTGCGACTTGTGGGGTGCGCCAAAGGAAAGGACTATCACCTTTGCGCTAGTCTGTGAACAGATTGCCTTGTAAGGTATTGTAAAAGCGAAGCGAGCGGGAAGGCGAAGTGCACCCTCGCTTGTTCTTGCCAACACTCTAATGACGAGTCTGTTGAGATACTACCTTTGCGCCTCCTAATATTTCGTACCATAAATTATCTCAAGTCTGTTTTTCAAAGCTCGTCATTCTAACCCAACATTTAGTGTTTCGAACAACTAGACCCGCAGGGGCTTGTTTCTCGATGCTCCCGGTAATTACCGGGCCATTTAAGCTGTTTTGTTTTCCATTCCAGATGGGAGTTTCAAAGTTTTGAAAATTATACAGTTAAGTTATCAGCTTAAGAAAAATAGACTTCATAAAGAGGTCAGAACACACCCTACTTTTCTTGAGATTTTGATTTCAAAATATGGTGTTGGGCCCTTTGAGTTACCGGGACTTTCGAGAAACGGGCCCCTTACTGTTTCATCCTGTGTTTGGAACAGCTCGAATTTATAACAAAGATTTTGCTTAGAATGATTCCAGAGTGGCCCAGCTTCGTGCCTCAGTACTTCAATTAGCCTGTTCTAGGCGTCCAGATAATGGGATGGCAATGAAAACCAGCGCGCAAACGAATAATTAAGCACTTCCTTTCCCCCAGACTCCTCTCGTTTGTCTCCACTCGCAACTTTTTTGTTCACACGTTAGTTTTCGCTACTCCTCAGTATCTAAGCCCCTGAAAAAGGGAATGGTTCCTGTATCCGACGGTGGTATAGAAGTGAAAGCCATCCGTTCGATCCCCGGCGGAGACTGTTTTACCTTGTCCAGCCTTGTCCTACGATCGTGGTTGGATGATTATTGCACTCTCTCGAAGTTAATTAATTAATTTTTTGTTTCTGAAACAGATTTCTTTTGCGAACACAACACTCTCCAAAGGTCGCACAAACACTGGTATCCCACCGTCCCTCTCGGCCTTCATGAGGAGTTTCATTGCTCCTAAACTCAAGAAGTCTTTGTGACGCCATCTTGGGTGTGGTCTGTGGCAAACGATGTTCCTTCTACTCACCATGCCTTAACAGCGGAAAGATCTTCTATAGTTAGACAATTGTAGAGTACTAGACGACAGCAGTACCGACTGGAGTTGTAAAGCTTTCCTTAAAAATTCCAAATGGCGTCCACAAGTCGAGTTTTGGAGGAAAGCCATGATTGGTGGGTAAAGTAAAAACTGGAATTGGAATCTGGAACAGCAGTGACTCCATCCATTACTGATTCGCAAGAAGCAAGCGCTTGGTCTTAAGAAAGGATGTAGCGGTTAAAATTGTACAAGCTATAAATTTGCCAAGGTTTTCAATGTTTGATTTTTACTTGTACATGCTAAAATTGAAGATAAATTGAATTTTTTAGTAGTTCTGATTAAACTGTTAAGATTGTTTGCAAAACACTGGCAAATTCCTTTTTATTTTTTCTTTGATTCTTATGGAGATACGACCATGGTAGACTTTCTCAAAATCCTTTAAATTTTTTTCCCGCTAAGTGGGGATTTGGTCGGCCCTCTCGCGTCTTCGTCGCTCGTTCGCTTCGCTCGCTTTAATTTACTTAAGGCTCGCTTCGCTGGCAATTTGTTAATCGAAGAGTTAAGAGAGGGCGACTTGGGGCAAGTCTAACGACATACTTGCGCCCAAAAACTCTAGAAAAGCATTTAGCCATGGGAATTATTCATTGTAGAAACGTGAAACTTGAGCCTCTCCTCCCATCGACTATCTTCATGATGAGTTCTATACTGGTTCTATATTTTCATCGCTCAGACCGTGGCGCTTGGGGACATATGTTGCAAATTTCCCGTAGTTTGACTTTCGACCTCGATAAACTGGACCGATGATGTGCTATCTTTGGCTGCCGAAACGAGAGGTAAATTCACCCTTCAACCTCCTAAACTATGTCTCATTATTTTTTATGATGGAAGGTGTAATAATTTCAGTTCCCATGGCACCAGGTTTATTCGCGGGATGCACGCTGTGGGCGTTAGTTTAGACCAAATGGGAGCTATAAGCCGCTAACCATTTGCAAGGAAACTCCGGGAGTTTTCCTTGGTAGACAGATCGATAATAAATCTTTCAGTTTTAATCGACAATTTTCGGCGGGATACCCGTCGTTAGGAACGTAAGGTCGTAAAATTCCCATTTTTTTGCCATCTCTCTCGATTCCAGAGTCCGTCCATGAAAAGTGCCATTTCTTTCTGTTTGTATAATGCTTTGGGGATTCAAAGGTGATCGTAATCTGTTTTTGTAGTGGGTGGACGAACACCCAGGTTTGTTTGTTATTTTCCCCAAGGTCGTCTCACTGTTTTAATTTTTAAAATCGCCTAGTCCACGATCAGAGCCAGCTAAATTTATAAAAATAAAAGCGAAACCTCCTGGCCTTTGGCGGTTTTTAACGATGTATTTTCTTACAGCTGGTAGGATAATTTTTCACGACTCTAGCTGATTTAATGCCTTGATATTTACAGAAACAATTATTCATCCAAGTGCCGGCGAGTATATAATGACCTTGGCGGAGGGTAAATATTGCCGCTATCGACCGCCCCTTCTTTCAATAATTGTTAATATTGCTTAGTCACTTTAAAATAGCATGAGAGGTTATTTAAACTTGCTCGGCGCTCGTTTGATCACCTGGTTTCCAGTTAAGTGCCGGGCTTTTCCAATTGATCGAAGTTCAATAGGCGTAGTTCGTCGTTGTATTACTTCCTGTCAATCTTTCTTTTTTTCTTTTTTTGAATAATATCTTTTGCCTTTGATTCCTGTATAACTTGTCACTTTCTGTTATGTTCCATGGCGGGCTATAATTATTTTGTTTAGAGTATCGTGCAGTTTCAAAACAAAAACAGTCGTTAACATATAGTTAGCTTTGCTTGGTAAAATCCACAAGATTTCTTGAACCAACCAACCGCTGTTGTATTCCAATCATTCCCTTTCAAGCTGTCCCCAAAACGCTACGCTCGTGACTTCACAGCTAAGTTGCGTGTTTCTAATGTATTCAGTTAAAAGCTAGATAAGAAGTCAGTAAAATTTAAAGAACACAGCGCCAATTAGTTTGACATCAGAGGTTATTTATTTCGGTCCTGTTGTTTTTAATGGGTTCTTATTTTGATATTCGCCGACTCACATTAAATGTGCTTGGATCACTATTGCCTGCTTTAAAATGTTTACTTTGAGTTTTAGAGACTCTCAGCCCACACGTTTACGAAGTTTCATGCCAGCAAGTGTTTTTTTTTTTTACAGCGTAGCACGTTCCATCTACTGCCTTTTTAAATATTAAAAGGCTACCCGTCTCCGCCGGTGGTTGCTAAACCCTTTTTGGCAGCGACCAATTTTTCTCTGCACCAGGGGATGTCAAACAAGAGAAGACAAAATTTTTACTAGGCAGCTGTTTGGAGGGAAAAAATTAGAAATTAATTTAAAACGCACTTCAGAGTAAGATATTAACAAAGAAAGACAATGTAACCTCCCTCTGTGCTGTGCCATTTGTTAAGTAAACACAATTTTGTGAAAGGTGCATCTGTGTATCAGTTTCAATGAATATTAACATTCTCAAGAAAGTTACCAGCAATTTTTCGCCCTAATTCAAAACAGTCGGGCTTCATTTGTTAATAGCACTTGCCAATGGTTTGTTATAGAAGTTTACACGCACGCAAGATATCGACTATTGCCCCCTGCCGATAAAACCCTCTGGAAGACGTAAGATTGCTTGCCTCGGGGAGAAGAAAACTCGTTAACTGATATAATTTATTCGGTAGGTCGCACTCCTGGATAGATTTTAGTCGTTCAACGAAGCAATCGTCACGATTTAGTTTTAAAATTGCCATTAAGGCCCTGGCAAACGAGGACACATTGTTGCAGACAAATGTTTCCCTTTTTGCTCCGCGCGCAACATTTGTTGCGGACACAAATTTGTGTCCTCATAAAATGTTTCCCAGTTTGCGCAGTATGGAAACACAACATTTGCGTTTTGTCTCGCTCGTTTGCTCGCCCAAGAAAAATCATGAGCAACAACGTGTCCTCGTTTGCCAGAACCTTTACCAAGCGCGAAAGCCGCTGGGAACCGGACAACGAGTAATACGCGAGAACACAACTGTAAGGGCGTGAGAGAAACGCACATTCAAAAACCTGAAATTTCTTTAATGTGGGGTGTTAACTGTTAGCAGTTCCACGTTTTACACCGAGTAAGTACTGCAGAGTAGGAAAAATTTCCCCTGAGTTATCGCAAATCCACGAGGCATGAATAATAAACAAGGATTTTTGACGCTCCGGCAAGCGCCCCCGTAAAATACCCGTTACATTTTTTAATGTAAAAACTAACATGTACCCCCCAGGAGAGGTCATTGTTTTTAGATTTTTTTTTAACGGGGAATATTTAGAAAATGTACTTAATGGGAAATGGGATATTAATGGATTCAGTATGGTCGATGTTTGTGCCAGCAAAGGTCTCATTACAACACAGCCCTTTCCATACTGTCTTGTTAGCTTCGTCTTGTTTAATTCAGCAGCGAGACTTTCGTTTGCAGCCGGATATACGAACCATCCCACGAAATGTATACAACGCGTTAAGCTTTTCTGTGGCCAGCCTTCGCGCGTGCCTTCCAAACTCGCTGCTCTCCTCAACTCTTTGTGCCTTTATTGAAAAACAAGTAGCTTTTTTTTTCTTAAAAGAAATTGTGCATAGTTTGACTCGTTTCGTTTATTATTTCTTTAATGTCTAAATCTCAAATCCTTTTTTCTGTCTGGAACGCTACCAATCTTGTCACAACATCAACAGAGCAACTAATATTGCTAATAACGAAGATGCAGTTGGTAGGCATACCCGCTACCTTCTAGCTTTATCTAGTTTCTTCTAATTGCTTTTCGGGGAGCGATCGTAAAACATGGTTAGAGTGTCATGTTTACTTGGGGAGAGAAATTATTTGGTGTTTAGTAAGCATTCTGTAACTAATTTTTCCCACTATTGATATCACTCTACCTTCCGCTTTGATATTTCACCAATCAGTTTTTCAAAGTGCTGAACATCCGATGGTATGCTTTTCAATCTAAAGCACCGTTCCCACCTTAAAACTGAAATTCACGACATCACATGGCAAACCTAGACGGCTAAAGTTCGGCCCACCTTCTATCGCTCACTAACAAACGGGACCGTCAAACTATTCCGAAAAAGAAATTTAACACCTAATGTGCTTTCATGGAACTTTCTGAAGGGCATTAAAAGCGCATCTTAGCCCTTTTAATCGGCGGAAAACAAAGTTCTTGTGTAAAGCGCCGAAAAGTCACCTGTTTATATCACTTATAAAGTGGATGATATCTGACACGGAAAACTGACTAAAAACGAAAACAAAAAGAAAAACAGAAAAGCGAAACTAATCACAGCTTTGGGTTTTACAGCAGAGGTCGCTTAACAAAACTTCGTCGTTTGAGAATTGTTTCTTTACCTGTGTGTCGCGTTACACACCTACTAAAGTTTGGTTTTTGCCCTCCTACTGCGGGATGTAAGATTACTAGAAACAGCTCTCAATTTGTTTGAACTATTATGTCTTTATTTTTTGCCGGCTAAGGGCTCGTAAAATAAATGTTGTTGTTAGATATTGGGTATATTAACATAAAATCGCTAAATCTACACGAAAGTCGCGAAATGGACATCAGATATTCTAAACAAAAGTGCTGCCGCCGATGAGGTCGATTTCTTTGTAAATAAAATATTTGTTTTACGCCAGTTTCTTTTGGTTTCTGGATTTGTTTTTGCGATCGGTATCAGTAATATTGAACATTTCACACTTTTGAAGGCAATCGGTATTGAGACCTGAAAGTCGAACGAGTTGCTTTCGTTTTCTTCCCAGATAATTTGCCTGTAAATACGGCCCCTAGGTCATTCCTAAATGACTTTTGATTCAACCATGCAAATTTCCTTGGAAATGAATAGAATCGAAATTTGAAAGCTTTCTAACAACATTTTTACAGCTATATTATATCAACGATCATGTCCGTATAATGATCAGAACCACGAGGAAAATAAACCGCAAGCGTTTGTTTCAAAAGATTTGAAATTAAGGTACTAAATCATCATTTGAAAAATGGGAAATGGACTGAATGTCTAACTACTTATTTATTGAAAATTTATGCATTGGACTTGAATCAAAGTTATTACATGTGCGTTGTTTATAGCACTGAATAATTTCTCCTCCCACAAAGTCTGTTTTTTTAAGGTAATCGCTATTTATGTTCCTCTCTACAGTACAATGTGGAAGCGGGGGCAGCGAAAGCCACGGAAAATCATCATTTACATAGGATAATGCTTTTAATAGAAACAATGCTGTTATAATTATGATGACTCAGTGCAGTTTGTTGCGCTATATACGAAATCCTTGAGCAACCATTGCAAAGATTTTTAACACTCTGATTATACTTCCTGTTGTACTCCAAAAGCAATATCATAGATTACATCCACACGAAATGACTAATCCATTTAAAACTGGGTGTAAGAGCTTATAACATATTCAGCGAATTAGTTCAATACGAAGAATCGCCTCTGAAAATTGACAAAACTTTTGGAATGAAGACTTAATTCTCTTTTTTTTTGCATCAAAAAGAGATAACGTGGTTGCTACGAGAGACCTCACTAGCTCGGTCCAATCTCGTCGACAGCTGAATTAGAACCGCTTGTTGATATTTTGCTTCGTTTTTCAAAAGCGTAAAATGTCTGAATGCGCGCCAATGATATTTCTGAGCGTGCAGAAAAACAAACCTCTTTTAAAAAGGAAGCAATACGTTTGTTCCAGTTGATGAGAAGAAATGTTTTGAATTCGATGTGATTACCACAAGCTAGCGTGACCTAGGCGTGTGTATTAATTGTTAAACAACCACCAGAGAGAAAGATTAAGCGACTGCGCTATGATATAAAATGTTTTTAACACTTTTTGGCGCGCATTTTGCTAAACAAGTTTGATCGCTAGATTCAGCTCTTTCTGATTGGAATCCCCCAAAAATTGCTTTTAGAATTTCCTTTTTGTCACCGAGTGTAAATCGTCTATGGCTTTGGCCAGAAACCCCGTAGAGACAGATGGAAACTTGAAAATGTTTCAACTCTGTCCAGCATGCGTGAACACGAACTACAAGTTGTAAACTACAGCTGAAAATAGCGCCACCCAGACGCAAATCGACTGGTTCACTCTCCACTAACTAGCATGGAATAACTCTGTTTCCTCATCTATTATTAATACGTTCCGTAGTTTGTTTTGCTTGGCGACACCAGACCACGATATTGTTCCTTTTCATTTATAATAGTCTCAATTTTATATTGTCGAACGTTTACGACGACGGATAGAAAGACAAACGCATGTCTGTTTTTTTTTTTTTTTAATTATTATTTTACATTTCATCATTATTACGGGCCAGTGGAGTTCATGGAAAGACATTTGCTGTGTGCTCGAACTAATTAATGGTTCGGTGAGAACCCCTGCGGGCTACAAGAGGCCAATTTAACTAATTTTAAACATGGCGAAGAGAGTCGAGAAAATGGATGTCTTTCAATGAGAAATTAGGCAATGGCGGTCTCTCGCAGCGGACGGTGAGATGATGCGACGGTTTTTGGGAATCAGTGAAAAATGGCGGGAAATAAATACAAAGACGAAATCCGACATCTTTCCGCTTGAAATCATTATGTTTACGATGATTAGCAATTGTCTCTTTTTATGGAATTGCTACAAACTTCTTCACTATTTCTGCTAGTGTTCGTTAAAGGCTATTTGAGTCAATTCCGTTTTAGGCTTCGACTTCTTCGGTTCACAGCCTCTATGAGTACGCTCTCTCATAACAGTATCGACACTCCGACATAATTGACCAAATCTCAAGGATATTTTCAAATTCTTTTCCCATGTTTGCCCATAGAAGGAAATTCATTGGAATTCTGGTCATGTACCCTCACAGCAGTGCTTCGTTGTTGCTTGAAATCATTGACGTTCGCCAACCCGCAGCTCGCTTTAATCCGCCATTTGACTGAAAAGAAACCATCGTTTTCGCCAGCGTGTGTAAACAAACATTAATCGTGCAGTGAATTTTGTGTTCCTCCGAGAAACTAATTTGTCTGTAATCAGCTCAATCTCAGTTGGAAACTTTGAGATTTGTTCATTTCTCTGGAAAAAAATAACCCACAGAGAGCGCACGCCACCTTATCTGCATAAACTTGCGTCTCCCACCGATTTTAATTTTCTTTCTTGGATTCCAAACAAATAGCACTGCTTGGCATATGTTATTACAAACTCAACTCCACATCAGGGCTTAAATTGCATCGGATAACTCCTTTCTGTGACAGCAGCGGGAAACAGGCTTCAACTGGAAAGCTTAAAACTCCTCGTACTGGCACGCGCAGAACGTTGTTTAAGTCATTTCTATAACTTCAGTTGGACAGAAATCAGCTTTACAGACAAAACTGTGCGCTACACGCGAAAGTTTGGTTCGTGATTGGGTCCTTAATATTTTTTAATAGCAGAAATCTTAGAAATGTGTGGGAGTACACACAAACGATAAATGGGGTATAAAACAGCCATTTCTAGCCGAGGGCATGTCTAGGGAAATTTGCTCCGAATGGCTGGGTCTTGTTAAAATTTAATAGACATTTGAAAAGTCGTAGGGCACCCCGACAGACTTGTTTCATTGGAAATTACACACGCAAAAGGAAATTGGCTTGCAGCAAAGACCAGTGCGACATTGCAGCTAAAACTATTGATCATCGCAACACTGAAAATTATTGTTCACTCGCTGAAAAAATTCTTGCTGCGTTCCCACAGATTCCAAAGCATTGTGATTAAATTTCGCACGCTGTGCGCTTACTAGGCGAATTATGCGTCCAGCGCGCACCCAAAACCTTGAACGGCACCACCGGGAAAAGAGTTTTGTGTTTTCGCAACATGACGAAACAGCAATATTGATTATTTGTGGGCGGTACATTGGATGAATGGAATAAGAGCATGGCGGGATCGCAGCACATTCTAATGAACCTCGACCAGTTCAAAAGACCTTGAGATGACTTATTTACGGCAAGTGCTTGTAATAAAAACCGCGTTCTGGATGCGGGAACACCATTTTAGGCCGCTTTGTGGAAATATGCTCTTGTTCTTTTGGTTTCGATAAGCCTTTTTGTTATCTTGTCTTGTGCCCTCCCAAATGTAACATTTCTAATTTTTCGAAGTGTTGAACTACAAAAGTATAATTACGCTAAGTCAACAAAGGGGCTGTAAAAAAGTAACAGCGCTCACCGGCGAGCGCGTACGCCCGCGGGAGAAAAGGATTTGGACGGCTTAGAAGCCATTACATGCTGTCTCATTAAAATGGTTTGAACTTACTTTTCTCGCGAGAGATTTTTATTCGCATCACTATGTGGCAACAAGCTCCAGAGAGCTTTTGTTGCTTGAGGTTAGAACTAACAGTTGGAAACCCCCGGTGGTTGTGTCAACACTCCATCCTCCTTTGTAGTTTCTAACGACCCTACGCCAATCAAAGAGTGAGAATACAAAGGGGAAAATGATAAATGACAGGTCGCTCAATTATGTACGAGATCCGAGCTGGATACCGACGCGCGATTGGCTTGTTTGAAAGGACTACTTTGAATAGACGCGGGTGACAATGCTACGCAGTTAGAACCAATGAAATGAAAGAGAGGGAAAGAAAGTTAATTAGAATGACAGCTGTTTCGGTGGTTGTAGAGTGACGGGAAGCCGCACTAGGGGGTTCGGGAGAAAGCGACAGCCCCTATAAGAGCTCGGTTATTTTCCCAAACCATTTATTCCGGCGTGTTCCTGTTAAAAGCGATCGTCTGTGAATCGATTTCGCGCAAACATTTGCCTTGCAGTCCCAAAAAAGCTTTCAATCGTTGATGAGGTCACTCGGGGCAGGAGAAGGCATACCGACGGCTTTGTTAATCAGTATCTTTGTGTAGTAGCTGTCAAATTTTCTGATTGATAAGTGTATTGAGTCATTCCCATCAAGCAAATTGGCCAGGTCCAGTCGCTCGCTAGTAAGAATCAAGCGATCGAACTTGGTGGATCTAGTGACACAGTGCATGGTCTGCATGCAGTTAATATGTGCGAAAGTTCAGACGGCGGCCTAGAAGGGACATGAGTTTTCGCCGATTCAAAATAGGACTGACTGTTCTCTATCAAGCGCTGCTATCGACTTGTTTATTTCCGCAACGTAAGTAGAGAATTTAGAACACTTGATCGATCGCTCGTTCGGGCGCGTAGAGAGTGTAATGTGGATGGTGTTGTGATGGTCGTAAATGTAAATATACTCACGTTACTCGTTATCTTATTTGTGCCCATAGTGCTGGTAGTCACAGCAGAGCGAGATATCTGTATGCGAACGATGAGCGATCGATGCGCAAGGATTTACGAAGCTGCACTAGATGCACAAGAAGAGACTTCCAACCAAGAGATGTGCACCGCGTTAGCCAGTTATTTACGCTGCGTAGAGGGCGTTAAAAAGAGTGTTAAGAGCTGCAACTCAAACTTATATTACCACACTATTTCTACGCTTATACCGAGGCTAATGGAGGACAGAAGTTGCGGGAATGTTTCACTTCCGATAAATCAAACAGCGTCGACTACCGCGAAACCTGTCGCTCGAACGACGAGTCAGCCTGCTTGCGTGAAGTTTAAACACAAGCAAATCAAACTGGAACTAGCAGGCGGACAATTGAGACAAAGTGCGCACCAGTTTCGTCTGTGTGCCTTATTCGGGGACCCGCATTTAAAAACATTCACGGACGAGCGACAAACGTGTGTCGTTCAGGGCGCTTGGCCGCTCATCGATAATGACTATTTCTCGGTGCAAGTTACCAATGTGCCAGTCGTACATGTTGGAGGATCGAGCGCAACAGCGACAAATATGGTAAGAAATTATTTTGAATATCCACACATCTTTACGCGGAACGTGTCCAAACAATACTCTCCGTTGAATTATGCATATATTCCCTGTAGTTTTGGGCTTGCTTGCAGTTCAAACATGGTCTCCAACTGCTCGCCAAAAGCATGGCATGTCTTTAGGGGCCTTCACAAGTGAGTTGTGTTTCCTAATGAGTCCGCTAACTTTGTTCTGAGGTAAACACGCGAATCATTCATAAAATGTACAGAGTCCTAATCAACCCGAACTCCTTCGCTTTTGAGCCCTTTTGTGATGAAACTAATCACGTATCATCATGCAATTTACTTCTGAAATAAAGTAATCCATCATCGTGGCTCACACAAGAGGCTGTCGATTATGATTGATCGGGTTTTACCGATCGCGTCCCCTAATCCGTGTACCTATGTTTTTTTTCGTCGTAGATCACTGTGTTGATAAAGCCAAAGGGAAATGGATGTGTTCATCAGAAAATATATCGCGCCGATGCTGGTTCGCTTCCCGCTGAGTTCCTCGATGGAACGAGTGAAACGGGGCCTTCACGTTGCCCAGCGAAAATTTATCCTAGGAGAAAGGGACCTCGATCACACATCGAGATCAAAATCTGTTACATTAGTACTACGATAATCATACGACAGGTTGGCGAATTTCTGACATTTCACGTTAAAATCCCCGAGCAGTTACTGTTCAAATTTCCCACAACGGGACTTTGTGTAACGGGATGTCCACATCGTCAGAGGATTGATTACAGAGAACTTCTATCTTTTACGGACGATCAACTCGCGGGGTTGCGCCCGCGAAGAAGTAAAATGACCCGAAGAGAAGCCCACGCGAAATGCAGCAAGGCTAAAATCACAGGATTTTACTTAGACTCGTGCTTATTTGACCTGCTAACGACAGGCGATGTAAATTTCAGCGCGGCAGCTTGGCATGCCTTGGACGATTCTTTCCTTCTTGACGAGATGGGAACCCTGAGGGATCTGCAGACCTACAATACTACAGAACCGCGAGAGGATAATACCCCAAGCGAAACTGCGGTGAAACACAGAAAAAACTCAAGCGAACGCACCGCAAACCATTCATTCTGCAAGCTCTGGACTATGTTGATAATTCTGTTTGTTTTAGCGAGATGACAAACCTCGCTGTCAAATTTGCGTAACTGCAGCAAAGCTGATTTGTAGGCCATTGCCCCTTGATTTAAATCTGTTGTCTTTGCTGAGGCGAGATTATTTTCAATCTTTCAGAATCTACTAGTAATTAAGAGAGCGGTGATCCTCCTAAATCGTTCTTACGACCCGTGACAAATCCCGTGTAAAATACGTGGAGATAAAAGGATGTTTATGAATCGAAAATGTACAGTTTGTATAAAAGAAAAAATACGTCCCACTTGAAAATCGGAACCAAACATTTTATGTATTTGTAGTTGATATTTTAAGAGGCGCACGGTCAGCCCATTGCATAGAAATTTATTTGTTACACACATTATCGATTAATTTATGAACCCACTAAGTCAGACGTTTTACTTGTACACACACGTATACAACACACACGAACAAATGGACAATAAATTTCAACGTCAAATGAAAGTGTTTTGTTGAGTTGCAAAGTCCTGTTATCACTGGGTAATGTTCTTCATTGTTTCGACGCGTCACGTCGGTTTCGTATTTCGATAGCAGAGTTATTCTGCCGTTTAGTGTTCGAATTACGCACCCAAAAATCCATGAAAATTATCCCCTGCAGTCGTGTGATTCGGGTTTCCTCGGAGAAATAAGCCGTCAGACATTTCTTATCTGACCCAATCTGACGTGATAACCGCGGACTTGAACTAGGAAGTTCTTCCTGTCTACAGCTTGAAAGCTAAAGATAAAGCGTATTTTAATTTACGTCTTCCATATCCATGCCCACGTAGCTTGACTCTCTAAACACTACACGCTTATAAATAGTACTTGAGGACTCGTGTACGGGCGAAATATTGTTAATTGCATTATATTTAGTTACACCTCAATAACCAAGTTGCGTAAATGAAAGCAAATGAAATTTTCGCGTCAAAGTGTTTTGTTTTTTTCATGGATTGTTTTTTTCTCTTTTGTCGCCGCCGCCTCTCTGGGGGGGCTTTTCGAACCTTTCTCAAGACACATTTGGGTGCGATTTTGTCAATAAAAGACGGTTATGGAAAAGATAATTGCAAAGCTTTTAAACTAAAGATTGCTATATGGGATTACAATTTAGCTTTTCTAGAGTCTTACGTACACGTAGAAAAGCGTTTTTGCGGCCGTTCACGTCCGGCTAATATTCCTTTTGAAAGAAAATTAAGCGCAGAAAGAAAGTTAACAATAAAATAAAAGAAAGGAGAGAAGAAATCCACTTCAGCGGCTACAATTCTCTTTTAAAGAATACTTAACTCTGGTTGGGATAAAGGTTCCATGAATATATCTTTTTGGTATTTTAATTGTTTTTAATTCATGTAAACGTGATTGAGGAATTTTGCATTTGGGGTAAGATCTTGTTTCGATGGGTTTTCATCGCCGTGTGAGAAAGCATCCGTAAATTAGTTAAGAGTTCTCTCCTGGATTACAAAACTGCGGTGTTTAGCTTTGTAAGATAAAACAATTAACAAAGTGTTACAGGCTTCCAACATAGTAATTCTTATGCTTATTAAATCGAACTTTGCAAATCTTAACAGAACAGTTGCGTTGCCATCGAGTTCAAAGCAGTTGTCGTGGTTTTTGTACTTCTTCATCCAACGCCGAAAACGACAGTGGTACATATGGTGGAAAGCTTTTTTAGACGTATGTCAAAACGCTAATCTTGTCCATTTTAAAGGCGGTATTTTATACCCATACAAAGCGCAAACATTGTTCTTTAAGATGCATTGATCTAACTTGTCATTCATCGAAATTACGTCAATTTTCTTTGTTTGCCAGACCCATTCTAAAGTTTCAAAGCAAGAGCTTTCAGTCAACGCGGTCCACCCAATTTTGGAGTGAACTGCGAAAATTTTTTTCCCTAGCAATGTTAGCAATGAACGCTTACGCACAAATGGTCTTAACACTTACTTTCAAATGAAAATGCTCCAATTTAACTGCAATCCATCTTAATTTTTGGGGTGGAGTTATGTTAGCGAAAAGAGACCCCACCGGAAGATTTCTTAATTACAGTGCGCAACAATTTGTACTGTACAAAACAGGCCTAAATTGGATTCTGCCTCAACGTAAACTAAGCATGAAAGTTCTTCCGTTGTTTGGACATGGTTTCTTCGTTTTATTGGCCATGTCTTTTATTTTTGACTCCTTGAAAACTGTCTAAAGAAACTCAATAAATAAGATTACGGGAAAATTAGTGTCAGAAAACAAGAAGTGACCTATAAAATACCGGGAAGCTCACAATTCAAGCAATTCAAGAGAAAGAAAAAAAGATAAAACGAGTGTAATATTCGAACTTGGTGCACGATTTAAAAAAGAATAACGAGACCTGCCGCATATATACAGATGAAATGGCAAGTATTGAAAATAGGGATGATATACCCATGATTCTATACCCCCTACTGGTTTTAAGCTCTTATTCGATATGTTTTGTTCGAATCAACAATAGAGACTGCTCACATAAATTGTGGGATCAGTTTTTGTGACTTTTCCGGCCCTTTATTTCATTTAATTGCAGTCTTGGGACCAATTTTTGTCCACTTAAACCACAACGTAATGTAAATTTAAAATACTAGTTTATCACGTAAGGAGTGCGAAATGCGCCGCGTTCGCTTGTGGGGCCCTCATTAAAAGCAGCATATGTTACCTTATGGGCTCATTTGTTAAAGTTATACCGGGAAATCTCGTTAGGGCTTCAGAAATATTGAGATTCTGCTCAGGCAACGGGTCCGCAGAACAAAATGAACAACTTAAGCCATCTCGTGGAGCATATGTTAGGACCGAAATGTGTCTCACAGCCCTGGGTGGTCAGATAACGTACAAAGATAATTCCTCCTAAACAAAACGTTTTAATACTCTGGCTTTTTTGCCTAAAACTCGAATTGAGTACCCTATTCACCAAAGAAAACTGTGGGACAAAGAAGATAAGCTGTTTTCATTTCAAAGATGTACACATGGTGAGAAGCATTTTTCACCCATTATTCTTCCACGCTTGAGATTTTGTTACTGCCTATTGTCACTTTGAGAGATAGCTGTCCAGTTGATTCAACAAACTTTAACAAACGCTCAGAGGCCTCCCAAAAACTCCAGATTTTAATCCACAGAAGACGTTTTATTTCTTGAAAAAGCTCACTGACAGTACATCAACGAGTAATTGATGTCCTTCAGGACTAATTCATAATTTCATAGGTTCGAGCTTTAACTCACTGGACATCGTTTTTATTTTTTCTTCTGTTTAAAATTAACGTGCTGACACATATCCTTGAGAATTGTCGAGAATGAGCTGTCTGCTTCTTGCTCTTGTAAACAAACTATGTCAAGTATGTGTGGAGTAGTCTACCGAACGCTTGGGCCCTCAAATCTAGAAGCTTTTGCCATCCTGTATAAGACCTTAGTGCGTCTTATCCTTGAATATGCTGCTCCAGTCTGGTGCCTCTACCTTGTCAAAGACATCCTAGCACTTGGAAAACAGTCCAGAGGAGAGCTCCACGCCTTGCGCTAGGATAAAGATGGAGACTGACTGGAGTATGAAGACCGTTTCAAAATTTTAAATTGTCCCACCTTAGAGAAACGGCGACACTTTAATTCCCTTGTAGAGTGTTATAAAACCGTTTTTGGTCAAAAAAGTTTGAAATTCAGTGACGTTTTTGAATTAGCTATAGATAACCGGACATGAAAAACGTGAAAAGCGGTCGCAAACTGAAAGTAAATCCCTATAAATATTTATTTTTTGTTCGCATAGTATTAAGGATTGGAATACTGAACTTACCGCTGCATGTAGTCGAAGCAAAATCTTTTAAACTTTTTAAAACTAGATTGAAGTCTTTTCTTAATTTGTAAATATTTAAATAATGATGTATCTTAAGGTATTAGCTATAATATAAGACAACAGTTTCTAACGTATTGTTGTAGTTATTATTATTTCCTGGAAACGTTGTAGGGTTGACCTCGTGTTTCCTTTCATGATATGCATTTATCTTTATTTTATCCGGTTAGGCATCATGAATAAATTTGTATGTTATGTTATGTTAGTCCTCGTAAACCAGTGTGATCCGTTTTTTGAATCTTTAGGTCTAATGTTTGTTCTATGCGTGAAAATTGTAACGGTGTGAGGCGGTACTTGCTTGCAGATAGGGTACGTAATTGTGCAACGTTAGCTCAGTCGTTGCACGTTAGACACAGTCCTGTTTATTTTTCGCACAGTCACCCCTAGCTTGCCTTCTTCCCGACTGATAAGCTTTGTCACAGACTAATCACATGTCCCAGTTCGTGACTGTCCGTGCTGAGCTTCACATACCAAAATGTAAAATAACTTCCTCGCTGTCATTTTGGTCAGCTGATTTTCAGAAGGTCCTTTCGGGGGATACCTCAGCGGAAGATCTCGATTTTATTTATGGAGGAAGGGACACTTAAGGGCCTGGAAGACCCACCAAGGACGACGGGCGTGAATATTAGCACATGTAGAGCCCGTTGCACCAAATGTCATCGATTACGTAATCTGCTAGATCTGCCACATTTGACTAAAACACTTGCAGATAAGATAGTATTTAGAGAAAGAAAACGTTCAAATAATTGACTCGTCCTTCAAGGAAGAAGTTAGTGTTTGCAGGTCAGGTTGATTATTAGAAAACAAGAGAAATACAGTCGTTGAATTCGCACTCGCTGGCTCGATTATTATGCAGGGACCCAATCCAAAGTCTAAAAACGACGGAATGCATTTTAATGTACTGGGAGATATATAGCACTCACTTACAAACGAGAAAGAAAGAAGCAGGGCACTTGAGCGATGCAGCAAGTACATTTTAAAGACACATGTGTTTCGCACGGAATTTGAAGGGATCAGGAGTTTTGCGTTGAAACTTCTCTCTCTAAGTTCGTACAAGTAGAATTTGACCCCAAACTTCATCGGAAATCTTTTAGTCTTCAGGAAATATGTGGTACTTGAGGTTCTTCAAGGAATTTAAAAATCGTGTTTAGTAAACACTCAAAGATGACCTTCGCCGGGTACTTACGGGAAGATGCATTTTTTTTATGGTTAAAGTTTGAGATAAGTGCATGCTTTCATGGGCAAGAAGGTGAAATGTTTCCTACTTTTGCTTCAAATTACAGCACTACGAACAAAGGAATGTGGAAAATATATTGGCGTATGATTACTCTATGTTAGGTTCATACTGATTATAATGAAAATATTTCAAAATCGCCTGTTCTTGCAAGTTTAAAGTCGTGAATCTTTTAAGTAAGGTAGCGTGAAACATTGCACGCGGACGGATGAACGGTGCTGTCTTATAGGGCCACAATTAGTTACCGTCTCGACTTGATGTTAAAGCTTAAAATTGACGCATTCAACATTTGTTAAGACAGCACTTTTTAATCTGAGGAAGCAGGAAATCTTAACGTATGAACATCAAAGTGCAAAGCAAAAAATTCCCTGCTGATGTTGTATATTTTTGCAATTTTTCCGTGTTTGTCGAAACTGAAAGCTTAGCTATTGCACGGGATCGGGTCAAACCCACGTAGGCGATTGGCAGAGGGAATCTCGATCTATAGGTACAAGGGATTTGGAAGAAGCTCCACTTTTCGGGTCAGACAACAGCCACTGACCCTTGCCAGTTACTAAGTTTCGTATAGCCACATAAAAATCAGAAACCGTGTGGGACATTAATAGCTCTATCCTTTCACATAAAACAGATAAAAAAGAAACAAACGAACGCAGTAAAAAACAAAAACAAAGGAAATGAAACAAAAAAAACAATGAAACAAAACCCGTGAACTGGCTCGCGTACATTTTGCCACGAGCTTTCCAGTCCTCGTTCAAACCGGACTGAATCCGTGAATGGGATTCGCCTTCCGGCATTAGTTCAACTTGATCACAGAGCATTTCTTTCCAAGGAAAGCCACAAGCAGATAAGCTTACATATATCGTGATTCACTAAAGAGAGAAGGAAGAAAAAATGGCAGTGCAAATACTAACTGACAAGTACAAAGATAAGCCCTGGCGTACAACCCCAGTGAGATGACAGCTCGACAGAAGAGTATTAAAATACGAAAAGAGAGAAGCGGTGAACATGGAAATATTTATAAACTAGAATTCGTAGGGGTTTGCACCGCAGATGGAAAAACAGAGGACATGAACACGCTTTGCGAGGCTTAAAAGATGTTTTAGTCAAAGTAAAAAACTGAAAACTAGCTCTTAGAAACTATGCATTACGATTAAAGTTGATTAGCCAAATTAAACAAGATGGTATTTGGAACGTTCTGACTTAAAAGCCGAGTAAGACTTTATAATCCCCAATTTAATACAATTTTAAAACTTGTGAGAGTGCCAAGAGTAACAATATTTCAAACCACGAATGGTATCAATTTCTAATTTTTTACGAACGAACTAGAAATACCACAGGAGATACTTCCCAATAACTGTGATTCAAATACTCGCTTTCAGTAATTTTACTTACTCGATCATGTGTGACTTTAGCACAATCGCTCTACTTATTTAAGATTTGTGGCGGGAAATATTTAAAGATATCCTTCTTCATTATTAACATACTGAAGGTGTGTTTTGTGCTCACTTCAGAAACCTCCCACATCGTAAAAAAATTATATTTCCTGTGGTTTCCCTGCCATGAAAAATGTACAATCTAAACTGGCAGTCTTCCGCCATACGTAATCCCTGTTCCTTAGATCTCTCAATTTAACAACGTTCGCGTCATTTGTTTCTTGCGCATCCGTACTACACACCCACTCATTGATTGTCGTGATGTCACCACACATATCATACATCTTCACGTCACGTCACATCACGTCATGTCATGCATGGTTTTACTCTGACCGCCCAATTCTCATTCTTACTCCCTCCGTTTTCACAAATAAATCATTTATTGCACTTTTTTTTACCATTCACAGGTGATAGAAGTTTTACAATGGCTGCGCAACATTTTTTTTTTATCCTTCTCAAATGTTAACTTGAAGGAAAAGGGACGCGCAGGGGGAGGGGCTGGGAAAGCCCCCCCCCCCCCCCCACCCCGCACTTTTCAACAGTAAAAAGCAAGTCATACTAAAGAATCGAGGTTTCTTTTCTATTTGAGGTTTTACCGAAAAGGTAATTAATTGTTGTTGTTTTTTTTAAAAAAAAAAGCTTTTTGTTGCTGAAAGTATTTGTTTCACCACACCAAATTAGTTTTAAATGCATTTCCAGCCATTTTAGAGGACTTAAATTTAAACATTTTCTGGGGAACATGCCCCCGGATCCCCTTAGTTAACTCACGCCGGGCACGGGCTGAGGAATGTCATTAGTCCGAAACCGCATTTACTAACTAGGGCCTGTTTGAGTTAAACTCATTAGCATAGCTTCTATGAACGTTGTGGTCTTCCATGTGGTTTTATCTCCAACTACCGTTTTTTCGCCTTTCGGACACGAGTTAACTACCCGACTAATTGTAACAAACGTTTTCAAACAATCTGAGAGAGGAAAGTTTGGCACGAACGTCCTTAAGGCAGTCGGACGCAAAAGTAAGTACATTGTTTAACTGGGCATCATGTCAAACGTTGAATTAATCAAATAGCATTCTGATGGCAGCTTCTTGGAGTGGTCGCCCAAACTGCAGATCTTACGATTTTCCCCGGCAAAGTGCAATTCGCGGGCAGTTTTCCCAGTTCCTGAAACGAGAAGGACTTTCTAATATGACGGTTTATTTTGATGTACAGATACCCCGCTTCCAGTCTGCTCACAAGTGGTTGGAAAAGGTATACATACGAAAAATTATCAAAACTCGTACTCGTCGTCCTTGTGCGAATTTATCTCAATTTCGTAAATTTGCAGATTTTGGAAGAATGTGACGGAAAAGGGTAAATTTTTCATATTTGTTTTGTGTGACAAGGCTCAGTATTAGACCTGACTTAGAAACGCTATGGTTTTAGAGCAGTTAGGTCTGCCGAAAACGAGGATCAATCTGAGATTATCTATTTCAGGTTCAGGACTAATAAGTGGGTAGCTATTTGGGATCAGTTAAAATAGAGTGGAGAGTGTCAGGTGAGTGTCAATAGTAATTCTCTCATTTGCTTCACTTCGCTTTGTGGTTGGTTGGCAAAACTCGCGCCACTTTCTCAACTAATGAGAAGCAAAACCAAACCAACCATGACTTGCACGCCGGCATTTTCCCGCGCTTGGCACCGGCTGCACGCAATTCCTTCGAACGGTTCTGATTAGCTTTTTACACTGCTTGCGTCTGTTGTGATTGACCAGAGTAATTGCTGTGGCTTTTGTTTTACGACACTCAATTAAACCTTGCTCCAGTGGGCAGGGATAGTTGGAATTGCTTACCTGTGTCACGATTGGAGGACATGCGACACACCTTCTCAATCTCTTACTTACAAAAGGATCGTTTCAAGGGGGATGTTTTGCCGTCAGCCATAATCCCACCGTTGCTTTGAATCGCTTCATCTACAGCTAAGGACATAACGTCATGGTCGTCAAAGTACTATTTATTACACCATCGATGCAACTATTTAACAATTAGATTATGAGCTCGAGATTTCTATCGCGTGATAGCTGACGATGAGGCGCAGCCCGAATCAGCTATCACGCATAGAAATATCGAGCTCATAATCTCATTGTTTTAGTATAAATCTACTAGTCGTTCAAAACTAAACAAGTAAAGTGAGCAAAACACGCTGAGGAATGTGGTTAAGGTGTGCCGAACACTTGCTGGCAATGTTTTCGTTCCTTGGATCCCACCAACAATACTGATCATTCAGCACAATTGTTCTTCCCGAGAGGAGAGTTGGAAAGGAAGGTAACAATACCCTGTCCAAAGTTCAAACCTCCGAATTTATATCAGACTCCCTGAGGTATATTTATCTTGCTCGTCAAACTCCCCCTCCCCCTGCCACTCTTCTTTCCCTCTCCCCCTCATTTAGACTGAATTGTCGACAAGAGTCTATATCCTCATTTAAAACCAAACCGACCTCTGTCATACATTCCTCTTGCAGTTTGTACCCCGTGGCTTTTTTTGCGGAAGAAGAAGTGACTGCGACCCTACTGATATACAAACTATATCATACAAATTTTAGCAAAACAATATTCATAGAAAACAGTATTCCTTTAATCGGAGAGCAATAGAGGACTCAGTAGTTTACTACAGAAAGTTCTATGGCTTCTTTGTTTAATACTTGAATTTGTGTTAGCTGGAAACGATAAGTAGACTTCTACCTCATGGAATAGAAACCGAAACAGTCAAAATATGGATACGAAAAGCTCCGTGCGTTATATCATACAGAGTTCTTATTTCCTGGCATCGAAAAATAGCTTCCTGAATTTATGACTCTGAGTATTCAGTTTCAAGAAGATGTTTGCATTCAGTCCTAATCACGGAATTTAAACGTTTGTTTTAGAAAGTCGGTGCGTTTGTCCACTCTCAGGACAAAAACAAATCGTATTTATTTTCCGGTGAACTCCCGCTTCGCTTTTTATTAAATTTAACAGAAAGGAAAAAAAAAGGATCCAAACAAACCAAAATAGAGCAGGCTCTAAAAGTTATAACCGGAGCCACGCAAACTGTGCTACAAACGGAAGGTGTCGTCATTTACTCTACAAACACAAAGAGAAGAATTCACTGAGTAACTGGTAACCGAAAATATTGTAGTTTATTAATTTCTTTTATCGCCTGTTAGGAACAGCTGGTCCTCGTAGTCGCCAACTCAGAAGCCCATGTTTGGCCATACATCGGTCGGCATTGTGAAAAATCTTGAAAATAAAAATAGATATTTCAGCACCGAAAAATCTTCAGTCGGAATTTTTAAGTTATAACAGGAACAACTTCCAAACAAAGGAAGATGCTCTTCATAAAAGAGCGGAACTTTTTAAACTTAGTGTGGGGCATACACAGCACTGTGCTCTCAACATGTTTTGTCGGATTGGAGAAAGAATAGCAAATGAGTCCAGCCAGGGGTCTTGAAGCCAGGAAGTTGAGCGGATTCATGAGACATCTCTTTTGATCGCATCATAATACCGTGTAGTCAAAACATAGTGATGGCGTTGTTGTTGAGAAGTCAGCAATAAAATGCCTTCACTCTGGCGCTAAACTGTAGTTTACACCTGCGTTGGCCGTATAATACGTGTTGACTTATTCAAAGTGTTGTCAAGAACTAAATTTATGGCAAACTATAAATGACAACTTGTACATGCTATGGAATGGCCCGTGGTTGCATTCCATTTCATTTCTGTTCTCAGCAAAATTTGGCACTCGGTATGTTATCGATATAATAGGGAGCTTAAGGCCCGGGAAAACGGCTTCAACATTTGCCTCAACATCCGTTCGATTTTGTTGAACATCGATGTCGAAACCGTTTACCACCCCCTTTCAACCGTGTTGAAACATGTTGGATGAAAGTTGAATCGATGTCGAGAAACGTATAAATAAAAGCGTTTAAACTTTGCTTCAACATCCATTCAAAAGTTTCTTTTGTTATCACGAATGTTGAACGATGTTGCCACCCGCTTTCAGCATAACTTTCAACATTGTTAGGTATGCGCGTGCGAACTAATCGCTCTCTTAAAGACGTATCCATAGTAACAACCACGGGGCTGAATACCAGTCCTCTCGTGAAGAATTGTTGAATCAAATGTTGATGATGTGTTGAAACCGTTTGCCACCCCCGGCGTTCAACCAACATCGTTCAACAGGGTTCAACAAAATCTAACGGATGTTGAAGCAAAATGTTGAAGCCGTTTGCCCGGACAGGACACTTGCCTATGAATAAATTCATGAACCAGATTTAAAGGGTAATTGTTTCTGTTTTAAGCTTCAAATATTTCGCTGAAATTTAACGGGGATTTTAGTTGACGATAGAATTACATCTTTGATTGTCCGGTTTTACCGGCGGATAGCGCTTGACGGTGATATTTTAGGCTGCTCAAGTTTGAAAAGCAGAATAACAAGTTTGCGTCTGAGTTTTCTCATTGTGAAGCACGTTAATTAAAGTAAATGGTTTAATGATGTGGTAGATCATAACCTCTTTTGTGATATGACAGAGGCATATCTTGTAATTGCAAGCCTGTTTGAAAGTTAAGGGCATATAAACGTGAAGAGCAGACTTTGAAACGTTCGATCTTCTTTGAGAAAGTTATTTTTGCAATTCCGCTTCCTGAGAGAGGACTGAGCACGGCAAGCAGTCTGGCTTTGATACCGTCGATTGCATCTACCCGTGAACGCACGCGCCCAAAACATGTTTTCACGTGATGTCAAACGTCTGCGTTTCAGGTGTCAAACTTTCAAAGTTTTCCAGCCCAAATGTGAAGCTCCTTCGGTGTTTCGTGGTTCAATTCACTGTCAACTCAGTCAAGAAATCTGAGGAAAGTCAGCGAAAATCCGTTCACTGATATCTATGATATATATTGAAAGTAGGACGCCTTTTTGATAATTTCTTCCTTTCTTGTTGACTAAAAACATATCCCTACAAGTAGTGAAACACTAGCTGAAACTTCACATTTGGGCGGGCAAACTTTAAAGTTTGACACCTGAAACGCAGACGTTTGACGTCAAGTGAAAACATGTTTTGGCACGTGCGTTCACGGGTAGATGCAATCGACGGTAGTCGTATTTGTGGTGTGGACAAGTGTGGCTATTTAGCCTTCCGAAGTTTGCGAATATGACTTGTATCTTCCCTCCGTGGCCACAGCTTATTTCTCTTCTGTCGTTCTTACAGACTGTGATTGTTTTCCGTAGTTCTGCAATACAGAAATAAAATGAAACTGGAGTGATTAGGCACGTTTAGGTTTATCTCCAAGAACATGACTTCTTTAATCCTCGTGTCCATAGCTTTTTGTATTAAGTCTTGGAACTATTTTGGTTGCGTTTCCACTTGAGTTATGTGTGTTCGCTTGTCCCCGCGTTCGAGCGTTATGGCACTTCACACGTTTGTATCTGACTTGGGCTTTCGTTTTCACTTGTGTTTGTGATATGGTGAGTCATGGGTATGTTCGCTTAGCTTGCACCTGCGTTTTTATTACTTTTGCACTATGGCAGTTCACACGTGATTTGGTTGTATTTACGCTTAAGCTTGATTTTTCGTTTGCGTTTGCTTTATGGAGGTACACCCTTTTGTTCGCTTGGGCTTGCTTTGGTCGAGTTTGCGTTATGGTTCGTATTTTTTTCTCAGTTTTCGTATAAATCGCAGGTTTCGTTGGGGCGCTCTTCTACTCCTCTTCTACTGTTTTTCACTGACTTGAAGAATTTTCCAATTTTTCGCAAATTTCGCAGCTGCGTACAAACCTGGACATATCTCTAAAACCGCGTTCGCTTTCACTGGCTCCTACTTTTCCACTGTTCATGTAGGTGTGCTAAAGCCAAATGAACTCAAATGCTAACTGGTTAACTAGTGTATTCAAACTTGAGATGGGTAATCATACCGCCGGATTTTCATGTGGGCACGACCCGTGACTCATTTAGAGGTCTTGCGGCTTGTATTTGTTCTCGTTATCGTGTTAGATTTGTGTGGGTGGGCGTGCATTATCGCTTGATGGTTTCCGCCAGTTAAACCTTACAGGATCTTTGCAAAGCAAATCAAAAAATCGAAACAGGCCGACTGGTGCACGCGAATTTCGCTGAGCGATTAATTAATGCACCAATATAATGTCTAGCCCATATGATGGGTTGCGTCTTTTGTTATAAAAGCAAGGCAAGGTTCATTCTGTATTCAGGTAAAAAGCTGGCCCGTCTCCACAAAAACTGGCCCCAGTCAGCTAGACATAATTTGCATTTCAATTCAGCGTTTGTTGCCAAACCAAAGAGAACAAAACTTTCAGTTAGGATGCCAAACAATGAACACAAGAACACGGGGTTTCGTGAGTTTCTTTTGTATGAAAATGCCTGAAGTAGCGGGACCTGCAGCCTGTAGCGTACAACATTTCCTTTACTTACGTGTTTCTCAGTGTTTTCCGGTGTAGTCTGCCAAGCAGGTGCAATTGTAACCATCCTTGTCATAAACTGAGAAACAAGTTCCTCCATTTTGACAAGGAAGTTCCATGCACGGCGTCTACGGAAAAAAAGGGCAAATTAAACTTAACGTCGTTAGATGATTGAATAATAAAGAAGACAAAATCACAGTGTGGTAGAAGTTAAGGAAGTGTGAACGAGTGGCCATTTTCACTTAGATTTCAGAAGGTTCTCAAATGCATGAAAAGTGAAATGCCATTGCATTTTGAAAATACGCTTGTTTTATAACGGGATTGTTATTGGACGAAATTTTATATTTCACTTAAACCGTTTGGGTTCAAAAACATTGACCCGCAAAACTACCACTACGAATCAACTGCCGGATCTGTGGCCGAGATTGATAGAGTACCAGCAAACTGAGTTCTTGAGTGACTTAACTGAAAATGAAACCTACAAACTGAACTTTATAATGGAGGAAAGATAGTTTGAAATAAGATAAACAAAAAACAAATATTTTTTGCCCGATATCCCGTTTTGCTGGCTTGAAGCTTGAAACACAGCTATGCTTGTTAGAAAGAAATATGAAAATCATATATTGGGTGAATGAGCATCGCATTTATGAACACTGTTTAGCCATACTTTAGTGAAAGTAAAGCCTAAAAAAAACATATTAATCATAAAAAGCCTAGCAAATGGGTTAAGTTGAGAGAAGAATTTAATGTTTAATTTAGAAGACAGACAAGTTTCATCAAGCTTCCAGTTGGCTTGTTAACTCAGTTGGTAGAGCGCTGCACCGGTACCGCAGAGGTTATAGGCTCCGGATTCTCGTACAATCCAGTGAATTTTTTTTTCAGGCTTTATTTTCACTACTGCTTTAGGCCCAGTTCAAACGTCGAACTTTTCATGCGCGGAATCAAATGGCTATTTGGGTCGACCCAAATAAATTAAAATTCGATGTTGATTCAGGGGTCGAATTAAATGCGTCGAATTAAATGTGACTCTTGATGCTTTTCCGAAAATACATTGAAATAATTTATGCGTTAGATTCGGCACATGATGTTGTTTCTGCAACATCAGGCACATCGCTAGAAAGGCAAACAGAAGTCAAATGGCACTGATAGAATTTCAGAAAACAGATGCCTTGAGTTGTTGTTTTCACTGTCAAATTGTTATTGTTTTCAGCAAGTTCAGTATTCATAGTGTAGTATGACTAGAAAACCCAGCCCGAAATCTACAAAATTTTAAAGCTGTTTTAAATATGCATATCTGAAATGTTTGAACAAAGAAAATGGACTGAACCTACTTAAAATTTTGCTGTACTGAACAAGCTTAGCTCAAAACTATAAGTTGTTTAATATATTGCGAAGACGTTTTATGTTTCTTTAGTTACAAGTTATGACATCAAACCTACCTTGGCGCTGTAATGGTGAAATTTTCATTTGCGTGAAGATTTGCTTTTTCTCTGAACACGTCACCTCTCAGCAACTCAAAGATATGTTTCCGCCATCAAGCGCCACCGTGCCCAAATTTACTGAATGACAATCTTCATCTTCCAGACAAGCGAAAGCACAATCACTCAGTTCGTATAACTCAAGGGAGTTCAAAACGATGGACGATCGACAGCTTTTGAAATGGGTTGGGAACAAAATTGACGTAGCTCAAAGCCGAATCGATATCCTGATTTATCTTTTGTCCATTGGTTAAGAAACAAAGTAGGTGAAGAAGGAGAACGGGCATTAGCTTGGTAGATTGTTGTTTCATAGCGCTGATGATGAGTTTCTATTTATTACTAACAGCTACGAACAGCATTGATGTAGAACCCTAGGCACTGAAGCTTTTAGCAGGTGGCCAACCTTTTGTCACCAGACACCAACTGAGCTAAAGTCGGGACATCTAGGCTGTCTCAAGCAGTATGGGACAATACCGCAAGGTACTGATATGGTTACTTGTAATTCCGTGTGCTGTAGTCGGTTTGTCAGTAGTCGGTTTTTCAGTTGTTGGGCGTTTCGCAAATATTGCCCATGTCACTATGGTGCCGTCAGGGAACTGTTAACTTTAATTAAAATGTACCCCTTGCAAAGGTGTAATCATAAGAACGCGGTACACATCAAACTTCGTCCAAATTGAATGTAAATTTCTCCCATTCGGTGCGTTTATCTCGGTAACCTTTTTTAACCCTTCCTTCCCAAGTAGCCATACATGCCCACTAAAGTACACCATTCTTGCTTTGATTTCCCTCTTGTTTAGCTTCAATCACAAAGTCATGAGAACAAGTGGATTGCACCAACAGGTGTGTCTTGCCATTACCACTGGTATGCCGGAGATTGACTAAAACTCCTAATTTCTGCTGTATATCACTGCTCGTTTGGCAACAAAGCCCAGAATACTAATTTTTCGGCCGAAGAATGACATCAAAAATTGCACTTTTTTGACGTGAAGTTTTTTAATCCAAAACTTTGTTCAAAAACCAAAATTCTACATTTACAGCAAACCTCAAGTTCTCTCCTTGGTATCTGCTATGAAAGTTTTCTCTGACCTTTTCTGCCACCACGCTTCAGCCCGTTTCTGATAGCCAATCTCGTGTGCCTTAACTGGCCTCGCTCACGCCCGAAATGAATTCTGGGACATTCAACCACGCCGAGAGCATAGAACTCTCCGTCGGTTCATTTCATAGTTTTTTGTCTTGAGCCACCCGGTGCTACCAGCAAAATATTGCATCGATGAGTTTTTTTACCGGTCGAAACTAGCCCAAATTGCCTTGGTAGGTACCGGAATCCACTCGCAGAAAGACAAGAGAGACAGGTTCCATTTTGAGTCACCATCATTACAACAGAGTGTGTTTGGCATCTCCGTCAACATGAAACCGCCTCTCACCTCTGGTTTCTTTCAAAGGCTCGCCTTTACCCACATTCTAGCTTAATTTTGCCAGTCTGGGGGCTTCTGCAGAGGAAAATGACTTAGAAAACCACTCTAAAAGCGACAATCTTATCGCACTAGAGCGATTCCACTCAATTGAAAAACAACAGCCACTCCCGTACGTCACGTCACACTGAAGTTTGAGTCACCAGTATTTCATGACAGCAGATATTTTGGTAGTAGCTCCATATATGGAGAAGATAAGTGTCCCAGACTATTAACTGCCCAAAATGTGTTGAATTAAGTAGCAGGCTCTTGGGAAGGAAAGAGTTAATATCCTTTTAACAGTTACATGTAGTAAATAGTGTGTCTGATATAATCTGTCTCCGTCATTCGCTCAACTTGTGACTAAAAATGTAAGTACTTTAACTTGGTTGTTAATCATTTATCAATTGGACACAGCGAGGGCTTGCATTTAAAAACCCCCATCAGAATTGAGTAAAGAACGCGAAAACGTTTGCATGTTGAGTAACTTTAAACAAAATTTTGAGTCAAGTAAAAATCATCCCAATGAATAACCTAACAGGCGGCAGCCCTTTAACGCAAAACTTTGTATTGGCAGTATGCTGCGTGCAAGTTTTCAAAGGGAGAAAAACCTCCCACCACGAAGAAATCTTGCATTAAAAATCCGAGATTCTATGCACGCTGTTTCACCTCGAGCGTGCAATTAATGCAATTAAACTCTGTTGGGCCAAAAAATTTCCCGTAATTAGACCATATTCGTTATTCCCGGTATTGAACTATATCCAGCACGAAACATAAAAAGATTCCTCCGTTTAAGCATCGATCGTGTACACGCTAGTTCCAGCTCATTACGGAGCATGCGAATATGGTCTATCAACACTCATATGATCTTTTCACTAAAAGGGCAGCATTCTGGAGAGAACAGGAAACGTTTACTTTAAGTTTTTTTTATTGTGACAAAAGTGAAGTTCAATCTGCAAAGAAATAATAAACTGATTTAGTATATACCACACAAGTGAATAGTGCTTTTCGCACGCTCTGATTGGTTAACTCGGAGGTGATGCAAGTACTATTCACCTCCGAGCAGTCAGCGTGCGCGATTTTTCAATTTCCGACCGCTTGTCGGTATATTGTCGCATATAAAGTAATGCTTTGGTTCGCTAATTATTCAGGTTGTGTGGTATATACTAAAACAATTATTCACCTCAGTGTCGGTGAAAGTGGTGGATATTTACCTCGCCTCTTTGCGGCTCAGTAAATATCCACCACTATTCACCTCCACTTCGGTGAATAATTGTTAAATATGTGTTTGATATACAAATAACACATCGTAAGGTAAAACAGCTGGAATACATCAAGCTCAGTTTTCTCCTTATTATAGTTCATTACAACGTAAGTTCATTGTTTGGTTAGCCCACAGTTCCACCTCTTGTGAAAAATTGTTTCGCAACGGTAAATTGGAATCATCGCTAGAACAACAGTAGAAATATAATACTTTCCCTGCTTCGTCGTCAGTTGGCTCTTTCTATCCCTTGTCAGCTGGCAGAGACGATGCAAAAGGGCAGCTGAGTTTGCCGTTCAAATTGTAGTTGTTGGTGAATCAGTTTGAGTGAACGTGTGTAAATGGCTTTGGAGCTGATCCCCATTCTTTGCTTTTGCCCATCGACTGAAACAAGCTATGTACGGTTCAGCCCTATTGACTGTAATTCACTAAGAAGTTTAAAATTGTCATAACAGAGATCATTAGAAAACTGGCGCCCGGCTGAAATCCAAGGGATTTTACTTTGGTAGTCACCCTAGCAGGTCTGGCTGTACTAGGCTCCGGCTTTCTCTCAGTGGTCCTGGTTCGCCGGGTTGAAATCACAGGATTACTACTTTCGGTTATTATGTGGAAGGGTTCCATGGTGTGGTTTCTTCGAGTGTGCATGCTGAACGTGCTGGGATCGCTTGCATCATCAACGTCATGGTAGGCCCACACAAGGAACACTCTGGTAGTCTCCTGCACAGGACGAACACGTTAATTGATATCAGCACTGAATCAAGGGGTTTTCGATATATGAGTGTGCGATTGTAAGATCAAATTTTAATAAGTGATGAGTGGTTGGAGCCCACTTTCAACCTTGCCCTTGATTATTTATGTTATAAGACAAACTTAGCGACAATTCTTAATCGTTTCTTTTTCAACACTCCGGCAGTGGTGTTATTACCCAGGTAGTCGAGATAACAAGCTGGCTCATCTTGCGAGCTAACTAACTATCGTGCAAGAAACGTTCAAACAAGTCGAAAAGTAACTTGCAGAATATTTTAACATTTTAGTATTACAGTATCTTAGTACTTTAGTATTTTAATTTTTAGTAATTTCAGTATTTAGTATTTTAGCATCCTAGTATTTTAGTTACGATAGTTGTAGTATTAGTTTCATAGGGCCATAAGGGAGACTACAGTCTTGACTGTATTATTTATGCACCTTATTGAAATAAAGTGTCATTCATTCATTCAACTTGGACACAAAGCCAGTTCTTTGGTTCCGGCTCCAATCTAGTTGACGAGTTCGCACCTACTTCACTACCTACAAAGAAACTTAAGAATTATCTCCTTTTAGAGGCTCGTACGGCAATGAAGGAGCAACTTGAACTTACGTTAAACCGAATATCCTGTGCATCTCTCGTGTTCCTTGGACGATGATAGCGGAGTGATGTTATACCATTTAGCTCTGTTGCGCTGTCCAGTATATAACTTTGTTTCGAGTCCAAATTTGGTATTCCGAATCCAGAAGTGAAGAAATCCTTCACAGAGAAGAAAGAACATTTGTTATTTCACGTTAGCTTAAGCGGGCTCGTGTGAAAAAAAAATACTGTCCACCGAGAACTTTGTGAAATATACCGGCGGAACCATTCTTCTGAATATTGTGAGGTATATTGTCGTTCCCTCACATCAGAAACTAAAATTAAATTAGTATTCAGGAACAATCGTTTTCTCACATGGCAAATGAAAATACCTGTTTTTGCCATCTTCATCTTTCAGCCCGAATTTAAGTAAATGAGAGCAACCAAATGTAGAAAAGGGCTCGGCTCCAGCAAATTCTAGCTCAAACTGAGCAATTGCTTTTCTCTGGAGAAACTTCAGAACTTTTCTCTGGATTTAAAGTCAGATAACAAAATTAAAGCGATTCAACCTTAAGGGGGCAATATACCTGAATATTAATGAAATAAGAAGTGATTTGATGAAGGAATTATAAAGGGAAAATAAGGCAAACACAAACACTCTGAAAGTCCACTACAACGCGGGTGCATGTCAGGTTGAGGGCGGAGGGTGTTCGTCCATTAAATTTTAACCTCCAAAAATCTTTTTTAACCTCCTTAAAATCTTCATTTTTCTCACCATCCCTTTCAATCCCTCTCCCCTCCCACCTTCTCTTCTTCCTCACAAACACTGTAAAAATCACCCAAAAATTCTGAGATATTTATGGGGTTACGTGCTACAAAACTGTGATGGTTTTTTTTTGGATGACATGAAATCTCGAGAAGATGATAAGGATAAAAGGTAAAAAAGTGACAAAGAAGTAGCATTCAGGTACATTACCCCCTTAACTGGAATACAGAAAAGTAGTTCGGTAGTGAAAATTGTTGTCATTATAACTATTGAGTGTTGCTCGATATCTTCTTGGTGGCTCTGTTTATTATACTATAGAGGGTTAAGTACTAATTTTTGAGTCCTAGAGGTGACTGCTCACATTACAGAAACATCGTGTGTAGCCTGACATGTACTATTCTGTGGTGCTGCGGAAGGTCGATCTGAATACATGTAAGTGAGCCTGTGGGTTTAATCTTAAATTGTGACCATTCAGATGGAAGTATTTTTAGCAGCACCTTTCTCTGCTATTGGTTTATTTGGGTGGTGGATGAAATCTGTGGTATTGTTTTGTTGTAGAAGATGATACTAAGTGAACGTACGTTGGGTCTCGAGTGTGCGTATGGAAACCCCTTTAATTGAAATTAACACATTTGTCAACTGACTACTTTAAGTTTCCCAGTGTGTCTTCAATTTACGAATTTCAGTGAGAAAAAGGGAAGACGATTTCCTTGTTTCATTTCAATTTCATTTTAGTATAACTTTCAAATGAAAGAACAAAACGTAACTTACGTTGAAATAACTTTCTCCTGTGTCCGTCTGTCCGCCGATGACCAGGTCGTAGTTTCTCATTTCCTCAGGTGTAAAAGTGAAACCGAAACCGACCCAACCTTCCGCTTTGACATCAACTTCAAAATACAACTCATCGCTTTCTCGACTGTATATCCACGACACGTTAAAATTCCCTTTATCAAGTGACACTCTGCGCCCTGAGCCACAGGGAATACAAACTACAAAAAGTAACACCAGTGCGAACTTGTGCATCGCTAACATTGTCCAACTTTGTTTTTAAAGAGAGCGCTACAGTTTTCAACCGTATGAATGGCCAATAAACAATTCAGTGATCAGCGTTCGATATTTTGATCGAAATTTCGATATTGTTTACATCTGAACCGCTCAATTGGCCGTGAGGATTAACTCGATAATGGTCATTAAAAGCCTACAAAGTAAACACATTCTAAGAGATGCGGTACACCACTAAATCACGCGAAGTACAATATCTCCGGCTGTAACACTGATTTATCGCGCTCCACTACAATTATCCTGTTTTCATGATTTTCCCTGCCGGACGCACATAAAAAGCGATCCTTACGTTTTAGAAAGGAGTGGCCGTCGCGATCACGTACTTGTGACACAGTGTTAGCAGCCACAAATCGCAGCTTTAATTAGGCCAGTTTCAAACGACGCGGATCGCATTCGGTACAGTGGCACGACATTTGAGTTGGTTCACTGATGGCGTCAGTGTAGCACGGAGAGCAGAGCTCTGTCGTGCTCTTTGTTGTAAAGTTGTAGCCATACCTGTATGGTTTCCAGAAATAGAAAATGCGAGTTGACGTTAGCAAGAGCACTAATTTTCAGGCCAGTGTTGGACAATGGTGAGATTTCGTAAAGGTTTAATTAGGTAGGAAAATAGGTGAGAAAAAGTAGAACGTTTTTCCAAAACCTTCTAGACGGTCTAGAAGGCTGTGTCTCGAGGTGAGGCCTTCCCATCCAAATAAATTTTGTTTAGTTAGTTCCTTCAAAAAGAAATCACTCGCCACTAAACTACAGTTAGGAATAGGAAGATCGTTAAAGGGAAAATTTCAGGGCAACAATCCGCAAGGGAGAGATTTTATGGCATTTTGATAATTTTCAAGGATTTGTATGAAGAATCGTTGGAGCGTGACATTGATGGCAAGGGTTGCAATATTCCCATACAACTCCTTCTAATTTCAAATGGCCATGTTGAAACATAAGCTTGCCTTTCACTTCCCCTGATGCTTTTTTTAAGCTAGCAGTCTACTCACTCTAGTCGATCATAGAGATTAAATGACAACGTGTAGGCTTCAGTAAAATATGCAGGCATAATTTTGGGCATAACTCACTGCTTGTGGCAGTGAGTATTGTGTTAGCATAACATTACATTTCCGAACGGAATTTGAGCAGAATGCAGGAAAAATAGGTGGTACAAAAAACATTTGCAAAACAGTAAAAAAAAAAGACCAAAAAATAGAAATAAGGTCATCGGTTCTATTCCAGTCGGGAACTCGGAATTTTTATTTTCCGAGTAAAGCCGTGATAATATTATTTATATGTTGATATTTCTTTTATCTCACACCGGCTGTTATTATTACATAGAATAACTATATAAAACAGGTCTGAGTTGCTCGAAGCATGGTTAGCGATAACCATTGGTTAAGTTGTATCAAAACCTATAGGTTGTCATGGTATTTAACCATGGTTAGCGCTAACCATGCCTCGAGCAACTGGGCCCTGATCCAAATCGGCTGAACCCGGCCACATTGGCGAGAGGCGAGTGCTCCCACCAGTGTTCCCCTATCTATGGATGTTGCACAGAATAAAACAGTTCAATGTTGACTGGATAGGCAGCAACTTGGGTTCTATACAACTGATTTCAGCGTTGCGTTTTTGTTATGCTTCGATGTAGACTTCTAAGGTTTACATGTTGGTCCGAACTCTGTATCCGGCATGATGTTTGAAATCTGCCATCAGAATCCAAGACGAGCTGCAGTGACACTCAAAAGGTTGAATCTTGATGGGAGTGGGTACTACTTCATAGTCTCATAAATTTCTTGCGCATTATGAAAGCGTGCGATAACCTAAATTTTCGGTAAATATCTTGTCTTTCCTTAACGCCTCCCGCTCCATCTTCTCAAAACTGCTGGTTGGAAACAGGAACAACTTTATTACCAATAAACACAGTACAGTACAAATCGCTACGTATACCGGTTCAGGGAAAATTGCTCGGAATAACCGAACTCTAATCGATCGCGCCGAGAAGCGGTGTTCCAATTTTTGCCTTTGACGAACACCTACCTGAGCTCTAATCATCTGCGTTCCCTGAGTAAGAATCGTATAAATTCGTCTCCTGATAAGCGATTTCTTTCCTCTAAAACATTTGAACGCTTCTGTCAGAGTTCTCAGTTCTATTTGGTCTTTTTTCAGTTACACCGTAAAGGTGACTAGGCGCTAAACCATGGAGCGATTTATGGGTCACTGTAGCTTTACATGACAGTCTTTGCAGTATCAAGTTCTCTCTAACCAATTTTCTCGATAAGGAGGTTAGACTGGGAGTAGTTTCTAATTTCGGCGATGGATTGTGGGGCGGGCGAAAGACACGGACGCGGCGTGCGCGTGTCTTTCGCCCGCCCCACAATCCATCGCCGAAATTGGAGACTACAGTATTCGCAGTCTATAAGATGGTCGGCATTATTGCCATAATTACTTAGAGTTTTTAAAACACCCGAACGTCAAATTATCAAGAGATAAATACCTGAATCTTTTCACCGGCTGGAATCCCTGCTGGAAGACAACCCCGTCAAACAAACATTGCTATGCTCCTTGTGGTCTCTTTTAGCCGTTCAAACTTGTGCTTAGGTGTACATGGGACGTAAAGTCCAAAATGGCAATAAAATCATGAGATGATTTGCTAACAGCCTAAAACCTTGCGAATAAAGTAACTAAAGGGACCCTGGTCACACCACCACTCCAAATTCTCCTTCCTTTGTTTGAGGTCTTTTTTTAAAATCTCAGTTGCCTTTCTGTTGCACAACCCCTTGTGGACTAGGGTGGGGTGGGGTCGGGTAAACTAATAACCTTCTGGTAGCGATTGGACTCCTTACCCCAAAACTACCGTTTCGAAACTAGCAGGTCCCAGGAAGTTACGGCTACTCGAAAGTAACATTAATTTTCGCAACTCGCTAGCAAGCTTATTCCTCCACCTTCGCCATGATCTAGCTTACTGTGCATCTTTCGTCTCTCATAGCTCATTGGCTAAGTTACCGAACCACGGCAGCCTTGTGTATAAATCTGAAAGACCATGAGGGGAGCTCCCATTTAGACCCTAAGGATTTATCCCTCACTAGAAAATTAAAGAAAGCCCCCAGATGGAACGTTAGATCGTATGATATCATTACCTCACGTTGCGGACCACCTCAAAGGAAACATTCTTGGACATACTACTTTTCACCTTGACATTTTTTATCTTTTCATCTTGAACAGTGTGGAACAGTTCACAGAGCACACACAGCCACAACTTGCGACACTGTCAAATATCTGGGAAACTGAAAGACAAGGAATTTACTTCCATGCTATGTCCATTGGCCACTACCTCGCTGAAGAAACACCCCCCGCGCCCCCCTTGACGCATGAACTTGGCCAAGATGCGTTTACCAACAGCTACCTATGATGAACACTGCAATGAATAATAATAATAATAATAATAATAATAATAATAATAATAATAATAACATTTATTTCTATAGCGCAAATTCAACTGTACAGTTTTCAAATGCACTTTACAACAGTTTGTGGGGGACTTTGCCAGACTGCTCCACGCAGTTCACAATTTTTTTTTTATGAGAAAGTTCAGTATGATATACCGGTGCCCCCAGGTCAGAATAAGTGATAAGCCATCACACCGGGGACATCGTCCCCTACTCTTCCGAACAGTGCGTGGGTTCTTTAACGTCCCACACCAGTACTGTGAGACGGGGCCTACGGTTTATCGTCCTTATCCGAGAAGACTAGAAAGTCTAACCATTTGCAGATGTTATTGCAAAGGCAGCACTTTCTCCTCAATTATTTAAAGACCCTGAGTGTTGGTCCGACCGGGGTTTGAACCACCAACCTCCCGCACGCTAGTCCGGTGCCATTCACCTTTACTGGCCAACACTGGTTGATAACAACAACAACAACAACGACAACAACAACAACAACAACAACAATAATAATAATAATAATAATAATAATAACTATAAAAAGTACAATTAAAAATCTAAATTTCCGTCATAATTTGTCTCAAGCTCCCTTACTTGAGGAAATCATTGAGACCACCGCATCTACGCCCTCAAACAGATTCGTACATGGAGGGGATCTGGGCTGTGGTTTTTTTGTGACCAGTTTCACCAGTTTCATCTTGATCAGGTAGGATATCCACCCCTTGAACCATTTTACTGAGCGCTTCATTCGTACCTTCCGCTAATTCTTTTTTGCAGAAAGTCAAAGAGTTACCTATATTTTTGAAATTCCTTTTAACAATTCCCCATACCTGTTTACACGTGCATCCATGTTCAAATGTGCCATGCCGCCTGTAGGCATAGGCTAAAAGTCACATGATCGACTGCTAGAAATGCATCTTGTGTGTTCCATAAGCTTCTGGCGTTGTCATAACATTTGATGTCGCTTAGTGCCAGGTGATCAGAGGGAATCTTCTCTTTGTCTCGGAGAAGATGGGATGATTTGAACTGTGCAGTGATTTCCAGGGTTTGCAGGAATCGAGACATTCAAAGTAGAGCAACGTACAGGCTCACGTTGTTCACGCCCGATCTAAAGGCTACATATTAACATGTAACACCCTGATGAAGGAAGGCTGTGCCTCCCGAAATACTGGTTTAAATATATATGTATTCCTCGTCGTGTAACCAGCCTTGCTTGTTTTTTACCGTTTTCTAGTTTACAATTTTATAGCTGGTTAGATCTATTACAGGATCCGGCTCTTCTATTTTGCAACGGTGGTCCTTGCTAAAGTATGACAGTTTTTTAAAACAATGGAAGCCGTTACGGGCCAGCCAATCAAAAAATTTGATTTTTTCGCCATTATCCTAGAATCTCTCCTGGCGACTAACCGCTGGCCAAGGAGCCTGAATACCTCTCTCTCCCCAATCTCTCCTCGTTCTCTTCTCAAATTTGTTTTGCGTGACCACGACGTGACAGCGGTAATCGTGCCTCTCGTGACCAGTAGTTTACAACGTTGGCGTTGTCCGTAATGGCGGTGATCTCGAGCGTTCTTGTTTTGTTCATCATTGTTCAGGCGTGCACATATGTGAAATCTTTAGACAATGGCTTAGCTCGAACACCACCGAGTAAGTGTTAAAAATGCATCCATTTTATATTTTATGCCGCTTGTAAGTTACAAACCGGGGTTGTCTTACGTCTGCGACGTAGGGCTATAAATCACATGATCAACTACTGATAGTGTTGTGAAGATTATAACGCTTAGAACTTAAATTTGCAATGAGAGTGAAATAGGATGGTAAATTTTAAGCGTAGTGAATGAATGAAAGTGTGACAGCACAGAATAAATTGATACAGCTTTCAATTGCAAACTTAAGCTTAAATTTGTTTTGTCGTTTGTTTAAATTTCTTGCACTAATTTCATCACTTGATTACCAGTTAGACTGCTTTAATTGGAAATTTTTGAAATATTTAAGGAAAACTGTAAGATTGATCCAAATTTACTGATATAATTAGTCTTGATGTATGATTGAAGTATAGTCTTTCACTTTTGTCTAAATTTCAGTGGGATGGATGGTATGGGAGAGATTCCGCTGTAACACAGACTGCACAAATGATCCTGAGAATTGCATCAGGTAGTTGTCTTTACTATTTAAGAGCTCTGTTGTTTCTGCTTATCAGCCATCCTCAGCAACATCCAGTGGCATTGCAAACATGGTGGTGGTGGGGGGGGGGGGGACAGCAGGTAGGGGGAGGAGAGGAACATCAAAATCTCCTGCTTTCCATTATACCCTTTTCTCTCTCATCCCATTTCTCCTGAACTCCTGCACTTTTTGCCTTGCTCCTGTCCCACCCTTTAAGTCCTCCTGCTTCCCATCTCCCGCACCCCTCTCCCCTTCTCCTGGGATCACAACGACCCCCCCACCCACATGCATATATGCTTACTGTCATTTAAATAACATTGAGAGAGTCAGTACCTCGCCCTTGATGAGATAAGATAGAGAGTCTGTACTCATGTTCCCAACTGCACGCATGTTTCAATAAGTTTTGAAATAGCAGCTTGTCAGCTAACTAAAGTAGGCAGTGACCTGGGCTGAGTTGCTTGAAGCATGGTTAGCACTAACCATTGGTTAAAATGTATTAAAAGCTATAGGTTGTCATGGTATTTAACCCGGGTTAGCGCTAACCATGCTTTAAGCAACTGGGCCCTGATGAATCTTTTTTAATCATTTGAGTGAAAATACAGACAAAGTGGGCAGTGGTACGAGGTAAATTCTAACTAAGTAGGCGGCGGAAAGGAAATGCAAGAAAATTTTTTTAAAGTACCGTTGAATCTCACTTTGTGAACTCCTCTCATGAGTGACCACTTCCTCTAAGTGACCACTTTTCCAAACATACCAACATTTTCCCAGTCAAAACGCTACAACTGGAACCTCTCGCAAACCTCTCACAATCTTTTAAACTGTCAAATGAATGTGTTCTCTTTTTGGTCCAAGTTATATCCAAGGCTTTTGGTCTGTTTTCAGCAAAGCAGAGTTATTGATGTCTTGTCGTCTCCAAATTTTAGAGTATGGAGTAAATCTCCTGTGCTTGACATTTTCAATGGTTGCTTACAGGAGGTTTGCATGTAACTGTAGTACTAGCTAACTGCCTTTGGGTTTTTTACTTGTTAATAATTTTTCAGTGAAGAGCTTTTTATGGAGATGGCGGATCGCGTGGCAGAGGATGGTTTTAAAGATGCTGGTTATATGTATATTTCTATTGATGTAAGTTTTCTCCTGAAATAAGAGAAAAATTTTATTTGACCAATTAATTGATTCTAAGTTTACAATCATACCAATCATTTCTTTGTTTTAAATTGTCTTGATTAATGAGTAATTGCATGTTACCGGTAAATCTTTTTTTTTAATCATGACCATTGCATTTTACACTGATCATTTTGTATTTTTTAGTCTGTAAAAACCAAGACTGTACTTGGTCGAAAAATGCTCATACTTACCATTTTACCATTGTTCAAGTAAGCGACATGTGCGTGAAAATACATTCATTTTGTTCATGCTGTTGATAAGGAAAAATTAAGTTCAAATGTCCACAAGTTATTTAATAAAATGAAAACATTAAATAAAAAAAATTGTTTTTATAAAAGTATATTAATGAGGGCTATAATATTGCAGGATTGTTGGGCATCCCATAACCGTACCTCTGCTGGTGAACTGCAACCTGACCCTGAAAGATTTCCTCACGGAATGCCTGCTTTAGCTGAATATGTGAGTCAAATAAATTATTTGTAGTTATTTCAGAATGTGTTACACCTCACTTACACTGTATGTCTGTGCCCATCTTAATATGAAAGGTCTTTTTTTTTCTGAACTCCCTTCCCCAGAAATTCCAAATTGCTATCCAACATTACTCTTCTTTGATTTTGAAGATCCCCATGGCCAACTATATACACTGTATAATGATGCAATAAAATAATAACAGGCACTGTTAAAAACCCTGTTTTGCAACATGTACAACTCTGGTAATAAAAACATATAGCTATGTTGAGGACACCTCTGTATTTTTTGTGGGGTCACAGGGAAAACCTCCCTCTGGAGAAAGTCAGGAAAAAACCAATACTTATTCAAGAAAACTCAAGGTCAGGAACCCAGTGAAATTCTAAATTCTGTGTTCTCCTCAGTCAGTGAAAAGTTAGGGAATTTAACATTTGGCTGATAGCCATAAGATTGGTGGAGAAGTTTTGTTGTTTGCAACATATAAAAATTTTGTTCCAAAAGGTGATTACAAAGGAATTAAAATGTCTTTGGTTTTATCGGTTGCTTTTTTCCTTAGAATTTATCTTTCAGTAAAAATTGGTTTCTGGTTAAGTGTGTTTGTAACCCAGGTGTCATGTGAACTCTGTTATTTAATAGTACATTCATTTGTTATAGCAATTTCTGTCAGTGGTGTATTCAAGCTGGGTAATATTTATACTGTTACTGTTTTCAGATTCATTCCAAAGGATTGAAGTTTGGAATCTATGCAGGTACTGTAAGAATGCTGAAAATCTGGGTTGGGCATTGCTGAAAGTAATTTTTGATGAGTTTGAAATTATGGCTTTGTACATGCTGTAGCTGACTAGCTTTTTGTTTTTCTCCCTTTTATGTACATGTATCTATTTGTTTGTATTTGTTTACTTGTTTGCCAATGCTGCATGTCCACAGATTATGGCACAAAAACATGTGCAGGCTATCCTGGCTCCATTGATCATGTGCAACAAGACATGAATGTAGGTGAAATTTGAGTTAGTTCCCTTTCAATTTCCAAAGCTTAAAATTTTTTTATAACAAATAATAATATCACACTCTTACTTGGAAAAGCAAAAATCAAACTGAGTTCCCAACTGGAAGTATACCCATAACCTTCCAGAATACTGGTTGAAATGCTCTAACAACTGAGCTGTGGGAAACCAGAGTGCCGTGAGCAAAGTCATTTTAGCTGGAGCTACATACCTTTTTCTCCCAAAACAGGCCTTCTCAGAGTTGTCAGCCCTCATTAGTGTGCATTACCACATCATAGTAGTGCTCAATAGATTTCACTCTGTTGTTATTTCAGTGTCAGTTTCCAAGGGTACAAACCCCTTTACATTGATCAGCAGAGATTTAATCCCATCTTTGTTAAGAAATTATTTTTGTTGGACTGTATGCATGTTTTTCGTCACTTTGTAGTTCAATATTAAAACACATTGGCTTGGAAACTATGAACAGTAAATAATATTTCATATTACATGTGATTTCCAGACATTTGCATCATGGGGTGTGGACTATTTGAAACTGGATGGATGTAATTCAGATCCAAAGACAATGGATACAGGCTACCCAAAGTTCACTGAAGCTCTTAACAAGACAGGGAGACCAATAGTATTCTCTTGTAGCTGGCCAGCATATCAGGTTCCTCTTAACATAACAGTAAGTGACAGGTTGTTGTGTGTGAAACATGGTGCAGGGGTCAGGAAGGGGTGAGCATCAGCAAAAAGGAGCCAAGGAGAATGCAGGTGACAACTTGAAAAAAGCTCTTTAGAAAGCAGGAGGTTGTGGAAATAAGTGCTATTTGAGAACTGTAGCATAGCTTCCTGGCCTCCTCTGCCCTGTTCCTGTCTCCCTTTTGTCTCTGCCTTGTCTTCTACATGTATAAGACAAGTACATGTAGCTGCTAGGTTTCTAATAATTGTAACATATCATTGAAGGAAACACAGTGTAGAATGATCTGAATATGGCCCCTTACTCAGGTCACACTCAGTCAGTATACAAAGTTGTATATGCATGTAAGGGTAAATAAGAAAGTTTAACCCCTTTCACCACCAAAGGCCCCCCTTTGACTAGTAAAATCATCTGGCGTTAGCCCGTAAGAGTAAAATCTATAAAATCCCTCTTGGTGGTGAAAGGGTTAAGGTCCTCTATAAGGTTTTTTGCACCCCCATTGTTACATGTATCTTGTCATCATCATTATTCCTTGTGTGAGGTTTCTGTGAGGCTCTTGGGGACTGGTGGTCAGCTCCTCACCCAGCCTCTGCCCAATGTCGAGATGTGTAATATGAGGACAGACCAAAACGCTATCGGGATTTCCCCTCCAAGATAATGGAAATTATTGTAGAAAAGAGCTGATCTGAAAAACGTTTGCTTTTTTATGTTACAGCCAAACTATACAAGGATTGCTGAATACTGCAACTTGTGGAGAAATTATGATGACGTACAGGTATTGGTAAATTCTTATCACAGTCTGATTGTTCCTTAAGTTGCTTCATGGATTTGGAACTGCCCTGAAACAAACAAGTTCACTAAATAGATGTATGGCATACTGTGACGTACAAAGATTATGATGCGAGAGTGAATTGAAATTAAATGTACTGTTTTCAACTGTATGGGTTATTTGATGAAGCTCAAACTGAAATGCAAGATGGTCTTGAGTTATAAGCGCATCAGCTTGAATCCACTAAGGAAAATTCCTAAAAACAGAAGATGCCTGAATAACATCCTAACTACTGACCAAAAGTAGTTGTTACAAACACAGACCAAGACTGTTCTTGTTCTTTATTCAATCCAAAAATAATCAAAGGACAATTTACCCAACCCGCATATAGCATCAGCTAATCTTGGCACCGGGTATTAGTAAGAATGAAACTGAAAAAAAGAATCTAAAAAAAGATAATCTAGAAGCCAGTAACTGACGTGTCAAAAGAATAACAAAGTGAAGTAATGCTAGATGAATTTGTAGCATTTTGCAATTAACCCAAATTGGCTATGGTATGTTATTTGGGGACTATACATGTAATTTTGCCACCAGAAGCTCTCAGGGACTTCAGTTTTCAGCTGTGTTTACTGACAAAAAAAGTAATGCTAGATGAATTTGTAGCATTTTGCAATTAACCCAAATTGGCTATGGTACGTTATTTGGGGACTATACATGTAATTTTGCCACCAGAAGCTCTCAGGGACTTCAGTTTTCAGCTGTGTTTACTGACAAAAAAAGGCCTTGAAAAGTCAATAAAAGACACATTTGAGGATTTCGTGCAAATGTCTTCACTGGGTGAGGTCTAATAATGACAGTCAAAACTCATCCTTTCTGTCTTTTTTTGTAGGATTCATGGCAGAGTGTTAGCGGTATTGTTAAGTGGTACGGTGATCACCAAGATGAGATGATACCAGCTGCTGGACCAGGACACTGGAATGATCCTGACATGGTATTGAAAATATTCCCAAATAAACCCTGGGCCTGGACCCTACTTGGGTTCAAGATTTGTTTTAGGGGACTTGATGTTTGGGCAGGTACACTGTATGCAGGGGGCATTAGGCACAGTGGGGTGCTAATGAGTCAGTCAGTCAGTCAGTCAATCCTTTATTTGAAGAGGGTAGCCCTAAATAGTGAACAACACCAATGGACTTGTGGCCCTCTGTCTGAAACTGGAATGCTTCAAAATTTAGAAATGTGTACAACAATAATTAACAAATTATATTCTGAATAAAAAAATTCAATATTGAGAGCTACAAATAAAAATGCGGCAAGGCTAATTATTCCTTTAAAAAAATTATCCCTAAGGGCATGCTTAAAAGATAAAAAGAAGCTTAAGAGGGGAATATTGGGAATCAATTTGGATGTGTATTTGACAGCTTAAATCACCAACCCAACGACTGAAATCCGTTAATTATTAAATTGTGTGAATGATATATGAAATGAATCATATATGAACTGCGGAAATGAAATCAAATGAAGAATGATCCTCGCAGTTGTGAACGCAATTTATGCAATTGCGAAAAGAAGCCTGAAAAAAAATTGTTCAGGCTTCTTTTCACAATTGCATAAATTGCGTTCACAACTGCGAGGATCATTCTTCATTTGATTATTGAATTGTGTTGCGCAACATCATCGTATCGTGTTTCATTCCTCTCTATAAGATAAGATAAGATAAGATGGGGGGGGGGGGGGGGCAGTGACTATCAACAAACGAAAGAAAATTAATATCAACATCGCCTCGTTTATTTAAGAAACTAATGGTGCATTTTCTCAGCTTGTCATAGGTGACTTTGGTTTGAGTTTTGAAGAATCGAAGGCTCAATTTGCCATATGGGCCGTCATGGCTTCTGTAAGTACACACAGACCTCTGTATATCTTTCATTAGTATATACCACACAAGTGAATAGTGCTTTTCGCGCGCTATGATTGGTTAACTCGGAGGTGATTAGCAAGTACTATTCACCTCCGAGCAGCCGGCGCGCGAGATTTTACAATTTTCGACTGCTTGTCGGTATACACTGTATTGTCACACATAAAGTACTGTTTGGGTTCACTAATTATTCAGCTTGTGTGGTATATACTGAAACAATTGAAGGCCTCGGAGCATAACCATCCTATGTCGAATTTTGAGTCGTTTTTCGATTTTGCTTGGATTTGTCTGAAAAATTCGACATAGGATGGTTATGCTCCGAGGCCTTCAATTGAAGTGAAGCTCATTTGCATGCGTACCGTATTAATATTCATACGTGAATTATGTGAACATTTGGTTATGCTCCGAGGCCTTCAATTATTCACCTCAGTGTCGGTGAAAGTGGTGGATATTTACCTCCACGTCGGTGAATAATTGTTAATTATGTTTGTCCGTAATGTGATTTTAGTTCAAACGATTCATAAGAGTAACCTTACATGTACAGTACGTTGCCCAGTATCCGACCACTTCAGTTTAGAACTGCTAAAAGTTTCCTTCCTCAGTCGCAACATTTCTGAAATTTGGCCCTGAGACAATCCATTTAGTCTGTAATATGATGACAAAAAGGTTTACGGTTTTACTTTCGTATCCGTCGTGAAATTTGCATTTCTGCAGAGCTCGTTTGTTGCCCAGTATCCGACCAGCGAGCCCAGTATCCGACCACAACATTGACAAGTTAATGAAACGTAACTTTTTCACTGATTCAAGGAAATCATCCTTGGACAATCCAAAGTCACCGTTTGCCAGCTCAACCAGCCAATTTGCTCACTGGTTTTCTTCATTTTTTGTTAAAACCGAAGGAGGGCCCCCGGCGGTTAACAGAAAGGTTTGAGAATTCCCTGTTTTAACTTCCGCTTCCGGAAATACAAAATGCAGTTATGCAAAGCAAACACACGGACAATAGTTCGCTCCGATAAATAAATGAAGAAAGTTGTGTTGTGTAGCATAACATTAATTACATGGATTATATGCATATACTAGGACAAAACTATAGTTAAAGGTATGGAATTAATCTTGTTTAAACAGTTTTCGCAGCTTATACAACGATTTTGTACAGTTAAGAAAAAAGTGGTCGGATACTGGGCATACTAAATCAAAACTTAGTGAATGTTTCAGGTCTCCATTTTTTCAGAAAAAATAAAATTTAAGAAGAATTAATTGATGTTATGACCTCTTGATTTTTATGAGTATCGTCATTTTAAATATCCAACAGTTCCTTTGAAAATGTCACATTTGAGGACATTTTACAGACCCTTAGTTGAACAGCGATAGTTTTACTGCGCGGTGAAAAGCGTAAATAGTAACCATTATAATTTCACGCACCTCAACAGAACGGTGCCTTCTGCAAGTGTTTCTGAAGCTAAAATCCCGCTAAACCTTGCTTTTCAAAGCTGAAATGTTCGGCTTCCTTTTGGAATACTTCATTTGCGAGAAATGAATATGCGCATCGCAAAAATTGAAATAAATTTTTAACTGGTCGGATACTGGTACCGGTCGGATACTGGGCAACATACTGTATTTCATAATACTTATTTACGTTGCCTCTCCTGAGTCACAAACACCAAGACTCCAGTCAATCCCTCCTAAATTTATCGCTTTATACTGTTCCTCTTCAAGTACAAATTGTGGTTGGTTGTCTTCTTTCCCTGCAACTGTATCAGCACAAATCTCGACAGCTGTGCCCTCACTAACTTCGTTGCTGAGCATCCCTACACATGTACAACGTATGTTCACCCATTGTAACAGTTTTCTCTTGGTGATTATTTTTGTCACCATAATTTTAATCTTTCAGATTCTTTAGCGACAGTTCTACAATTTATCAATGTTCTCTCCGTCTCCTTTAATTTGTTCATTTTCAATCTTTCATTTTTGTCTTGCCAGCCACTGTTCCTGTCCACTGATCTTCGCAAAATTTCACCTTGGGCAAAAGAAATCCTGCTCAACAGGTGAGTTGCTATCACAACAACAGCAACAACAACAGCTTTTTTATTATTAATTAAAAAGTGATGACACTTTCACACGTGCCTACATTTAGCAGAGCTAGTCGAGGCAGGCAGTGTGGGGACTCTACGGCATACTGTACATACATTGCGGAAAATTATTTGTTACTGATATACATATAATGGTGATGTGAATATGCATATCAGGCGCGGATCCAGGATTTTGCATCCTCGGAGACCCAGGGGCAGAGAGTCGGGTTGGGACGAAGATTCAGGACGAGCGAAAGTTTACAAGACGGACGGGAGAGCCCCTGGGAACATTTCTTTATCGGACTCGTTCCAGAAGCTATTGAAATCCAGTTTCCTGATTGGGCGGAAATTTTCTGGCAAGGAATTTTTTTCTGCCCAATCGGCGATCAGCTTATATATCGCACTCCTTTCGTGACTTCTTATACCGATGGTCAAACGTTCAATCTGCTGTCAGCCATAGTTTCGATCGCTGTATCGACACTTCGAGAAAAGTTATGATGGAAAGGGGCCCACAAAATCCAGATATCGACAAATTCAACTTCTACTCAAGCAAAAATCACTTGTAAGGAACTAGAAAAATCAAGATGAAGACCGATAGCAGGTATCGTAAACTTCACGCGAAGAGTTGTTGCAGATTGTTGACAACTCGGCCACAATTGTTGTTGTTTGGTATGAGCTTTTGTTTTTCTCTGGTGTACTCACAGGCAGTGGGCCGCTCCTGAAACTTTTCGGGGCGATGGAATTTCTGTTGCACAGGCCAGGCAAGTTTACCGATCGCGCGAGTGAAACGCAGCCGTTGAATTTTGTTTTGCTCACGAAATCGAACCTTCCACTGCTTACAATCTACTCGAAGTCGCGTCTCAGATGAGCTCAGCTCAGTTTCGAGAGACCTTGAAATATGGCCTGAGAAAATCCAGTTTAAAATAATTTACCTGTAGTCGTGGTTGTCTCTCCATCCGCTTATATTATGGCAATCATGAAAGACCAGGTTAAGTTGTTAAGGTCATTGGGCTTGAAGGCTGCGTTTGTGTGGAAAAGTACGGAGGCCGAAATCACAAACCAATTTATCAAATCAAAATCAGTTTCCCAATACTCTGACATTCTCTTGCATATAGATGCCGTTTTGACGTTGATGTGAGTTCAGATTTTGCTTTTGAAATAGGTGATTACCTTGGTTATAGAGTGAGACTCGAATAGAAACTACTCCAGTGTTTTGGGGGAAAGGAATGGAAAATGGCATGTATTATGTTAAGATGAAAACAGATTTTTACAAACATCATCACTCTCATGAGAATATAGACACTTAATGTTTTCCTTACTATTGGTAGAGTTAGCATAATTTTTTGAGACCTTAGTAGATTTGTGGCAGATGTTTTGCATGGTAATTGGGGTACGGTATTGACCTGATACCTTTTGTAGCATTACAGGGCTTTCATAGCTCCTAAGAATTAGGCAGTCTGATATGGTATTATTTGCTGAACATCTTGTGCAGTGCACTTGCTGTGATTAGCCTATTACAGGTGTTTCAGTGAATGATGATGGTAAACTGACTTGTGTTTCAGGAAATTGTTTGTGTTTTGAGAAACTGTTTCATGTTAAGGGAAACTGATATTTGTTTTGGTAAATTGATTTGTGATTGACCCTCTTGGGCCGCTGTAGAAAAGCAAAGTGAAAGACCAACAGATAACAGATGGACAATTAAATTTTAAGAACAATATATTTTAAATTTTTTTGTACCCCCCTCTGAAACTGAGGGTGTAATTTCATCTTGGGTATACTCATTGGAAATTTCATTTAGTGCAAGGTAGACTTCTCCTGAAGTGCTGGCAGCTGGCTAAAAAGTGGTTTCTTTAAATTTTGAGCCACCTGCTTTTCAATGAATAGTTTCCAATGTTTTTTGAAGGCTGTTTAAATTCTCATCAACAAGCCACCTTCTGTTAGATTCCAGTCAGCTACTCTAAAACCTAATAAAAACTCTGAGGCCATAAGGTTTGTGACATATAATCACTACAATATCCAACAGATTGCATTGAAAACTTGAATTTAAAGTTACATCTCACTATCAAGAAAACTTCTAAACAAAAACTAAATGAAATAACAATCCCCTCTAGTTTTATTTTGTTATTTTATTGTTTTTTTTTTGTTTAGTTTTTTTGTTTCCACTTTATCTAAAGGGGATATCTTACTGAGTGACCATGTTAACATATTTTGTAACTGTATTGAGGTTATGGGTATGGTTTGTGTGTAGTGTTCTTTAGTTTGAAACTTACCTGAAAATAATTTAACTATACTTAGCCATACCATTGTATCAGCCTGTTTGACTCAGTGAACTGCATAGTTGAGATTGATTTGTCAGTAGGTGGTTATCAAGGGTCTTTCGGCACAAGACACATTTACACTATGTGAGGAACTAAAAACATGGTTCCTTAATTAACTGGAAGCACTCTCTCATGTTTTAAAAATTGTCAAGGAAGAGGGCGGTGATAGGAAGAACCCATTCCAAAATTGGTGTGGTCTCACAGGAGAAATTGTCTTTTCCTGGTGTACCACTGGCTTAGCAATCACAGCAACTACAACCGTATCATGCAAAAATGGAATTTCATAATTGTTATATTATGGATACACTTGAGCGTTTATAAAAACAAGAGTGCATACAAGACACTAAACATCCTGCATCAACTTGTAAACAACTTTATCTGAAACTTTGCTACCTAAAAGTTGCAGCACAGTCAACATAATGTAAATGTTTCCAGCAAGGCCCACTCTAAATCATGTTTTTAAAACTTTTAAAAACTAAATTTTTAACTGAGCTCAGCACCACTGTGGTAAAAGAGTTCATGGAAAGCTTGTGCAAATAACCATGCATCTTACATGTGCACACAATTAGCAGTTAGCACAATTAGCAATTATCACAACTGCAAGGCAATCTGCGATATTTTTATGCACACCTTGGTAAGAAAAGCATATTGGCCAACAGATACCAGTCAAATATATGAAAACCAAAACATTGCAATGTATCACAGTGTAACTGTACACTTCCTTTAAGGCCTTTTTGTGGTCTCTCTCGAAATTGAGCTGAGACGGTCGATTGCAAGGTTCGATAACTTAAAACGCCGAGCTGTGTGCTTCTCGCCTGATCGGCAAACTTGTCCGGCCCGTGCAACAGAAATTTCATCGCCCCGAAGAGTTTCAGGAGCGGCCCACTCCACGTACGTAAACCAGAGAAAAAAGCCCAAACCAAACAACAATGATCGTAACAAGAGAAAGAGACCGAGTTACATGCTGTTCTTCGCGTGAAGTTTACGATGCCTGCGGTCGATCTTCATTTTGATTTTTCTAGTTCCTTTCAAGTGATTGTTGCTTGTTCTTTGTGGGTCCCTTGCCACCAAAATGTTCCTCGTAGAATAAATTTGTCGAACGAACGAGACAAGTGGAACCACTAAAAATATGGTCGACAGCAGATTGATCGCTTACTTGTTGGTGTAAGGAGTCACGAAAGGAGTGCGATATATAAGCTGATCGACGATTGGGCAGAAAAAAATTCCTTGCCAGAAAATTTCCGCCCAATCACGAAGCTGGATTTCAATAGCTTCTGGAACGAGTCCGATAAAGAAATGTTCCCAGGGGCTCTCCCGACTGTCTTGTAAACTTTCGTTCGTCCCGAATCTTCGTCCCGTCCCGACTATCTGCCCCTGGGTCTCCGAGGATGGGATTTTGAAATGGGGGGTGAATTTTTGTAATAATGCAATAGAACCAAAGCCTGGTTGAGGTGTTTGAGGGATAAGAAAAAAAAAAACAAACAAAACAAAGAAAGAAGGGGGGCTCAGAAAAAGGGGGGTGAAAATTCATCCATTTCACCTCCCCTGGATCCGCGCCTGCATATATGAATATAAATATAAATAACATACAAATATAAAAAAGGTGTTACAGACATGTAGAGAACAGAGAGATACCTACCTAGGAGGAGAAAGAATAAAGGCGTCTATATCAACATAACTACGTATCCTGCTTTTCAAGATTGAAGAATAAGAGACTCTGTGATTTTAACTTAAAAACACGTTTTGGAAGTTTTCTCAAATTCTCAGGGATACTGTTCCAAATTTTTGCTCCTACGCTAGCAAAGTGTGTTTAGGATGGTTTAGTCGAGAGTATTTACGATAAAAATGTCCAGCTGAAGAGGATCGGGTGTTGTGTTTGTGAACTTGGCCTGTCTATAAAGGAGAAAAAAAAAAGACGAAAGCGCATCGGTCCCGAAATCGACAGTGTTTTTCACTTCAAGAGACACTGCTCATGCAAGGTACACTCAAAACAATATGCTATTTGTGACTGATGTATATGAAATAAATCATCGAGCATCAAGGATCATTCTTCATTTGAATATGCTATTTGTCGAGTTCATAATCTTGGAGACAAGCGTGATAAACGATGCGTGACTCCAGAGTTTAAGTATTTAAAACTTGTTTTGAGACCGAACGAATTTTTCCGGATGACCTCAAAGCTCATTCTGATACATCGAATCCAAAGATCTAGGCGCTCAAAAAATCGGCTCAAAAGTCACCAGGCTTAAGTATGCTCAGGAAATTCGCGACACTTTGACTCATGACCTTTAGTTACGGCTCGAGTAATAATGATGATGATGATGATGATGATGATGATGATGATGATTATGATATTTACAGCAAAAATGTGAACAAAACAAAAACGGAGTACATAATCTAATGTTCAATATAATTTGCAGTGAGGTGATTGCTGTAAATCAAGACAAATTAGGAAAAATGGGACGGAGAGTGCAGGTGAGGCACTTGGTAAAATTAAATACTGAATTCCTAAGAGCTGTCTTTTAGCCTGCTGTCACCATGTCTTCCTTGTCGTTGCTGAAGTCCAGTAGTGTTTGCCATTTATCTACCCTTTCGGTAGATAAATACATGTATCAATAAATTACCTTATTAATATAATTATTACCAAACGTATTTGTAAAAGTCACTAAGGGCTGCCTGTTCTTTAGTTTCGTTTGGCAGACTATTCCAGAGAAACCTTCCCCTGTAGTGACAGCTTTACATTTATTGAGTCTGTCTTTGACTAAGAATTTTTGATGTCAATGTTAGTCGTTTCACTGATCCTGATGGTTTCCAAAAGAGAGCAATGCAAGACTGTAAGAGCTGACGGGTCCTTGTTTTCCACTGATTGTAGAATGGATATTCTGAGATCTGGGCGCGTCCACTGGCTGACGGCTCTGTAGCTGTGGTGTTGTTCTCGCACTCCATTTCTACCCCTGCTACTATTTCCGCTTCTTTTCAGTTGGTAAGTAACATCCTTATAGAGCGACTTTTGCTTGACCTTGCAATCATTACGCTCGAACAAAACCGCGTTAACAAACGCCCTGGGAAATAGGAATGTGATGGCTTAGTGAACAGACCAAAAACCCACGCGGCTTTTGGTTGGTTCAGTGAACACGCCACGCATTCGATGTGTTACGTAAGTTGCCTAGTTCGTAGGCCTTTCTTTGTTTCTTTTCGGTCAATCGATTCGGGTCACGTGGTCCCGGCCGCTCGCTTCGGCTACGTCACCGAAACGTACTACCGTTACGTTTGATAATTGTTATTAAATTCGAAAAAAAGTGATTCATCCCTCCCCAAGAACAACGGGAAATTGGTTCTGCTGTCCATAGATCCAAAAGTGTTCCAATCTGAGAAAGTAACGATTCTTTCCCACCCCACCCCACATCCCAGCGAAAGGTAAGATTTCAAATATAACTGACTACTAAAGCGAAGACAGATAACATTGAATTTCTTTCTGTAATTTTAGCCAGTCGAAAGTAGGTCTAAAAATGGTGGGAATTTTCTCTCAGGAATGGTCGACTGAAAGCGCGAGGTAACATCCCAAATTACCGACACTTCATAATTATCGAGTGGAACCCCCGAAGCGACAAGGGTTTTCACTCAGGTGTGAGCAGAAAGGTAGTGCATTACAAACGTTAGTTGAATGTATTTACCACCTTCCGTTTGTTATCTCAGGTCGGGCTGCCCGCCTTGCCAGCTGTGGCACGTGACCTGTTTGAACACAAGGATCTTGGGATATTTGACCATAGCTTCGAAGCCATTGTCAACCCGAGTGGGGTGGTGATGGTCAAATTGACACCACTGAAATAGCAAGACGAGGATCCAATATGCAATCAACTGGTGAGAATAACCAAATGTTAACTCTCAATAGAGCAGCTTCAGAAGGAATCAAACTGTTTAGAACGATAACTAAAAACAAAGATCAGTGTGATGGGTCCTTACACACTGGCAATAAGGAACTGAGTGGCTTCAAACACAGGTGTTCTGCTTAGGAAAGGTGGTGTGTTCAGTAGCCCGCAATATACTTTCTAATTTCGATTTTAGACTATCCCAATGTAATATAACTTCGTCGATCGCAACAAATCAGAATAATGGAGTACGTTTATGCCAGGCGCGGGAAAATGAAAAGAAGATAAAACGCACGCAAGCCTGTTTCTAGTGATTGGAAGCTTAGCTGCTCAAGACCACATTGTGTTTCAGTTCTCTTATAAGTAAATAGTTCGCGATAAAATAATTTCTTGAAAAATAGTCTCCTGGAATTGAAGGCGCAAACTCAAAATAATAATTCAATCATGAAAACGAAACACAACACAGCAATGTAATAGTACGCATATAAAAACTCTTCGTACACGTCAACAGATGGCCCCGAAACTATGGAACAGTCTGTCTAAATCTTTAAAACAGTCTGAGACTGTAACTATTTTTAAGAAGAAACTTAAAACATTTCTATGTGATTATTTTAACACTTAGATAGTTATACGATTTTACTTATTTTTCTTTTCGTTACATAAGATTATATATATAATTGAGATTTTAGCTTCCCGCTGTAAGCGCATTGAGAATTTTAAATGCGCTGACAAATACTTTGCTATTATTATACTATTATTTGCGTCTTTTATTTCATGGCAATATTTGGGACCATTTGAATGCGAGAGGTTTGTTTGACTGGTATCCTACAATGTATGACGCCGTCTGAGGTTAGCCGTTTTATTTCGTAGGCTTATTGTGCCATTTTGGTTCATTTCAGGCCTGAAACGTGGTCATCATACGCTGAAAAAGCCTGAGGTTTTGGATTGAGAAATGCTTGTTTTTCTTTACGCTATTTATTTACTTGTTTATTTTTTCTAAAAGAAAGTGGGTTTTTTTCTTTAGCAAAGTATAAATTAGAAGGAAAGTATAGTTTTGCTTAGTAGCCGCGCCTTGAAATCCCGTAGTACAACTTATTATTCAACACGTTGTATCACTACCCAAATATGGTTATGATGCGCTCAATGATGGATATTCGTGTGCCAGGGTGGAAAGTGGTGGCTTTGGCAGCTTTTCTGTATCAAGAGGCTTCAAGTAGTCTATGCTCATGCGCATGCATCAGCATAAATTTGCGTGTACCGGACGCGGACGCAAGCATAAATTTGCATGACACAATGTTATTCGAAACGAAAAACGGAGGCGAAACCTTAAGTCGTGCGCTCACTGCGCATGAGTAATCTCACTGCGCATGATTAATGAGCAGAGTCAAGTATGATTTGTCGTCAACGTGTTGAATAATAAATCAATTATCCTGCTTAGTCGTTTGGAATATTCCCTGATTTTCGCCAAATCGGCCTACGCCCTCGTTGGTCAGGTATCGGGCGATATTCCGCACGATTTCGCAGAATAATAATTATTAATTATACTACGCCAGACAAAATACTGGCTAAAAAAAATCACCTTTTGGTCTTTCTTGAGAGAACAGAAGGCAATTCACTAATATTTCGGAAATCCACGGAATCTAACTATTTTGATCCCATTTTGCATTTTTCAGTTATCCTTTGTTTCTTACGATTTGGCTTTTTGAGTGTGTTGGGAATCTTTGTGGTCTTTTGCTTTAGGCGCTTGAATGGAAACGTTTTGAGGTGTTTTCCATGATGTGAATCATTAAAATGTTTGTAGAAAACGAATAAAGCGTTTTCTTTCTTAGTCATCTCTGTATTTAGCTACATTAAGTGTCGAGCCATGCATGGTACCTCTTTTTGTCTTGTTCTCCAACCAAATAGATACCAATAATAATACAAAACATATTTTTTCCGACATTAAGAGCTGTCAGGTTGGTGAACTATTTTAGCTTGAGACAAGAGCCATCTGATCTGTGCTTCGTGAGCGCGCAACTTCGTGAGGGCCACAGCTTTACTGAGAAGGCAGTAAAGCCATAACGTAACGTTCAGTTGCTGTTTGACCCGACATACTGAAGCACTTTCGAAATCAGGCTTGTTTAGTTTGAAAATTAAAATTGCTGTTGGTCTAATACTGGCCACACACCCCACGCGTTTCGCGCGCGCCTTATACCCCTTCGCTCGTCCCCCCCCTTACTTCTTCTAGCAACTGCCAGTTAGCTGATGCTAACCGCCAAGATTAGCTGATGCCAAGATTACGTGGCCGTCAAGATTGGCTGATGCCATACGCAGGTTGTGTAAATTGTCTCTCTTGTCTCATGTCTAATTTCAATAAACAAACGGCGATACCGGCACAGGTGAAGGAAGGTTTACCGACCGCTAGTCGTGTGTTTCAGAGTTACGGCTAGCTCCAAGCACGCCCATTCTCATATCATTCTCATAACAATTATGAGACGATAGTTCGGATAGCCGGCAAACCTGGCTTGACCGTTAACATGCAAAAGAGACACGTGTTGCTGGGATTTACAGTTGTAACAGAGAATGTGGCAGATGATAACCGAAGTGATCCCTGTGGTTGTTGGTGCGCAACAATGGTGGTGATGATGATGATGATGATGATGATGATGATGATGATGAACACGATGATGATGATGATGATGATGATGATGAGGAGGAGGAGGAGGAGGAGGAGGAGGACTGACTGATCGCAAGTTACTGGTGCCCGGGCTATCCACCCTCCTTGTAAACGTACCCTAACTCTGTTTGGGAGGAACGGTTTAAAGTTAAGGCTGAAATAACAGTGCTTTGTGTTCTCTGTTTGCGTTTCTGTGGCTTTATTTAAGTTATTCACTTTAAACTTAGTTCACACAAGCAGTATGTCAATTTACAACCCTCCATCTTTGTCCAGAATTAAGGTTGATAAAAGCCAGTTGTAAGTTATTTAGTTAGCATATCGTTTCACGAATAACAGAAGAAAACAGTTGTGAAAAGTAAACGGTAAAAGAACAACTCGAAGTCAGTGTCTTTTCCGTTTATGCCCAGCTTTATCACTTGAAATTGTTGCCGTTTGCAGAGGAATTTATTTCGCAACTCTTTGTGTAAACTGCTGTCCCCAAAATCAATAAGCCGGTTACCATATATAAGCGATGGAAAAACACAAACGAAGACTAATTGTAAAAAAAAAGTATTTTCTAGCTTTGTTTCTGTGATGTAGTCGCTGACTATTCGTTGATATGCGGGCTCAAATAGAGCTTTCATAAATCTTACAAAGTTTTATGTGTTTTTGGCCTGTTGCATTTAGGTCGGTAGGTATAACTTCATTTAACTACGCCACGCACACACAACAAAAGCTGGTTTCCAGGCGGGGCGTAGATTAAGCGTTCAGAGCAAACTGCAGCTTCATCCGTTTAACAGCCCGTTGGGTTCTGGTAAGGTGTCAAGCCAGTTTTCGAGTAGGTCCATCCATTTTGATACCATGGTCCATCCGGGTTCTGCATATATGAAGGCTGTGCGCAGGGTGACGGCTGGTCTTGGCCGATGTTATCAGAGACTTTCTGTTCGATGAGGCTGTCCATGAATCTTTCGATTGAAGCTGAATGAAGATACGCAGAAGTGTTTTTTAAGCAGTTGGACCACGAAAGTACGTAAAACTGTTTGTGCCTGTCAGAGTGGAAGACAGCTAGCCTCTATACTAAGGTTGCCCCCCCCCCTCCCCCCTTCCCCATCAATGGAATAGAAGCAACATTAAAAGAGATTCTTGCCACGGCTATCTGACTCATGATCAGCTCGTATGACAGCCTGAGTACCAGACCTTCCTTAGGAGAAAATGAAGAGAAGGGAAAAACCCTATTTCTCAAATCTTTCCTCTTCCCCACAGGAAAAGCGTGAAGTTCCGAGATTTAGTGGGGGCGGGCTTTCATGAGAGAGAAGGAAAGGGTTGATCGTCGGAAGATTTCAAAGGTGCCACAATACCTGTTTGTTATGTTACCGCAGTGACTGTAACCTTGAGACTGCGAATCATCTCCACCCCTCAAAAGGCACGACTATCACTCTGAGCAAAGGTAAGAATGAACGAGTTGCCAGTAATTGGATACCTATGTTATGCGCAGCGGATTATGGGATCGCCAGGGGGCAAACATTGTAAGTCGCTAGAAAGAAATGTATGGCGTAAAGTTGTTTCTTCGTCAAAAGTAGTGATTTTGAACAAAGAATAACGTATTTTCGCCGTGATTTTGTGAGAAGTGGAGGTTACTAATGTCGTTGCGTGGAAATTGTAAGTTTTCGTGCGATTAATGCGGTAAAATCTATTGATAAACACTTTGTTGCGTAAGGCAGATTACGAAATCCACTGAATCTACATCAAGTATTGGTCTCGAAATAGTACGAACAGATATAAATTTGAGGGGATTCACTCAATAAAGCTCTTTCAGCTGTAATTACGTGTGGTGATATTATTTTGTTTTTAATTACATGTGTTACGACATTATCTTATCATTGCTGCTGGAATTTTACCCCCACATTCCCAAAGGATATATTTTTCTGCGAGCGGATGGGAATTGTTTCTACCGAGCAGTTTCGCTATGGATGGATGAAACCAGTGTATGATTAAATCAGACCTTAGTACTTATTGACTTTATCACGATTTATAGCTCTGGACCATGACAAAGCATCCTGCAGCTGCTTGGTTTTTGGTGAGTAGAATCTCAATAAACCAACGTGAGGAAGATCCCTTTGTTTATCTGGGTACCATCGATCGTTGTAACAAACCCACATCGCCGCCGGGTATAATCCCAATTACACTCGTTGTAAATATCAGCATACATGTAATTACAACTGGAAAGGCTTTATTGAGTGAATCCCCTCACATTTATAGCTGTTCGTCCTATTGCGAGACCATTACTTGATGCAGATTCAGTGGATTTCATAATCTGCTCTTACAGCCTGCTTACGCAACAAAGTGTTTATCAATATATTTTACCGCATTAATCACACGGAAACTTACAATTTCCACTCATCGACATTAGTCACCTCCACTTCTCACAAAATTACGGCGAAAATGCGTTATTCTTTGTTTAAAATCACTGCTTTTGACGAAGAAACAACCTTACGCCATACATTTCTTTCTAGCGATTTGCAATATTTGCCCCTGGCGATCCCATAATCCGTTGCGCATAACATGGGTATCCTATTACTGGCAACTCATTCATTACCATGGGCTTCTGCGGTCACCCGTGATTTCCCTATTGTAACCTGCGATCAGGCGAGGTTTTTTTTTTCGCGGCGGGAGGAAGGAAAAAACTACTCCTGATAAAATTTCTTGTCAATTCGTCTGTTTCTCGTCCAGAATCTGGACTTTTCTCTGATTGGTCGGAGAACAAAACAATCTTTTGAGCCCCGTTCCGGTTGGTTACTTGATTTACATATGTGACTTCCGGTGCAAACTACAACCTCGTTCCCAGGGCTTTTCCCGCCCGCCCTCCTCTCGGCGGAGAAAAGCCCTGGGAACGAGGACCATCTCAAGTTGGCTTACTCTAGCGGAATCTAGTCTCGAGTACCTTGGTCCGAGGGGTTTTCCTTCCTATTTCCCTTCAAACAAAAATGAGCCACGAAGCGGCGACATTGAATATTAGTTTGAGAAGAAAAAAGACGGAAGTTACCTGGGACCGTTGCACCCCTTGAGCCCAAGTATCTGGTGCTCATACAGTCATTTTCAGTATATCATTTGAACGCTCTGCTGCTTTCATTACCTTTGTCCTGATTACCGCTGTATTCCCCAGCGTACTGGCCTCTTCTGAATACTTTCAACTGGGGCCAACTATGTACACCGAATCTGTTCTCACAGATGCTTTTTCCTGCGCCAAAACAGTCAATCTGTTGGTATCAGAAAACTAATTGAGTTGAAAATCTGACTTGATATTAAACTGCAGAGTGTTCTGCAACAACTGGGGTTCTGTTTGGAGAGCATGAGAATTTTAAGATTATCTTCACATAACACTGAGAATTGGATTGAGTATGCTCCTAGCACAAGAGGTTCAATGCCTCAAGGATTGCTGCTGTACATGTTTTTCTACGGATTTTACCACAAGTGTTTTGTTTAACTGTGTAGTATCTATCCATTTGATTTCAAGGTGTAATTGTTGGCTAGTAATGCATATTCAAAGTTCGAGAAGATTTGTCTGAAGATATAACAAAATCCGTCACACTCCATCTCCTGTATCCACCAAAGTATGGGGTGGGGGAATCGTAGATGGATCTCTGGGATTACGGTGCACGTTAATTAACACAAAGATTCCATGTGGCCTTGAGTGTGTACTCTGATAATGCACGGATGATACCAAAACGAGGTAAGAACAAAGAAGCACGCTATGAGCCGCAGTCGAGTAGTGTGACTGATGTTCTTACCACGTTTTCACCTCTTCCGTACGTTATCACGGGACTCACGCACTGACAAATGGAATCTATTGGTTTTATAGCTTGTTTTTTCCTACTTCCCTTGGCTCATGACGTCATTCGTTCGTCCGTACTTTAACCGCAAACTCTTCTCGACCAATCAAAACGCGAGGTTAACACCGTCCATTGAGTAAGTCAATATAACTGAACAATTCCTAGAATAAATTTTGTTCATTTCTACTTTGACTGAGCTCAATCGAAGGCTGAATGTCAGCAGTGCGACATCATCTCTTTGAAAGGAGAAACAAATCCCCTAATTAGCTACATTTTGATCGTAGATCTCCAAAAATCCCTTCTCTACTCCCCCTGAGGCTTAGCTAATTATAAAGAAGGGCATCCGAGAGATTAACGATTAGTGTCGTAAAAGAGACTACAAACCCTAACCTTGGCGAAAACAAATTTCCTTTTCAGCGCAAAGTCTCTGGCAGCACCATCAAACTCGGGTTTTAGTCGAGCACAATCACTGCACCTAATAGGAGAGGGGAGAGGAGTAATTTGTCATTTATTGGTCTTCTCATGGGCTAGAAGAGCATTCCAGGATTGTTGGAGTTTTCACATGACATGACATGACATTTGTCCTGTACAACCTAAGTACGCACGTCAATAGTTAATTCATTTTTCTTTTCCAAATTGTATTTGCAAAATTTATAGAAAACGGAAAACACTTTGAATGAGATAACGAGGACACAAGTGTCAATTTATAACAGTTTTTATATTGTACTCATTTATGTTGATATGGGTCTTTGAAAAACTTTTCTTTTTCCTGTAGTCAGTTTTAAAACTTAAAGCGGTTAGAAACATTTTAACTGAGAAAATGCCAGTCAGAAGGAAAATATTTTCTCGGCAAAACAAAAATTTCTTACCTGTAAAATCAACGGTCCGTGAATAGTTAATCTCTTTGCCTCTTTACATTCGTTTTTCTTCAATCATCCATCCAAATCAAACAGCAATAGTGGACAATATTTGTTCATATTTCTTTAAGTAAAGGAATGGTCCCGGCCGTTTATTATGTCCTTTTCGTCGCATTTCGAGGCGATCAAGTTCAAAATGACCGGTGTTAACATGGACTTACCAAGGCGCGTAAAAATCCACCAACATTGTATCTTTATCTTTGAGGAAATGATCGAAGTCAGCATCAGTCAGCGTAAACACGGGATTCTTGGGAGCACATAAACTCGGTCCCACAAGGGACAGGGCAATTACAAATATAAGTGAAAACATCGTTAAAATCTGTCGCTGATTCTGTTGCGATCCAAGGTTAAAATGTTGATTAGAGTTACCCTCAACATTTTACGCTTCATATGTCATTTTCTTGTAGCCTGATTGGCTGATTTTCGACATTGTCACCTAGCATTGAAAGGTTTACATATTGAGTCAGGTAATTTTAAGACAAATTTCCAGGTTTCGCAATTCATTGATGCCCATCCCACTCGTCACCAGTTGACTTTCACTGCCAATTAGTATGCTTTACGTTTCTTTCCAAGCGACGGAATGACTCCAAGCTTTTTCTTCAGTGCTTGGTCCTAGCTCTAGTTGATTTTGGATGATGTGGTGAAACAACGGTTGTTTGTTTATTTAATCAACGTGGTATTAGTGTTAAACATCGACGGGTATGTAATTTTCTTTTCTTTAGAATCAATATTTAACCTGCTGATAAACATCAAACAAAAAAGCGCAAATCACTTTTTTGAGTTTTGCCAACAATAGAATATATCTGTTCCTTTGTTGAGAATGGTTGCTGGTGTAATTTGCGAATCCTAACTCGTGTACACTCGTGCACACGCGTGCACACACAAAAAAGGCGGAAACTGACCACTCGTCCAAGTGTCAAATGGTACGTCAATCAGAACTGATGAAAGACGGAAATAGAAAGCATGCATGCAGTCGGTGTTAAACGCGGGAAAATGTGCGTGCGATGTTGAGTGATTGCGTTACTTCTCAACCGTTGCAGTTTATGCCTTGGTCTAGTTTTTATGTGTGGGGGAAAGCTCAGGTGATTATTTAAAACTTACACTGCGCTACAACGAAGTATCTGTCCTTGGAATCTAGTATGAATGTGTATTTTCTGAGTGCACTTCAAGTGCTTTTGGGTCTAAGATCTCTTGAATACTAAGTGTCAACCCGCCTAAAAGTGGTTCTTCTGTCAAGGATATTTTTGATAGCTGAAAGATATTTCGTACTTTTGAGGAATTATTTATAAATTAGCACTGAATGACTTGTTGAAAGCCTTTTAGTAAAAAAAAATACATTTATTACCTTCCTCAATCTACAGTCTTCACTTTGATCTATAAAAATATCCTTTGAACTATGCACTCTCATGTTTTTCTTTATACGGAAAAGATTGCTCAACAAATTACATAATGTAATGTGACGCTCTTTTCATTCCATTCTGTGGTTGGAATGGCGTATGCACTGCAATTCTTGTAGTGATTTGGATTTTCCAGTTACAATACATTGCCTCTAGACACTTCATTTCTATTTTCTTGTTTCACTTGTATTCTGAAAACTGGATCTGTTTTCTTCGTCTATTATCGCCTGAGGATAGAGGCCTTACGGAGAATCGGGTTTTACCCCCGACCCACTCCCTTCGCCAGTTACCGCATCTTCAATGCCCGAGCCACGAACAGGTGAGCTTTGGGAGTGGGCACCAGACCCAGATCCCGATTGATCCGAATGAGTCGCCGTAGCCTGGGGCTTAGCTCGCTCGCCATCAACCTGCACGGAAGGCGTTATCTTCTTCTTATTGCCTTCTTTGGTCACGGCGTTTTTCAGTGCATCTTGTATGGCGCTTTCGATGTCTGCTTTGAGGTCCTTTAGAGCTGAGGTGTCGGTTGCTGCCAGAGGATTGCTTGACTGTGGAGGGGAGAGAGGAGCTGGATTGGCTACGGGTTGGGGTGCCTGTGTATCAACCAAATACAAACAGTTAAAACTTTTTTCCTAATGACCTTTGTAGCCGGGTTAGGAAAAAACGTTTTTTTTTTTTCGAAAGGCTGAGAATTAACAGGATGCCAAGTATACCGAGATTCGAAAGCTTTTAGCAGTGAAGTTTAATGACACACTCTCGGGCGAGTTTAGGTAAAATTGGCGTGAAAAGCAAAACAACATTTTATATGTAAAAATTGAGAAAATAGCCTGCGTGGCAAGTGCTAGAAAGCGAAAGCGAAGGGGAGAACGGATGAGTGCACGAAGCGAAGGGAGCGCGCGCCCATTCTCCCTTTCGCTTTCTAGCGCCTGCCACGCAGGCTATTGAGAAAATTGTGGCTATTATTACCTGTGGTTTATTATAAGCTTGTTGTTGCTGTCTGTTGGGTGGCTCTTGATGGTACTGCTGTTGCAGGTTCTCTTCGTGGAACTGTTGTTGTTGTAGTTGTTTCTGCCGCTGCTGTTGCTGGTTCTCTTCGTGGAATTGCTGTTGTTGTAGCTGTTTCTGCCGCTGCTGTTGCTGGTTCTCTTCGTGGAATTGCTGTTGTTGTAGTTGTTTCTGTCGCTGCTGTTGCTGGTTCTCTTCGTGGAATTGCTGTTGTTGTAGCTGTTTCTGTCGCTGCTGTTGCTGGTTCTCTTCGTGGAATTGCTGTTGTTGTAGCTGTTTCTGCCGCTGCTGTTGCTGTTGCAGGCGAAACTGTTGTTGTCGAAATTGTTGCTGCTTATAATAAGCTGCCTGATTAATCGCTTGTGTTCCTTCAGGTTGTCTGTTGTAGGCAGTTTTTCTCACACTCGCGGGACGAGGAGCAGGTCTGCCGTTCTTTCCATGATGCCTTTTTCCATTGTCACCAGTTTTGCTTCTATAGTACGGACTGCTGGCTACAGCCTGATAACCATATGGACTGGCAAACTGGTTAGGATAATTCGTGGTATAAGCTCCGAAACCGACTAGGGGATTTGCTCGGTTAATTTGCACATTCTGCGCTGCCATAGCCTCGGGACGGTAATATCCGCGAAAGGCCTGGGGCTGAGCAAATGCGTTCACTCCAGGTCGAGGCGGCTGAGTGACCGCTCCAGGGAAACCTTGTGGGTTTGGATTTCCTCTGGCTCTATTTGCTAATATCAGCTTTTCCCTATACTCTTTAAGTCGCCTCTGGTAGTTCTTATAAGCTGCGATCATTTTAAGCTTGGATCGATAAATGTCTAGAGAAGCCAAGTTTCCAAATTTTGACTGCAAAGAGTCTGGGCTCGCCTGCTGCAGAGGAGGGGCGTTTCCAAGATACGCAGCAATGTGTGGAGGCTGTTGCGCATGCGCGGCAGAGCCGTAAAAGGATGCCATGAGTGATGGGTCCTTAGCCTGTGTGGCTTGATGCATATAAGTTGGTGCGATGGCCGAGCCGGGAGCGTGGATAGAAGAGGCATGGTGCGAGGGTAACAGTGGTGCTTGAGGTCTGTAATTAATTACTCCAGTGGTCAGCGGTGTGTGTTGATTAATGGTTGATGCTACTGAGTCCATGTACTGCATCAAAGAACCTGTTGCAAAATATAACGGTAGTAAGTTGTAACTAAAATTAGACATGTCATTATGGATCATTTCAACACTGTATTTCGCACCGTATTTCTTAATGTTTCCATCTTCTCTTAATTTGCCAGATTTGCTTTCTTCTCGAGTCAAGGGTTAAGTCAATCTTAAGATGCTGAGAAACCGAAATTTCCACAGACTGGAAAAATATTGTGGGAATAACTTAACTTTATGTTTTAACAGGCCGAGGGGGGCCGTTGTTGCCTATTAAACAAAGCTTCTTTGACAAGTTGCAGCCCAATACATCCATGTACTGCATGTTTTCATACGTGCTCTCCACTGAAAGATTCTTTGACTTAAGCTGGCGAGGAACAAGTAGATAGACTTTTTTTTTCATTAGCCTATGGAATGGACTGAGGGCAAACATCTGTGAAGTGTCTTGCTATACTTCTTATAGTTTGTCTAGTATAGGGACAAACCCAAGAAAGGCGAAAGATGCGTCTTGATGAATTGCCTTCGAGAAGAGAAAATAAAGGAGGTTAGAGAGTACATCGGCCACACAAGCCTTATTTCAGGGGTAATTCGTTTCAGGTTATTTTTAGCTCCCGAGAAAAGGGATGCCCACGCGCATGTATTTTCATCTCTGTTTGTGATTGGCTACTACCTACCCACGTGAAATTTTTCGAGGCTGGCAAGCGACCGAAAAATAACCTGAGACTAATTACCCCTTAAATAAGGCGTATATGGGGGATGTATTCTCTTGTCTTCGATGATTCGTCGATCAAGAGACTCATATAACAAGACGCATTATAGATGTTTGTCCAAGCTCGCGCCACACGGATCCACCTGTCTTCAGAGCTCTGTCTTCTAATGTGACGGAAAAAAAGTCTCTTTGTAAGGATTGAATAAAATCTGTCATTAACTGACCTCTGTCCCTTTGTCCAACATAGTCGCCAACATATTGGCCATATTTGAACAGCTTCATGGTGGGATAGCCTTGTATATTAAATCGCTGACAAAGCTGCTTGCCGTCATTGGTACAATCCACCTGTGAAACACAGTAAAGCCATGAGTGAACTTGCGAAAGGTATATTCTCCATAACTGATGGCCCTTTCCTCTTCACTGAGAGAAAAAAAGACCTCTAATACGTTCGTTCTTGTTTTGCCTTCATTTCGCTAAACTGCTCCTTAGTACAACATAAATAGTCGCCCAAAACTCCAAACATGACAAACGTCTTCAGATTGCTGTATGACAACCTCATATTGACGGGTTAAGAATACGTGACAACACTATCAGCTCCCAAATTACGTTACAAAACAATGTCACGTAATCGGCTGCGTGTCAAAGTAGTGAAATTTCTTACCTTTGCGAATACAAACTGATTCTTCCCGGCAAGTTGATCGGCAGCTGCGTCCAATTCGGGACTCAGCTGCTGACAATGGTGACACCTGAGAGAGGATGAAATGATTCTGAGTTCGGAAAGTAACCATCCCTGGCCGGAAGTAACGACCTCTTCTTAAATTCAGGCAAGCAGAGCGTCATGTAGCCTGCGTGCAGACGTCTCCTATTTCCTTTGTTGCACGCGGACAACAAAGGAAATATGTGACGTCTGCACGCAGGCTAAGCGTCATGTCTCCTGACTGTTTTTCCTTCCAAAATTCTTAGATTAATTCAAATAAAGTCAAGAGTAAAATATGCTTTTGTCAAACACTTACACTTTCCTTTTTTAGTAATTAAAAACCTGCGAAATACTGACTTGATTGTTTTCGCATTTTTCCTAAACAACTTTAAGCGAAAACTTTTTCCTGCGGTAAATGTGACAATTGTGACAATGACTGAGGTAGATGATGATAAAATAGATGATCTTTATTTTAACTACAAATTTAAATAAAAGCTGATCTGCTTCCAAGACCATAACGAAAACACATTTGATTTTCTGACTTGCGGGTGGTCAGCTATCACTGAATAACTGTTGGGGCGTGTACCATCCACTGATCCATTTAATTTTAGCAATGGCAGCACTTTCGATCAGCTCAAAACTCAAAGAAAAAAGCATTTGTTAACCATGGCTTATTGCCCCTCCTTTTAGATACAGCAACTTCTTCGTAAACGAAACATTTTAGTCTTTTTCAAGTTTAATTGGCACTGATGCCTGAAGAAGGTTCGAGCCAGCTAGCCTGCCAAAGTATTTCTTTCAATATTGCATTGTCGAAGAGTTCGGACTTTTATTAAAGAGTTCATTAGGTCAGGTACAGATTTCAGCCTCCTTTCATGTTCTGAAATCATCCCTGTGATTGCGCTCTTACTGATATGTGAAGGGCGTCTCTAATTTAATGCTCGAGTGTTATGACCCTAACTGACGCGGGGTTTGGTAACTCCAGATCTCACATCTGAGTGCGAGAGTCTTCAGTTTACCTTTTCAAGAAAAATGGTGTGTTTGTTAGAGTGGCTATATAGTTTTGTACGTTAATTATAACCTTCCTCTTTGACGTCTCGCTGGAAGGTGTTGGCAATCTTTGCAGATTGTTCAAAGCCTATAATATTAGATTCGAATACTGCCATTGATTTATTTGGTAAACACTCTGCAAATAATGAAAAATTCATCACGACAACAATTAATTATAGCAGCTTACGTCCCGCCTTTTTTGTGTTCTATTTTTCAGAGTATTCTTTAACGAAAAGTATTGTTCGTTTTTCACTTTCTTTTCAAGTACGTCTTTCATTTCATATTCCAAAAAGACTCATAGCAAAGGCTTTTATAACCAGTCCTGGTAAAGTTGATCAGTTTCCTTCAGTTTGTTTTAAACTCTTGGCAAAGTGCAATCATACTAAAAAAATATAAGTTCCTTTTGTACGTTTTGTTTATGTAGCTTAAGATAAAATCGTTGGATAAATGCAAGCGTGGAGTGGCGCCTTCATTTGTTATGCTATTTTTTTTTTTGCAATATTTTGTAATTTCATCTGAGGTTTTGGACAATTTTGAAAATTGTCAGTAAAACGGTAATTAAACATTTTTGATTGTCAACTATGAAGCACACAATTACACCATCCGCCACTGTTGATAAAATTTACTTGGTAAAACAACACTTGAAACGCTATTTGATTCTTGTAACCTAACCGACGGGTATTTGTGTAGTTAGAATTAGTAAAACGCAAACAAAGCGACCAATTGTAAAAGAGCAGCCAAGCGTGAAATCTTTTGCTTGTGAATGTCAATATTTTTAAACACTCACCACGGTGCGAAGAAATCCACAAGCATCACGTCTTTGTCCCGGATGTAGCCCTCAAAATCGCGCTCATTCAGGCGGTACACATTGTTGGAACCAAGAACGTAAGGTAAGCAACACACAGTCAACAGAACAAGAAAGGGTGACATTTTGAAAAGCTTAAGCAGACAAACACTGAGGATCTCCTGTTCCCAGGAATTATATTTCATCTGATTTACACTGTGTCTCCATTGGTTCTTCGTCGTTGGTCATTATTTATTTAAGGTAAATTACGTGAAGTAAAACAACCCGCCCTCGGAAAACACAAAATATAAATTAAATTCGATGAAGAACGCACGCCCTTGTTAACACATTGGTCAAAATATTTTTGTTATTTTCTTTGCGCAAGCTGCCAAAATACAAATGAAGTATCATCAACAACGATGGTTTGGGAAAACAAGTGTCAAAGACGTGTCTGACTTACTTGACAAGTGCTTGAATCATCGTCTGGATTGAGTTATTTACCGGTCTTCATCAGATCCAGGGGCTCTTAGATCACAGTCATGCTTGCACAAGTGTAAAATGATTTGAAATTTTGTATATGAAGCAAGGTTTCGTTCTGGGAAGGCCAGGCTAAGAGTCTGTAAAAATATTTCACATTTAAATCTTCTCCTCTCAGAGTACCCTGTTCCAGACTTGACCTTATGGAAGACTGAATCCGTAACACTTCAAATGGAAGCTGGTGGGTGCACCACTGACTTCTTGTGGTTCATGAAGTCGAGCTTGTGAATGCAATCGTAAAGTGTGGCAGGTCACTTGCCAGCTACTGCCTTTTTAGCTCCTGAATAACTGCGTTAATCGTTCTGTTATTCAATAGCTTCGGCTACAAAATAGTTCTTTACGGTGTTGGGTGACAAGTAACAGGAAAAAAGCTGGCGTTGTCTGTGTGTGTAAAATAAAACAAAAAACTTATGGTTCATGTAAGAACACCTGTATGAACACTTGTATATTCTATCAACCAACGTAGCGCTTTCAGTCTCTGCCTTTGTTACTTGCAGGGGGACTCTCTGTAAGGAGGAGGTAAGACCTAAGATAAATACATCAGTAGCCTGCGTAGCAAGTGTTTCCGTCTAGTGTCTAGCAAAGAGAGACCAAGCAAAGGGATTTTTCGATGTTTTGCGCGCGCGAAAAATAGGGCGAGAGCATTTTTTTGCTGTCGCCCCATTTTTCGCGCGGCAAAAACTTCTAAAATCCCGTTGCTCGGTCTTTCCTTGCTAGGAAACTACAAGGAAACACTTGCTGCGCAGGCTAATACATAAATGACAGCAGGAAGAAACATAAGAACTTTTATTAAATGTACTAACAAAACTACAGTTTAAACATATTGTCAATCTCTTCTTCATGGCACTATAAAACTGAACCCAGACATTGACATTCTTAAAATTCAAAGCCCCCTTGTGGATCTGATGTGCTTCAAGCAAGCGCTGTGTTGTTATTTATTTGAATGGCGCCTGGTACTGATTTAAAACCATGCGCAATTCAAGCGGAAGTCCGATATTTTCAGACTGTGGATCAGAACTTTCCAGAGTTCAATATACTGTACTGACGCGGGCAGCAAGCACATGAGTGCTTCATTCTCTTGTTTGCGTTATACAACAATACCTATCCACTCCCATACACGCAGTCTAAATTTTCATCAATTCCTGTCGGTAACGTTGTGTCAACTCTGAGAGGCCTAAAAGCAAATAAAACAACCTACCTGGATAAGATTCCTCCTAAAATTCTTAAACTTTCAGCAAGTATAGTTGCACCGTCTTTGACGTACATCTTCAACCTCTCTCTTGCGACTGGAATCTACATAGATGATTGGAAACGCGAACGTGTAACGCCGATTTTTAAATCTGGAGACAGACGGCAATGTGCGAACTACCGCCCCATTTCTATTTTACCAGCAGTGAGCAAAGCATTTGAAAAGGAGGTTTTTCGCCAGGTATATGGTTACCTGACTGAAAACTGCTTGTTGTCCAAATTTCAATCTGGATTTCGTCCGAAGCACTCCACAGTAACGGCTCTCATCCAAATGTGTGATGAATGGCTTGAAAATATGGATAATGGGAAATTGAATGGTGCCATTTTTCTTGATATTAAAGAGGTATTTGATTCAATAAATCATGCCATTCTTTTATTAAGATGAAGAAACATTTTGGTATCTCTAGCATAGAACTGAAGTGGTTCGAATCTTATTTGACAAATAGAGAGTAGCAATGCCTTATTAATGGGCAACTCTCATCCAAGAAAACAATCACCTGTGGCGTGCCTCAGGGCTCAATCCTGGGTCCATTGTTGTTCCGCCTTATTATATATTAACGACCTGCCTGAGTGTTTAAGATCAACTACTCCATGTATGTATGCAGATGATACCCAGATCTTCTCATCCTCTTACGATGCCAACGAACTTGTCATTAAACTAAATTCTGACCTCGCTCATGTCCGCAACTGGCTTATAGAAAATAAACTTCAAATGCACCCCTCTAAGTCTAAATTGATGTTTATTGGCTCTTCATACAATTTGAACAGTAAGAATACCGAACAACCAGTTGTAGTAAATAATACACCCATAACTCGAACTGATACACATAAATGCCTAGGGGTTCAGATAGATGAATGACTTAGTTGGGATAGTCATATCGACATGATTTTTAAGAAGGCCAGTGCGGGCATTGGAGCGATGAGACGTGTCAAGCCCTTTGTTCCTGTAAATACGCTTGAAAAGGTTTATAAGAGTCTAGTACAGCCTTATTTTGAATATTGTTCCCCTCTTTGGGACAACTGCGGCAAATTACTAAAAGATACTGCGCCCGAACTCAGGAACTCTTTTGGTAGAAGGAATGTTGATCAGACTAATTACCATCTTAGAAATAGCGCTACAGATCTGACACTTCCTAAACCGAAGAGAGAATTTCTAAAAAGAAGTTTCAAATACAGCGGCGCGATGCTTACTAGCGGAATCGATATATTCATTAAATAAATATATCAAAACGCAATTGGGTCATGTCATGCTATATAGTCTTATGTTAGTTATGTCCTAGCTATCCTAATACTTTTTAATATTTAGTTTATAACGGTTAGTTCTCGTTCTTAGCTGAATTTTCGTAGTTTTAGATTTATCATATTATTAACTCGTAGTATTAGCTTTAGTTTCATTTTTATGTCCGTATAAACACGTCCTCCATGGAAACCAGCTAAGTGTTGTTGGGGCTAGCGTGTTTCTTGATTTAAATAAAGTATACCTACCTACCTACCTACCTACCTTTCTCATTTGACACGTAAATGAATGTTGCCAATGCCACTACCACCACAAAATATAAGCAACAATATAAGTAGAAAGGCATTCATCTCGTCCTACAGGTAATGCCTATTAGCTTCAAAGTACAGCGGCTTTCCTCCTTTGTCTTTATCGCTCTTGGGCACAGCTCTCTTGGGAGGATTTAAGATATCATAACAACCTTCTTTGTCGGGTTCCTTGACACATTCCACAAACTTCTCGATGTGCTCCTGCAGAAATGCAAGCGGCGCAGACACTTGCGACAAAACCTAAAAGAATCGGCGACAAACCAGAAAAAAAATATGTGCAAAATCGTTAGGCGAAAACAAAGCCTCTGGTAGTTTTCAAATGCCAGTTCATGGAATTCGTGCTAATCTCGAATCCGATGACTAATGCACCTGAGCTAACTAAAAGTAATTTCAGTTTTGAAAGTCCGCCAATTTTAGTCGGCTCAACAGAGGTTCACCTCGGCCAAAATATCATACACCTAATGGGGTTCCCTCTTCCCTCTTCACCACCAAGATGGCGTTAGACACGTTGGAAGCGTTTAATTTGAAAAGACGTGGTGAAGTGCATTCCTCGTCAAACAAACCATATATTTCCTTGGATTTGCCATTGAAAAATGCATTTACACCTTAAAATTTAACTGTCCAGGCAGGCAGGCATAATCTACTAAGGATATATAGGTGAAATAGGCCAAACAAAGCCGATATAAAATGGATTACCTGATAATGGAAATCTTTGAGGCTGAAGTCTTTACCCAAGGCAGTAGTGGCGTTTTCTCTGGCTTGTAGAATTCCTAACCTTCCAACCATGTAGGCTGTAGCCTGTCCTGGCCAGCCCTGGTAACGCGTTACCTGGTGCAACAGAGAGACGCAAAATTATCACCGCATAGTCAATGGTTGGTTTCGGAGCATGAAGATGAAGAAATTGTAACAATACTAGTATTTAGTATAAGTCTACTAACGTTCTATTACGAATGTCGTCCTCTGATTGGCTACCCTATTCGCTATCTATTCTGTGATAGATGGTGAGTAGCGATTGTCAACAAAATGGCGGCCGCATCTTCGCGCTTTCGAAGTGTCTGCTAGGAGGATTTAGATAATTTACTTGTTTAGTTTTGAACGACCACTAGATTTATACTAAACAATTAGGCTATTCGCTCTCGATTTCTATACGTGATAGCTGATTCGGGCTGCGCCCTCATCAGCTATCACGCGATAGAAATCGAGAGCTCATAATGTAATTGTTAAACATAATATCATTTGCGCTGCTGTCACCACCACTGTTATTATAATCATCAACACCATCAGCATTTGCCATCATCATTTTCAACATCTGATTATCATCATCATCATCATCATCATCATCATCATCATCATCATCATCATTGTCGTCGTCATCGTCATCATTACAATCACTATTACCATAGTCAACATTATCATCGCCATCATCATTATCATCGTCATCATCATCATCATCATCATCATCATATCATCATCATCATCATCATTATTGCGATCAATTAGTATATATTCTTACCTCTTTTTCAGTGAAATCAGAGTCATCCCAAGCATAATCTCCAAACATTTTGATAGCTTCAGCTCTTTTCATTCCTTTGTAATGCAGTCCTGTGTCAACAATAAGCCTCACTGCCCTCCAAATCTAATGTCCAGGAAGAAACACGATTTGAATAGCTCTTATTTTTTCTGAATACCTAGTTCGACAGTGCCCACTTTACAGCGGTAGAACTTTTACCAATATTAGTTCTAATCTCAAAATAATAAAGAAAAAAGGAACGAAAACAAACAATTAATAGAATACGTTCCATCTTTATCATAAAGATGGAACTTATTCTTAGTTACACACAATGATTGCGTGTAACTAAGCCATCATCTTCTGCCTTCCTTTATTTTTTCGTTTTCACTCACCTGCCATTTTAACATGCCGTATCTTCTCAATGGTTCGTTGTCATACACGTGTGTATCATCTGATATCAGAGGATTTTCAGAGTAAAGAGCCCAGCCTTCGGTGAACGCAGTGTAGTAAGTTTTGGAAGCTAACCAACCGATCGGTCCATCACAGGTGTCTAAGAAATGCTCATTGACTCCTTGGATCTAAAATGAAAGGCAAATGCAACTGAACGAGTCGTAAACGCCCACTTAACAGCGTCGTTCCTAAGCTAAAGACGAGAACAAGAGACTCTAGAGCCAGAATAATTCACTGTAATTTTGATGGATCGAATAAACAAGTCGATGCTCGCACAGCCGACGGCCCTTGTCCATCGCCCGGGAAGATCTCATTTTCAATTCAGCCTCTCCTTCAAGGCGAGTTTTGGTACTCAGTTTTTAGTTTGGAAGTTAGTGTTATTTACATGTAAATAAGAACTCGTTTTCATCAGAAACACAGCGCACCAGGCCTTGCTTTCAAAAGGAAGTTCAAATAAACTCGGAAATCGCCTTATTCGTCCTTAATTTCGTGTGTAAACCTTACTACACTTTGGACTCGGAAAAGGAATAAGTTAAATGGGTTTTAATTAGGTCCTGAATGGTCGTAACTATCTGGAGCGTATTTCTTTACAGCCTAGCATTAAAATAAGTAAAGGCGCGCTAGGTTTTGGTTTGGTCTGATGATTACGAATTGCAAGCCAAATGGTTAAACGTCCTCCATATGCACAGAGCCCAGGCCTCTCCCACGCTGCACAACTCTGAAGCGGCCGTTTTACTTCTACATTGTGTCCATTCATTACATGTCCACGCAACACTTACAGTTTGCAATTGACTTTCGTTAACCTAAACCAAAGTATTTATTCTGGAGAATAACAATAATTCACAGAATTTACAAGCATTGGCAACCAATTAAGAACTACCTAAAGCAAAGCCAACACCAACGCGATTTACTTTTGACACTGTACTGCTAGCGGTCCCTTTCTTTATAGTCGTCCTTGCACGTGAAGAATTCGAATGGTGAAGCGAGCGAGCTGATGGGGATTTGGGAAGGGGACCTCCCCCGGTACCTTCTCGCTCCCTTCTCCTCGCTCCAGTTTCTCCACGTTATTTACGGTTTGCGCTCTCTGCTATTCAGAAAGGGTCTGCTAGCAGTCTATATCGACAGTCGATCGAAAAAAACTCTATTAGGATATTAGGATTGTATTTACGTGAAGATGGTGCCCAGGTCGCGCCTCATGTGCGCTTATGCTCCATTCGGAAAACTTAGGGCCCAGTCTGTCCAGGAAGAACGGAATATTGTAATACGCCGTCTTGGTACACATTGGATTACTGTCATCATAACTCTGTACTCCACTGGACGGGTTGAGGTCAGGACGCAACGCAACCGGACAGTTGGGAGTTGTATGCTTAGGTCCAGCAAAATGGAACATGTCAACTATTGTGGGGTACAACAGACTCATTGTCTGAAAAAGAACAGAGTTGGGCACAGTAAATTTTACAACAGCCGTGTAAATTATGAGGTTGCAAGTGAATCACGCCGCAAAACTGACGCTATATGATGTGATAGTGTTTTGAACTCTAAAAAGTCTCTATAAGTTTTGGTAAGAGATTTACCCTTAGAGCGGTTTTTAATTGAGTGTCTAAAGTAAATTGCGTTTACTTTGGCTTTGCATTGCTTCGCTATGTGATTGGCCGTTAAACATCGTGCTACTTTTTTAACCAATGAGAAGCAAAACCACAACCAATCGTGACTTGCACGCGCACATTTTCCGCGCTTTGCGCCGGCTGCATGTAATTGATTCGTATTCTGATTGGCTCATTGTACTGTTTTGGTCTGTTGTGATTGGCTGGAGTAATTGGTTTGGTTTTGGGTTTACGACACTCAATTGAAAACCGCCCTGTGACAGGGTGAAGGTTTAGAACGAAAATTGGACTTCCACAAAGGCGGGCTACAAGAATCATAGAAAACGGTAAAAAACAAGCAAGGCTGGTTACACGGCGAGAAATATATATATTTAAAACCAATATTTCGGGAGGCGCAATCTTCGTTCATGTTACATATGATGACCCTAAGGTGAAACGACGTTACAATTTAAAAGAAGTTGTTGACATAATATGATACTATTATAAAGGTAAACAATACAACGGAAAATAAAAAGCGTTAGGCCGGTTACAGACGAGCAAGTTTTCCTTGACAAGTGTCATTGACAATTTTTATTTGCTCATATTTTGAACGACAAGTTTTCTTTGACAAGTTTTGCCTTCACAAGTTTTATTTGCCGGTGTAAACGAACGAACAAGTTTTCTTTGGCTAGTATTCACTGTAGCCAGCAATTCAATTACACAGTGGACAACATTTTATTTGACAAGTTTTCCTTGTCGACCCGTAAAGACGAGTAAGTTCTGCAATGTGTCAAGTGTTTCCTTGACAAGTGCACTTGTTCAAAAAGTAGCATGCTAGTTTTTGAACAAGTGCACTTGTCAAGAAAAAACTTGACAATTTTTTCTTTACACACCAGCAAATAAAGTTTGTTACAGTTTGAAAATTTGAAAGAAACGTAACATGAAAACAAAAGGAAAGGTATTATATTTCTTCTTTTCTGTTGACACCTAAAGGTTCAAGAGTTTGACCTCTATCAATTAAATATGCTTCTCTGGCTTTTCGCACACCATCACGATTAGATTTAGAGATTTCTAGGGGAATTAATTGCATGTCAGTAGCGCTGTGGCCGTTAGAGAGAACATGTTCTGATACTGCAGTGAGTTTAGAGCTGTTGCTTTGTTTGTCAACGGACAAAGCAACAGCTCTAAACTCACTGTCGTGACTTACGAGTCAACAATGGAGGTAAGCAATGGCTTCATATCTTGCTAGGCAGACATTAGATTTGGCATCTGCGTACGCGTACCTGATGCAGAATCACCATCACTGGCCTGATCTGCTAGACAAATCGTCCCTCGGAAGCTTTAAGCCGGTTACAGACGGGCAAGTTTTCCTTGACAAGTTTTGACTTGACAAACTTTATTTGCTGATGTGTAAGGAAAAAATTGTCAAGTTTTTCCTTGACAAGTGCACTTGTTCAAAAACTAGCATGCTACTTTTTGAACAAGTGCACTTGTCAAGGAATAACTTGACACATTGCAGAACTTGCTCGTCTGTACGGGTCGACAACGAAAACTTGTCAAATAAAATGCTGTCCGCTGTGTAATTGAATCGCTGGCTACAGTGAATACTTGCCAAAGAAAACTTGTTCGTTCGTTTACACCAGCAAATAAAACTTGTAAAGGCAAAACTTGTCAAAGAAAATTTGTCGTTCAAAATATGAGCAAATAAAAATTGTCAATGACACTTGTCAAGGAAAACTTGCTCGTCTGTAACCGGCTTTAAAGTGATTCAGGGTCTCACAACCTATTTGCCACTATTCGTGACTGTTCGATACTATTCGCACTATTCGTACTATTCGCTATTTGATTCGCTGTTCGTTATTCGAGACTATTCGCTGTTCGCTATTCGCGGCTATTCGCTATTCGCTATTTTGGTTTTCCAGACACCCGCAGTCAACAGGAATTGACCGCGGTTCAAAAACCACGACACAATAAAACATTGTAAGAAAACAAAGCACGATGCGCCTGTTTCTTCGATGATTTTTAGAGATGGAGGAGAAATTAGACAAGTAACAAACATATCTCGCAGTAAGTTAGAAAAATTGCTGAGCAATTTTGATATAAAATGTCTGTAGAAAAGACAGGAGTACGAACCTCATTGTTCAGTTAGTTAGCAATTACTCGGAACACATCAGTGAAGAGCTTCATAATAGCGCCATTTTACACATTGATTACCATGAGAAAAGCAATTCATGGGTTCCTATGAGTATGGTGCTTCGCTTGGCCGCTCGGGCCGCAGGAGTTCCGCTGTTAAAGTTCTATTTTGATTGGGCAAAATTGTACTGTTCGATATGGCATGAGATTCTCAGCGTTCCTCCACTGAAAAGTTAGTCTTATACAGTTCCTAAGGCTGCTTATGCTCTGCCATGTTCAATCAGTCTTTGGATCCCATGGTCCTTTGGTCGAAGATACGTCGCCAAGACGATCTGACCGTGAGAGGATTGGAAAAAGCAGCACAAGTGATTGGTAATCTCTAATGTCGAGAATGTCGAGTCCTCTCGTTTTTCCTAATTAAATTGACAAACTAAGTATCAGACTAAATTTGACGAAATTTTAGTCGCTTTTCGCTGACGAACTTGACAACTTGCGTTGCGGTTCGGTACCATGCTTTCATGCTGAAAGACGCAGAGGTTTTTTGAAGTAGCTTTGTTGGACAGAAATGATTCAAAATTTACTGTCAGCCATACCAGTACAACTCTATTAGTTTTTATCTCTTACCATTCTAGCCTCTTCAAACCATCTTTGCAGAGCTTTCCATCTCATAGGGCAATATTTCTTTGCTCCTTCGATAGTCCTACACCGTTTGTGTGCCTGGCTATCTGACTCGTTTGCAGGAAACTCGTCTTTATTGAAATAATTATCCGGCGAATCTAACGTCTTTCGGAATTCTTTGACTGCTTCAGTTTCGTTGTCTATGCCAGTAAAGCTCTTAGCTGAATCCACGGCCTATGGATAGCCAAAGAACAATTACTTGTCAGGCTATCAGTCTGCGGAGAAGACCCGGTCGTGCGAGGAGCGCGGAGTGGTAATCCAGCCTTATTTTCCACTCCAGAAACTATGGTGAGACTGGGGCGAGTAGGGATTGTAAAATACTTGTTTTGTTAAAAATAACCAGGAGAAGATCGCAGATTTTCAAACTAAGTTAGTAAACAAATACTTGGGGGGGGGGAGAGCAGGGTGGGGGGGGGGGGAGGGGCATATGGGCTGATATCCCATGGTCGTTAGGCCAATCAAAACACCCTGGAATTGTATTATTCAAGTACCCAGATTTAACAATAAACGTTGTTAGCTCTCTTAAAAGCATTTTTGCCTTTCTGATTTTATTGCATATTGCACAAGCATGCTTACCTGTTTATAAAGCTTTCCCAGCTGTTCTTTTCCCAATTTGTGGACTTGATCCGGCGTCATCTCATTGGTTGTAGAGTATGCCATTATCATAGAGTATGCCTTTTTACCATCCAACATTTCACCGGTTGGTAACATTTTGTTTGTCGGCCAAGATGTGTTCTCTTTGCCATCAACCCACACGTGATCCAGTGGCAGAGTAGCCAGTCCACTTGAAAAGTTACTTGGCACACAATGGCGGTAATGCTCATCATCTAGATACCTATGACGAAAATAAATGAAACAGCAGCATGGCGTAAACAACATCCGACAACATAGCGTGTACAACATCCGGGACACGAGGACTCGTACATCTATATGATTCCATGATGCCGTGCGCCTGTGTAGTAACAGATCACAGATGACGTAAATTGAAAAACTAATGACCTCATCTATGCGGATGTCCTCTAACATGTAACAGGTAATTAGAGCTGCACCTAGAATTCAGGATCTTGACGAGTGACACAGGAGCTGTATTCTAAATTGTTACCGCGCTTCTTGGAGAGGTTTGCAATTGAGTTTGGAAAGTGATTCGCATTTGCTTTGGCGTTGCTTATCTAAACTTTGCGATTGCTAAGAAACGCCCACGCCACTCTCTCAACCAATGAGAAGCAAACCAAACTCGTAACTTGCTCCCGGGCATTTTCCCGCGCTTGCCGCCTGCTACAAGTGATTGCTTCTCGTCAGTTCTGATTGGTTCATTGCCCTGTTTGTGTCTGTTCTGATTGGCCAGAGTAATTGCATTGGTTTTGGTTTTACAACAATCAGTTGAAAACGGCCCCAAACGTCAATTTTTTCGTGATTAAAAAACTTTGCCGGTGACCCCATTTCAACCTCATTTTTTTAAAATATTAATTTAATATTGCACATACTGTAAGCCCTCTCTCCCAGGTTTGGCACGATATGCAGGCCTTATCCCTAAAACTTTACTTTTATTTTCTTGTTCTATAACCAAACTGACATTTTTTTCTCTGGTTTTTCTTCGATGGGAAGATACCAGCCTTATAGTTGTCAAGTTGTGGGGCATCTTGGCATGCCTGCTGGGCCACTCCACCTAATAAACTTATCGTAATAAAATGAAGGTAGTTGTTGTTGTTTTGTTTGTTTTAATCATTGTTGGAGACAGCGTGGTCGAGTGGTTAGGGTACTTGACTTGTATTCCGTCCCGCTCTGACCCTTGGCCAGCTGGAGTTCACTGAACTCCCCAGCCACGCTTGTAAATAGTCATCATCATCACTATCATTGTGTGTTGCGAATTGTCAGAATTACCTTAACAGTTGTGTTACTGGTTTTCCTACATATTCCACCAGGTAGTCATCTAAGGATTGCTTTACAGATTTACCACCGTGATCGTTCTTCCACGTGGTGTTCATTTCTTCCGTGATGTTGGAAAAGTAATCATCATCGAGGACTTCTCGGATGGACTTCTCTTCCAAAACACCTGAAATGTTGTGAATTGTTTGCTGAATTTTGGGAATATTTGGGAAGAGATACTTATTCTCAAAGAATTAGTTAAATTGAGGGAAAAATAGGAAATTGTGAAGATTTTAAATTAGTAGACGGACACCAAACAGTTCCCCAAGGAACCTGCAGTGCTCTTGTGGGGTGTCTGGTGGTGTTTCAAAACATTCTTTTAACATTTCCGTTCCTTCTTTAACCTCCTTAAAATTTTACTCCAATTCAGCTTAAGTCTTCCCTTAAACAATTGTCGACCTGGCATTATGCTTGTCGTCCCAGGGATAAAAATAAACAAACAAAGAACGAACCGAAACAAAAACACTCACTTTATTTGCATGAGCGGTCCCAACCCATAATGTTTGACGCCGGACGACAGCTAGCCTTCTTCGTAGAGGCTCTTTTGGCTCGACGCAATCTTTGGAAAGGTTGCGTGACGAGCCAAAAGTGCGTCTGCGAAGGAGACTAGAACTAGAAAGCGTCGTCTCGCTCACCTTGAATCTTCATCTCGAACGCCGGAGAAGAAATTGAACTTCGTTGATAGGAGACAGCTTAATACTTTTCGATTCGTTTTTTCTAGTATATTTTTCGGACTCAGAAAGGCCAGTCCCTCAGTTCGTTCTCACTGGCTCGAATTCAACGCAATTTACAAGGCCATTTTAGAAAGCGGAAAGTTCAGTAAATACCAGCTTTCAGAAAGTTTTTTAAATCCTGAAGCACCAATTTGTTTTAAAATCGTAAACGAGTACCAGGAGCCCATCACTAGGAGGGTACAACTTTCCTATATAACTGTCACGGCGTTTTCACAGACCAATTTATTTTTAGATTGGATTTCCCGCCAAAATCAGACTCCCACAGGAGTCCAATGACCCGGCAATCACAAGTCACTGCACGTGCCACAAGTATCTCCACATAAAGAGCCTCTGTTTTCGCTCAAATTAAAACTATTGTTTTGTGGCGCTCTCGTTCCCGTTGCCGTCCTTCTTGCCCTTTTTCGCGGGACATAGGCTTAGTATGGGAGTTGTACGCTCCTAGTAATGGGCTCCTGACGAGTGCGTACTGTACTGACGATTTCCAACACGTGTCACGGGTCTAACAGGCCTCACAGTTTATGAGTTCTTCATTGAAAGCCTTAGGTAGTTAGGCGTTCCACTGAAGCTCCGACTGTGTTTGACTGACGTCGAATCATCTTCGACAATTTTCGTGTGAACTGAGCCGAACTTTGGAAGATTGTCGAGAGTCTTTATTAATTCTCGGACACACTTTGGCAATAATAAGATAAATTTAGTAACTGCTACTTATCGTTATTCATCAGATGACTCCTAATTGAAAACCATACAGTCGAACCTATATTGAGTGGCCATCCTTGTAGATGGTACGCTGGATTTCCGTCGCTCACTCGGGTCCCGAGTATCCTCCCCGAGAAGAGAAGGGGGTGAGTGCGGGCTCATTTCCAAGAACAGCGGCTGGTAATCGAGCCCGTGGAGATGGGCGCAACTGACCGCCTAATAGATGATAACCGCTCAATAGAGGTTCACCCGGAAAACAACGTTCGGAGAGGTAAAGTCTTAATTTTCTAAGTACTAATTAGAATCAAATGCAAGGTTGTGCGAATAAAGACAACTATAATGGACATAATAGCCTACAACGTTAACGAAAACCGGAACTAATGAAAAATAAACAACAGTATCATTTTATACACTAGACCAGGTGGTGTGCGTCCTACGACCGCGAGGTGTGAACCTCGCGTTTTGGTTGGACGAGAGGAGTTTACGATTAACGAATGACGTCATGATACAACACTGGTGCTTGGTACAAGCAAGAACGCTTCGGTCCGGGGTACAATAATTTATTGCAGAAATTGTCCCCGACATCAAATTTGCCGTTTTATAGAGGTATAAATCAATACAAAAATCACGGCACTCCTCCGTGTGAAGCTGGCCGCGGCCGCTTAATCACTCAGAGATTTTGTTTACAGTGATTAATTTTCTGCACATAGAGGCTGGTTTTTAGTTTCGAAAAGAAAAGAAAATGGACAGGGAAAAATTCCATTAGAATCCTATATCATCTCCTTGGTTTGCTAGACTGCCTCTGCAACATGCAAAAACCATTCGCTCCAAATCGGCCTTGTCAAGGATTCATTGTGTTCTCTGAACTGAGTCACAGTGGGGAGTCGAAGGGTGCTTACCATTTGTCAGAAAAATCCGGAAATTTCGGTTTGAAGTCAAATGGTAAGGTAATTTTCCGGAAAATCTTTTCGGAAATTGTGGACAACCTCCGAGGTAGTCCTCTTTTCCCGTTCGGAACGGAATTTCCGAAAATTGCTTACCATTTGAGCGAATCGTTCCGTTCCCAGGTCCTTTTGCGCCAGAACGAGTGAGTGCGCATGACGGAATGCTTCGCAGTAAATGGTAAGCGCCAATCTCATCCCGTTGGTCGGTAAATTCGGAAAATCGCTTACCATTATTCAACGGTCATTCCATCCGGATTTTTCTGACAAATGGTAAGCACCCTAAATATCGGGAGACTATTCTTATTTATTTTCAATAACAACTTACGTTTGCGCTTCTGAAAAGAGACGGGCTAACATTTCGGACTTTAAGGAACGCGTGATTATATAAACGTTCGTTGTTAGTCCATCGTGGCTTGATTAGAAATAAGGTGTATCATTTTCAAAACTTGTAACGGTCACTTTTGAAAATGTATGTTGCCTGTCATATGAAACGTCAAGTCTATATAAAATGCGTTGGTTTACCATGTTTATCTCCGCTGTTTGTTTTTTATTTCTAATCAAACTCGTGATCATCTTTCAGGTCGGCAGGGTCCTAGAGGAAACCGCTCACCCAGAAACCCGAACTGACTTTGATCTTTGTTGGATACAGACTGCGTGTCCGAGAGTAAATATATTAAGGAAAGTATTTAGTGGACACTGACCTGTTTCGTTCTTCAAAGCGATTTGCAGGTAAAGTCCTTTCATGGCATCCCGTGAACCCACGCAAGCCTCTTGGTTATACACCATCCCATAAAATTTCCCCAACTTTAAGTTCTCCATGTACCTGAAAATCCCTTTCTCGTGAGTTTTCAACTTGGTTTCCAGAAGACTAACATCTTCCAAGTTTTCTGGCTTTAGGCTTTTCAGCATATTAGGCAAATGATTGCGAATGACATTGCACACCGCTTGTTGATCGCAAAAGAAGGTCGGTCCCATCATCCAATATCCCGTATAATAGTTCATATCAAACGGTTGCCCAAACACTGTCTTCAGATAATGCTTCAGTTGTGCTAGAGCTTTCCTTTCCCTTGGTTTTAGCTTGTCATTGTTCAATTTCGTTTGGTTGATCTCTTTTAATAGATCCCATGCAGAATCCGTGACTTGCTTGATGTATTCTGGCGTTGGGTTGTAGGCTGTGTACTTCTCTTTAATCTCATCTCTTGTTGCATCAGGATCACTTGGCAGCTGGAAAGGGTGATGTTCGTAATAGGTCTTCTTTACGCGTTTAAGGATTTTGTCTAAACCGATCCGTTTAGCTTCCTCGGAATAGTCACAGAAGGCTGATGAAGCGGCCTGCCCACCAGTGTCACCACTGCCTCCGCGATGTTTTTCTTCTTTACCATCGCAATCTTTCTTCTTAGCTGCCAGAGCTATAAGTACGATCCCCACAGTTAAAATGATGAAGGCAACAACAGCAAGCACAATTAACAGAACCTTTTCCTTTCTAAAAGTAGACTTGTTTTCTTTGAATCCAATTTTCTCTTCAGCCATCATCTGACTGGTTTCACCAGGTTTGTCTGCCATCGCTGAGAAAGCAAAGCGATGAAACAATGTTGAGGTGCTAAATATTAAGTCCTTGTATCTTGTACGCTTTCTCTTCGATTCCAGCCGTTATCAACACCTTGACACTGGTCTGTCTAGGATATACAATGCAGATCAATGTTAACTCGAGTTGACGTTCAGCCAACAATTTGCATTTTCTTTGTTTTTTGCAAGTTTCACCCCGGCGTAGGTCACGTAATAGCACAATAGAAAGATTGCAATCATATTTTGTTTTTTTAATCACAGTAGCCGGTCACAGACGAGCAAGTTTTCCTTGCAAATTTTGACTTGACAAAATTTATTTGCTGTTGTGTAAAGAAAAACTTGTCAAGTTTTTCCTTGACAAGTGCACTTCTAGTTTTTGAACAAGTGCACTTGTCAAGGAAAAGCTTGACACATCGCAGAACTTGCTCGTCTGTACGGGTCGACAAGGAAAACTTGTCAAGAAAATTGTCGTCCGCTGTGTAATTGAATTGCTAGCTACAGTGAATATTTGTCAAAGAGAACTTGTTCATTCGTTCACACCAGTAATAAAACTTGTGAAGGCAAAACTTGTCAAAGAAACTTGTCGTTCATAAAGCCGGTTACAGACAAGCAAGTTTTCCTTGACAAGTGTCATTGACAATTTTTATTTGCTCGTATTTATGAACGACAAATTTTCTTTGACAAGTGTTACCTTTACAAGTTTTATTTGCCGGTGTGAACGAACGAACAAGTTTTCTTTGGCAAGTATTCACTGTAACCAGCAATTCAATTACACAGCGGACAACATTTTATTTGACAAGTTTTCGTTGTCGACCCGTACAGACGAGCAAGCTCTGCAATGTGTCAAGTTTTTCCTTGACAAGTGCACTTGTTCAAAAAGTAGCATGCTAGTTTTTGAACAAGTGCACTTGTCAAGGAAAAACTTGACAATTTTTTCTTTACTCACCAGCAAATAAAGTTTGTCAAGTCAAAACTTGTCAAGGAAAACTTGCTCGTCTGTAACCGGCTTTAGCGTCGTCCTTTCAACTGGCGCCATTTTATTGTCAAACATCCAAGTCGAGTAACAGTTCAAAAAACACGGGATCCCCGGTCAAAAATTAATATCTCGGAACCTCTTCAAAGTCCTTGCAAAATATTCAAAACAGTAACTGACTTGAACGGAGAAGACGCGCGTGGAAGACCCAAAAAAGTCCTGACAACACAGATTAATGTACAACTTAAACTTGGAGAAGGAATTACCTCGTAAACTGTCAAACGGTCATAAATTTAACCGCCAGGCATTAATCTACATTTTTGGCGTAAATTCAATCTTCTTTCAATTTTGTTTGTCTTAAGTAACCGGTACTATGGAAACGAGCCGCTTTTGATAATAATTCCCATTTTGATGTGTTTTTTTCTTTCGTTTCGCTGGTCGCTCTCCCCAAGCTCCTGAGCAAAGAAATAATTTACCACCAAAGGTATTTTGATTTGCGATTTTCTAAATTATATGCCTGTAGTAGCCTGTGATAATTTTGCATCATGTTTCCGCATTAGAGACTAGTTTTGGTTGTCGTTCATGTGGACAGTGTGAAATAATAAAATCCTCTTCTTCTAGGATAATGAATCCATCCGGTACCAATGAATAGTAAAAAGTTAAAAGATGCAGACTGTTCTGCACTTCGGTCGCAGGTCACCTCCGCCAAGGGTATTTCGTTTTCAGAATATTCGACTTTTTTGGAAATCCTGGTTTTCACTAGCGACGCAAGTACAAGCGCAAGCACAAGTGCACTTATTTCACCGCGAAAATCGGCTTAACGCGAGCATAAGCTGAAGCGCAAAAACACAAGTGCAAGGATGAAAATTTTTCCTTTTCCTTGTTCTTTGCGCTTGTGCTTGCGTTCGCCTGCGTAGTGTGAAAACGACGTTCGTTTTTACCTGGAATAAGTTACTTATGTTTGCGCTTGTGCTTGCGTCGCTAGTGAAAACCAGGCTTAACTGGTATAGAAATAAGCAGAATAGTCCCCCAAAATGCGTCCTTTGTGTTAAAAAGGTATCGGGTCGTTTCGTTACAAAATCGTTACAGTACGAAGTTGTTTCGCTACAACAGAGTATAAGTATGGCCCGGTTCATACGTCGCATTTCTGCCGTGTCGAATGCAATTGAGACAATAGATAATGAGATGATTTGCCTCATTATCTTTTGTTTGAATTGCATTCGACACGGCAGAAATGCGACGTATGAACCGGGCCTATGTTGATTATTTCTGGTTCTAAAAGTGAATTTGGTTGAACAATTAGCTTAGGGTGTTTCTTGGTATAACGGTATTACGTGCAAATTCAAATAAAACATTCGAGTATTTCCAGGTTTTACAATGTAGCGAATCGACTAAACTGCAGTGTGGCGAAACGGCCACGTTAACTCGGCTTTTTCACTGCTTACAATTTCAACACTGTTCTTCCCACCAGAAAACCTTGAACAGCTTTTTCTTTTTATCTTCAGAAAGTTTCACTGGAGGACTCGCCAAAGACGTACAAGCCTGGAATACCACTTCTTAATCTCCTTCTCCCTCCATACACAGATAAACAACAACGACCACATGAATATTTAAGAGTTGCATGTTGTTCGGTATCAGATTGTATATAATTTCTGCCTCGTACCCAGACGTCTCTTCGTTGAAAAGCAATGGGCGCACAAGGAAGGAATGGAACGCGAAAGTTTCTTTCTGCTTCTCATGGTGCTTCGCGCTCGCGCTCGTCTTGCAAAACGCCTGAGGAGGAGGCTGATATCGTTTACTGTGGGTTCTTTTGTTTGTATTGATTATCTTATAGTTCGGCGTTGTATCGTGTTATCTTTGTGAATGATATATGAAATAAATCATATATGAACTGCGGAAATAAAATGAAATGAAGAAATGATCCTTGCAGTTGTGAAAGCAATTTATACAATTGCGTAAAGAGGCCTGAAATAATTCAGAACTTTAACGGGGTTTGAACCCGTGACCCCGCTATACCGGTGCGATGCTCCACCAACTGAACTACGAAGCCACTGACGTTGGGAGCAGGTCAATTGTGGGTTCATATGTTCCCGTGAAAGAAATGAGTGTGAATGATATATGAAATGAATCATATATAAACTGCGGAAATGAAATGAAATGAAGAAATGATTCGCAGTTGTGAACGCAATTTATGCAATTGCGTAAAGAAGTCTGAAAAAAAATTCAGGACTTCAACGGGGTTTTACCTTCAATGGTAGCTCTTTCCTTTATAGTAATCCATCCCTCTACTCCCTTGTTTTTTTATTTTTTTATTTTCACTCAAGCAAGATGGAGGCTAACTCGATAACCTCTCGGTTCTATTTAGCCTCCATGCACAAACTATGCACCACTGTTACCGTTAATTGTTATGTGTTGTTGTACCTGCGCGTTCCCAACGTCAGTGGCTTCATAGCTCAGTTGTTAGAGCATCGCACCGGTATCGCGAGGTCACGGGTTCAAACCCCGTTGAAGTCCTGAATTTTTTTTTCAGGCTTCTTTACGCAATTGCATAAATTACGTTCACAACTGCGAGGATCATTTCTTCTGTCATTTCATTTGTGTTATCTTTATTGGGTGCTCAACAAGCCCAACTTCATCGACTTCATCTATATTTTAAAGGCTGCTTCATGTCGATCGCTAAATTTCTCCGAAAAAAAGAGAAGCGACGAAAGGAAACAACATATGTTTGGAGGTAGGTAGGTAGGTAGGTAGACTGGTAATACTTTATTTAAGATCAACTCTCCCTAACCACCGCGTGATCATGAGGGGTGGCACAAGGTCGGAACGGACCCCTTGATATTTCCACCAGAGGTAACCTATGCTATGCTAACAATCCTGGTATAAGTTTTAGATTCTAGAGATTTTACATTTTTGAGAAAATTTCGAAAAATTGTCGACAACCCGTGTAGCCGAACGAAAAATCACAGAAATGAGGTCAAATTTCATGATCAGATAATCAAACTCTCGTGTGGGCGAATAAAAAAAATATGGTTTTCCTTCGCTTATAATTTCATTTAGAAGGTATTACTAAGCTGCTTCGATGATATTTTAGGCTGACAATTGTAATTCCTGGAGAGCAAGCGAAGACAAACGAAATTTCCAGACTTTGAAAGTCAAAAATTCCATACAGTTTTCAAACATCTCAAAACACACTCGGTATTATTTAGAACTCTTTCAAAATTCAATTCTAGCAAGTACGAAAGATGGTTTTGAATGTGGTATAAATTTTTTCTCGGCAAAAGTTATTTCTGAAGAGAGCGTCCCCATGTAATTTGCCACAATTTGACCTTCCTAACTGATTTTGTTTCGCCGAGAAATCAACTCGACTCGCTTTAGCTCGCTCGAAGGTAAACTATTGAAAAACCTTGCCATTTCCAATTAAAACTACCTAGTAAGCCTAACATAATACTTCGGTGGTAGCTTACCTTCGAAATGGATGTTTGAACGCAAATAATTCTCATCTTAGAGTACCCTGTTCCAGACTTGACCTGACTGAATCCCAAGGCGTGACACTTCAAATGGAAGCTGGTGGGTGCACCACTGACTTCCTCCCGAAAAGTGTGGAAAGTAACATGCCAGCTACTGCATTTTTTAGCTGCTGAATAACTGCGTTAATCGTCCCTGTTATTCCATAGCTTTTACTTAAAGTGAAATCGGCTACGAAATAACTCTTTACGGTGTTGGGTGACAAGTAACACGAAAAAAACTGACGTCGTGTGTGTAAAAAAAACCTATGGTTCATGGACTTCTGTATTTTCTATCAATCAACATAGCGCTTTTCTCTGCCTTTGCTACGTGCAGGTACAAACTGACTCTTTACAATACTGACTCTTTTCTTAGAGAACTGGGCTAAAGGATATGGTGCAGGCGAATGGGAGAGTTTCTTATTGGCGAATTAAAATCTGGAACAATTCACCGACATACCCACCTCATTCATCTTCCAAAGAGCCTAGCGGGGCAGCAAAGCCGCTGACCAGTGAATTTCAAGGTGCGGCCCGAAGGCTGGGTTCTTTATTTCGCAAACCTAACCAATAGGGGTCTGGTGTAAAACCATTTATATAACGGAAGCTTTCCCAAATACTTGAAACCGTCACGATGCTTTAGAATTGAATTTTTCGACTTTTCATATACTGCGCTTATTTGGGGAATCTTTATAAGGAAGAGAGGAGCTTTGTAAAAACCTAACATAAATAAGTAAATGACCACAAATGACAGCAAGACAAAGCATAAGTACTTTTACTAAATGTACCAAAGAAACTACAGTTTAAACATATTGTCAATGATCAATCTCTTCTTCATGGTACTATAAAACTGAACCTATGCATTGACATTCTTGAAATTCAAAGCCCCATTATCGATCTGATCTGCTTCAAGCAAGCGCTGTTTTGTTATTTATTGGTATGGCGCCCAGTACTGAGTTCTAACCATATGAAATTCGAGCGGAAGTCCGATATTTTGAGACTGTGGATCAGAGCTTTCAATATACTGCACAGACGGTAGCACGCATGAGTGCTTTATTTTCTTGCTTGCGTTAAGGCCCGTTTAAACGGCTTCAACATCAGCTTCTACATACGTTCAACACTTTATGGAGCCAAATGTCGGGTGCGTTTGAACAGCTGAAAAATGTTGAAAGCTTGTTGATAGCGTGTTGAATCAAATTTAAATCAGTTCTGAACAACTTTCATTCAACATCGATTCAACTTTTCCTTTGTTCTCGAAAATGTTGAATGGTGTTGAAGCCGTTTGAACACTCCGTTCAACAATTGCGGAGCAAACGCACGTTAAAATCAGGCCGCAAAATCTGAAAGGGGGATCGAGTTTGATTTCTAGTTCTTAGTTCCTCCCAATCGAATATCTCAAAGTGTTCGTTTCTTTGTCGGGGAATTTTGGGAACCGTTTGAACGGCCTCCGCACAATTTTGTTTTTGCATCCAACATTTGCCCAACATTCGTTCAAATTTTGTGGAACGAATGTTAGTCAAAATGTTGAAACCGTTTAAACGGGCCTTTATGCCTTCTTTCTCATTTGTCACGTAAATGAAGGTACTACCGCAAAAGATAAGAAATAATATGTAATGGTAATAGGACTGAGTGGAGCCCAATTCGGTCTGTAATCATACGAGTGATAACAAAATCGGACGACCGCGCAGCGGGAGTCCGATTTGTTTAGCACGAGTATGATTACAGACCGAATTGGACGACACGAAGTCTTATTACCAATTAATCATAAAAATTACAATTTCCGAGAAAAGAGGAAGAGCCAAATTATAAAAGGGAAGGAAATTTTGCACTTAAAGACTGACAAAAGAAGAGTAAATTGTTTAATGTCGCTCTCAAAATGACTACGATCAAAATGTATGGTGATTGTAACCAAGGTTGTGATTGGTTGATTTAAAATACTACTTTGAATGTGATTGGCTTATTGAACTATCCGATAACAAAGTGTCCAATAACAAAGTGTCCAATAACAAAGTGTCCAATAACAACTTAGTGGAAAATAGGAGTTTTTTAAACCAATCACAGTCGAGAAAATTGTAATTTTTATGATTAAAGTGGAAATTGAAATGGCATTCATCTCGTCCTACACGTAATGCCTGTTAGCTTCAAGGTACAGTGGCCTTGGTGTCTTTCTTCCTTTGTTTTTATCGCTCTTGGACGCAGCACTTTTGGGAGGATTTAAGATATCATAACAGCCTTCTTTGTCGGGTTCCTTGACACATTCCACAAACTTCTCGATGTGCTCCTGAAGATAGGCAAGCGGCGCAGAAACTTGCGACAGAACCTAAAGGAATCGAGGAGAAACCAGAAAAAAAACTATATGCGAAATCATAGGCAAAAACACAGCCTCTGATAGTTTCCAAATGCCAGTTTATCATTGGGAATTCGTACTAATCTCGAATCCGATGACTGATTAAAAGTAGTTTTCAATATTCAAGACAAGACCTCTGAATGGAAACGAGACTGGCGGTGACCTTGTTTTGATACAGACCTCACTGCTTTTCTCTTGTAAATCATGTTGTTGTTATGCTAACTAATCCACGTTCAATTTACAGGAGAAAGACAGAGAGGTTTGTATGACAACAAGGTCACCTCCAGCCTTGCTTCCACTCAAAGGCCAGGTCACTGAACTCACAACCGTAAAATGGGAAAGTTTAGGCGGCACTACGGAGATTCAGCTCAGCGAAAAGATGGAAGTATAAAATGGATTACCTGGTAATGGAAATCTTTGAGGTTGAAGTCTTTACCCAAAGCAGCTGTGGCGTTTTCTCTGGCTTGTAGAATTCCTAATCTTCCAACCATATAGGCTGTAGCCTGTCCTGCCCAGCCCTGGTAACGACTTACCTGGTGCAATAGAGAGAACCAGAATTATTATTCCCGGACTCGACGTCATATGTGGGTTGAGTTTGTTGTTGGTTCTCTTCTCTGCTCCGAGAGGTTTTTCTCCGGGTTCTCCGGTTTTCCCCTCTCCACTAAAATCAACATTTCCAAATTCCAATTTCATTTGCTTGTAAAGCGCATTTGATCATATACACATGGAAAATGCGCTATATAAGTTCTAAATTATTATTATTATTATTACGAGGATTTTTTTAATCACACCATTAGCTGTATTGGTGGTCACGTATTCCTAGATAATCAGGCTATTTCCCATAGCCTTAGATGTCTAAGTTCTTCTTAAAATTCTTGCTGTGCCCAACAAGCAGGCTTTCTGGAGTTGGTTGAGGATTAAGGTGTTCCTATCTTAGCAATCCACATCCTCACGTTTTTATTCACTGCCCCAAGTGCCCCAGCTACAACTGGGATAACAGACACGCTTCTGCAATTCCACATCTTTTTTATTTCCATTTTTAAGTCCTGATAGTGGTCAATCTTTTCCTGTTCTTTTCCTGCTTTGCGTGTATCAAAAGGACACGCCACATCGATAATGTGGCACACTCTGCTCGCATTCTCAAATACTACTATATCAGGCCTGTTATGATGTAACTGGTGGTCTGTTTGAATTCTGAAATGCCACACTAGCTTCACTTGGTCATTTTCCATCACTGCCTCTGGGGAATGGTCGTACCAGGTTTCGTTGCATTGCAGGTCATGATTCTGGCAGAGTTTCCAGTGAACAACTTTAGCAACTTGATCGTGCCTCCAGTTCTTATACTGCTTTTGAGCTAATTTCTTACATTCTGTTGATAAATGGCTGACAGTTTCCTCCCTTTCACCACATAGGCGACACATCGGTGAAACATCTTGTTTGTCAATCTTATTCTTGATGTAATTAGTCCGAAGGGCCTGGTCTTGTGCAGCAGTTAGGAGGCCTTCAGTCTCTTTCTTCAAAGTACCTTTTTTCAGCCAATCCCATGTCTGCGGGTCTCTAATTTCGTCAGTGCCCGTTGCATACTGCCCGTGTAGTGTCTTTTCTCTATAACTGCTTAGCATTCTTCGACTTACACTTTCCTTATCTGTTCCTTCATCCAAAACATTTTCATCTTTTGTTGCCTTAAGCAGCCTTTCAGGACTGTTTCTCACATACTGACACAAACTACCAACCTCGATGTTGACGCAGTCTTCAACACTAATTAAGCCTCTGCCTCCCTGTGATCTCTTGACATATAGCCTGTCTTCATCTGCTTGAGGGTGAAGCGATCTATAAATCGTTAACAGCGTCCTTGTTTTTCTATCCAGTGCCCTTAGTTCATCCTTATTCCATCTGATGATACCCGCGCCATATCGTATCAATGAAACTGCTCTTGAATTAATCGCGCTCACAATATTTCCGCCGTTCAATTTTGATTTAAGAATCTTTCTGATCCTCCTCAAATATTCTTTCGATATTGCCTGTTTCATATCACTGTGCTTCACATCTGCCTCCAGGATTCCTAGATACCTATATCCATCACTTTCCTCAAGCCCTCGTATGACTTGGGCATCCGGTAAAACAATACCTTCGCATGCACATACTTTTCCCCGTTTCATAATTAGCACAGCACATTTGCTAATTCCAAATTCCATTCCAATGTCTTTGCTGAAAATTCGGACAGTATTTAGCGGGGTGTCTACTTGCTTCTCATTCTTCTTCTTCTTCTTCTTCTTCTTCTTCTTCTTCTTCTTCTTCTTCTTCTTCTTCTTCTTCTTCTTATTATTATTATTATTATTATTATTATCATTTTCATCATCTGATTAGCATCATCATTCATGCTCATCATCATCATCATTATCCCTGTTATCCCTATTAAATATTCTTACCTCTTTTTCAGTGAAATCAGAGTTATCCCAAGCATAATTTCTGAACATTTTGATAGCTTCAGCTCTTTTCATTCCTTTGTAATGCAGTCCTGTGTCAACAATAAGCCTCACTGCCCTCCAAATCTAATGTCCAGGAAAAAGACACGATTTAAACAGCTCTTATTTTGTTCTGAATACCTAGCTCGACAGTGCCAACGTTAAGACGGTAGAACTTTTACCAATATTAGCTCTAATCTCAAAGTAATATAAAGGAACAAAAACAAATAAATAATAGAATAAGCTCCATTTTTGTTGTGTGTAACTAAGCCATCATCTTCTGCTTTCCTTTATTTTTTCGTTTTTACTCACCTGCCACTTTAACATGCCGTATCTTTGCATTGGCTCGTTGTCATACACGTGTGTATCTTCTGATATCAGCGGATTTTCACAATAAAGAGCCCAGCCTTCGAGGAACGCCGTGTAGTATGTTTTGGAAGCTAACCAAGCGATCAGATCACCACAGGTGTCTAAGAAACGCTCATTGACTCCTTGGATCTAAAATGAAAGCTGAAATACTGAACGTGTCGTAAAAGCCCACTTAACAATGTTCGCAACCTCTTTCCCGGGTAATAATGAGGGAAGGAAAAATCCTGGGAACGAGTGAGGGAAAAGTATTGAGAACGAGGTTGCAAAGTTCGTTCCCAGGCTAAAGCTGAGAACAAGAGACTCGGGCCAGAATAATTTACTGTAATTTTGATAGATCAAAGAAACAAGTCGATACAACAAAGCTGAACTGCCACAACCGATGACCCTTGTAGCACGCCCAGAACAAGTCATTAATCAATTCAGCTTCTTCTTCAAGGTGAGTCTTGGCACTCAGTTTGGAAATTTATGTATCAGTCAATTCCAAAAGCGCCCATCCCCCCGGGGACATACCCGGGTATTTGACATGACATGTGCCCCCGCCCGGGTGGAGCATTTGACTATCGGCTAAACACTGGTCGGCCGTCGCCAGCTAAAGGGTTTCGCGCGTCTTTCGCGCGCAAATATTCATTCATTCACCACGGGAGCCGCTTCACTCCCTTCACTTCAAGATTCCGCGTTGATATGCCTTAATTCAAAGTTTGGAGTGCCGACTAAAGAGATCGGAAAAGAGTTTTGAGGCACAATTTTTCGGATTTGGTTTGTAAAGGTAAGCAATTTTGAACTAAAATAATTATTATGAGCGTGAGGGCGTGCCAAAATGCTTCATGCAACAAGTGATTTGCTACAAATTAATACTTGATCTGCCCCTTTTGAGGCCCTCAGGGTGGGGCATTTGATCGTCTAAACTGAAAACACAGCGGGGCATTTGAGGAAATGTTTTCAAAAAAGTCCGGGGATTTGTTCGGGTGGAAGGGGGAGGGAGAATGGGCGCTTTTGGAATTGACTGATACTTTTGGAAGACAGTGCATCAGGCCTTGCTTTCATGAGGAAGTTCAAAGAAACTCGGACGGAACTCGCCTGATTCGTCCTTAACTTCGTGTGTAAAACATATCAAAACTTGAAAATGAAGCTGTACTTATAAAGAAAAAAGTGTTACATTTTGTGATTAATGGGTCTTAATTATGTCCTGGATGGTCTTAATTATCTGGAACTTATTTTTTTACAGCCTTCAGGCCGGGCTAACAATTATATAAGTAAAGGCGTGCTAGTTTTTGGTTTGGTTCTGATGATTACCAATTGCAACCAAACGGTTACCCGCCCTCCATATGCACAGGGCCCAGGCCTCTCCCGCGAACGATCTGATGGGGGTTTGGGGAGAGGCATCCCCCAGTTCCTTACATAAATAGATCGTTTAATTTCCTTCTCACTCTTTCCTCCTCGCTCCATTTTCTCCGCGCTATTCACGGTTTTGCGCTCTTTACCATTCAGAAAAGGGTGTGCTGGCAGTTTATATCGACAGTCCATGGGAAAAAGACTCTAATAGGATTGTACTTACGTGTACATGGTGTCCAGGCCGCGCTTCATGTGCGTTAATGCTCCACTCGGAAAACTTGGGGCCCATTCTTTCCAGGAAGAAGGGCACGTTGTAATACGCCGGCTTGGTACACATTGGATTACTGTCATCATAACTCTGTGCTCCACTGGACGGGTTGAGGTCAGGACGCAAAGCAACCGGACAGTTGGGAGTTGAATGCTTAGGTCCAGCAAAATAGAACATGTCAACTATTGTGGGGTACAACAGACTCATTGTCTGAAAAAAAAAAAAAAAAAAAAGAGTTAGACATGGTAAATTTTACAACAGCCGTGTAAATTATGAGGTTACAATTGAATCTCGCCGCCAAACTGACGCTATATGATGTGATAGTGTTTTGAATTCTAAACAGTCTCTATAAAATTGGTCAGAGATTTACTCTTACAGCGGTTTTTAGTTGAGTGTCGAAAGTAAATTGCGTTTGCTTTCGTTTTATATTGCTTTGCTTTCAGTGTGATTGGTCGCAATACCCCCAGCCACTTTATCAACCAATGAGAAGCAAAACCACAACCAATCGCGACTTGCACGCGCGCATTTTCCCGCGCTTTGCGCCGGCTGCATGTAATTGCTTAGTGTTCTGATGGGCTCATTGCACTGTTTTGGTCTGTTGTGATTGGACAACTCAATTTAAAACCGCTCTATGACAGGGTGAAGGTGTAGAACGAAAAATGGACTTCCACAAAGGCGGGCTACAAGAATCATTTATGAACTCAACTGAAACAGGCCTTTCCATTGGAAAATCAGTTGTAGAAAAGGAAATAATCCAAAATTATTCATATTTTCCCATTTTCCCGTATATTTTTATTTTATTTCATTTTATCGTAATATACTATACCATTTGTCTCATTGTTATTCCAACCCAAGCTCTCGCTGAAAAGAGTTACCACATATTTTAATATGTGGTAACCTTTTTCAGAACTGAACTGCGGATATCAGATTTCCAGTAGACTGCAAAACAATCGGTTTTTATTTTCGTTTTCTGAAGGCGCGAATTCGCGCTCGCTTTGCGCGCAAGCCTCACGCCCGCTGGCTTTACGTTTTCACCCTAGCTCCAAACCATTCGCTTGACGATACCGTCCCCCTCGCATTCGACCAACGCAAAAATACAGCTATTTTGCAGTCTAGATTTGCAGCATTTTCATTGGCTTGCCGGATACATGCTACCACAAAACGTTCGGAAAAGAAACAAACAAACATTCTTGATTCCAAACTACTTTCAGATGAAAGAGTAAAGGCCCTGGAAAACGAGGACACATTGTTACGGATACATTGTTGCTCATGATGTTTCTTGGGTGAGCAAACGAGCGAGACACAAAAAATAAATGTTGTGTTTCCATGCTGCCCAAAGTGGGAAACATTTTGTTGGGGACACAAAATGTTTGTGAAAAAAATCAGAAACATTTTTTTGTGTCTTGAACACAAATTTTGTGTCCGCAACAAATTTTGTGCGCGGGGTCAAACAGGGAGACATTTGTGTCCGCAACAATGTGTCCTCGTTTGCCAAGACTTTAAAGGAATTCAGAGCAGATCAAAAACAAAACATTGCAAGAAAACAAAGTATGATGCGTGTTTGTTCGATATTCTTGGAGAAGGTGGAGAAATTAGACAAGAAACAAAATTGCCAAGGAATTTTGACACAAAAGACAAAGAGAAAAGACGAAAAGTACGAACAAGACAATTTAGAGCAGTCAAGAGGAATTGACCGTGGTTCAAAAACCACACTAAAAACCGCGAAACATTGTTTGAAAACACAGCTCGATGCGCATGTTTCCTCGATGATTTTTGTGATGATGGTGGAGAAATTAGAGAAGTAACATACATATCTCGTACTAAGGTAGAAAAATTGCTAAGCAATTATGACATAAAATGTCTGTAGTCTCACGGATAGGAGTACGAACCTGATGGTTTAGTCAGTTAACAATCACTCGGAAACACAGAGCTGCATAATAGCGACCCAGTTTCACACAACGATTACCATGAGAAAAGCAATTCATGGGTTTCTGTGAGTATGGTGCCTCACTTAGCAGTCCTTCGGGCTGCCGGAACTCCACTATTAAAGTTGTATTTTTGTTTGGCAAAAATTGTACTGTTTCATATAGCATGAAATTCTCACCGTTCCTCCACTGGAAAGTTCTCTTAGTGTTATACAGTTCCTAAGGTTGCTTATGTTCTGCCACGCTCAATCCGTCTTTGGATCCCATGGTCCTTTGGTCGAAGGTACGTCGCCAAGACGATTTGACCGTGAGAGGCTTGGAAAAAGTAGCACAAGTGATTTGTAATCTCTAATGTCCAGAATGTCGAGTCCTCTCGTTTTTTCCTTTGGTGACATATTTCTTCCAACCCCATCTTTTCGTCAATTAAATTGACACTAAGCATCAGACTAAATTTGACGAAATTTTAGTTGATTTCCACTGACGAACATGACAACTTGCGCAAATTTGCACTTCGGTACCATGCTTTCACGCTGAAGGACGCAAAGGTTTTTTGAAGTAGCTTTGTTGGACAGTGTTAAAAAATAATCAGAAACAATTTTAAATTTACTGTCAGCTATACCAGTACATCGCTATCAGTTTTTAGCCCTTACCATTCTAGCCTCTTCAAACCAACTTTCCAGAGCTTTCCATCTCATAGGGCAATATTTCTTGGCTCCTTCAATACTCCTACACAGTTTGTGTGCCTGGCTATCTGACTCATTTCTAGGAAACTCGTCTTTATTGAAATAATTATCAGGCGAATCTAACTTCGTTCGGAATTCTTTGACTGCTTCAGTTTCGTTGTCTATGCCAGTAAGGCTCTTCGCTACATCCACGGCCTATGGATAACCAAAGAACAATTATTTATCAGGCTCTGGGCCTGCGGAGAAAAGCCGGTCATGGGAGGAGCGCGGGGTGGTAATCCAGCCATATTTTAATTTCCACCCCAGAAACTATGGGGAGACTGGGGCGAGTGAAGGATTGTGACTTGAATAATTGTTTTATCAAAAAGTAAACAATTAAATGGCGATGGGGGGGGGGGGGGGAGGAGGTGGGGGGAGGAGGTGGGGGGGGGAGGGAAGCAGGTTGGGGGGGGCCATATGGGCTGATATCCCATGGAACAAAACCCTGGAAGATTTAACAATAAAAGTTGTTAGCTCTCTTAAAAGCATTTTTGCCTTTCTGGTTTTATTGCATACTGCATATGCATGCTTACCTGTTTATAAAAGATTTCCAGCTGTTCTTTTCCCAATTTGTGGACTTCATCGGGCGTCATCTCATTGGTTGTAGAGTATGCCATTATCATAGAGTATGCCTTTTTACCATCCAACATTTCGCCGGTTGGTAACGTTTTGTTCGTCGACCAAGATGTGTTCTCTTTGCCATCAACCCACACGTGATCCAGTGGCAGAGTAGCCAGTCCACTTGAAAAGTTACTTGGCACACAATGGCGGTAATGCTCATCATCTAGATACCTATGGGGAGAGAACGTGAAAAGCAGCATCGTGTAAACAGCATCCGACAACATAGCGTAACAACATCCTGGTGACATAGCGTGAACAGCATCCGGGACACGAGAGCTCGTACACCCATGATGCCGTGCGCCTCTTTAGTAACAGATCACCGTTCTAGTTGGTAGAGCACCGGACAACCGTCCGGGACGTCGCGGGTTCAAATCCCGGCCGGACCAACACTCAGGGTCTTTATAATAATTAAAGAGAAACTGCTGCCTTTGTAATGACATCTACAAATGGTTAGACTTTCTAGTCTTGTTTGATGAGGACGATAAGCCGTAGGCCCCGTCTCACTACACTGTAAGACGTTAAAGAACCCACAAGCTGTTCGCAAAGAGTAGGGGACGCAGTTCCCGGAGATGTGGCCTGGTATATATCACATCATATGTTACTTCACATGTAAAGCGCATTTGATTATTACGTCATGGAAAATGCACTATACAAATTCATAAATTCATTTATTCAAATTCATCACAGATGACGTAAAATGAAAATACTACTACTACTACTACTACTACTACTACTACTACTACTACTACTACTACTACTACTACTACTACTACTACTACTACTAATAATAATAATAATAATGACCTCATCTATGCGGATGTCCTCTAATAGGTAACAGGTAATTAGAACTGCACTTAGAATTCAGGATCTTGACGAGTGACGCAGGGGCTGTATTCTAAATTGTTACCGAGCTTCTTAGAGCGGTTTTCAATTGAGTGTCGAAAGTAATTCGCATTTTCTTTGGCGTTGCTTAGCTAAGCTTTTCGATTGGTTAAGAAAAGGTATCGTATGGTATGGTATTGTATACTTTATTTAAATCAAAGAAACACGTTAGCCCCAACAACACTTAGCTGGTTTCCATGGAGGCCGTGTTTGTACAGACATAAAAAAAAAAAGACTAAAGCTAATAATACGAGATTAATAATATGATAAGTCTAAAACTACGAAAATTCTGCTAAGAACGAAAACTAACAGTTATAGACTAAATATTAAAAAGTATTAGGATAGCTAGGACATAACTAACACAAGACTATATAACATGATATGACCCAGTTACGTTTTGATATATTTATTAAATGAATTATCGATTCCGCTAGTTTTGCTTCATTTGGGAGCTGGTTCCAAAGCATCGCGTCGCTATATTTGAAACTTCTTTTTAGAAACTCTCTCTTCGGTTTAGAAGTGTCAGATCTGTAGCATTATTTCTGAGTTGGTAATTAGTCTGATAAGCATTCCTTCTAACAAGAGTTCCTGAGTTCGGGCGCGGTGTCGTCATTCTATGCTCGAGATACCATGATGTTTCTTTGGCGCACTTTCCCATGATTTATTGAATCAAATGCCAGTGTACACCAGTGTATTTTTTGAACATAGTGACCTGGATGTACTTACCTCCCATCTTAACGACCAGCTCCACAATGTTTCAACTTGGCTAAAAGCCAATAAGTTATCAATAAACGTCAAGAAAACAAAACTAATGATCTTCAGACCAAGGCAAAAAACGTTACCTATCAGTAGGCAGATTGTCATAGAAAATAATGCACTTGAACAAGTAGACAATACTAAGTTTCTTGGAGTTTATATTGATCAGCACCTTACGTGGAAAACTCATGTAAATTTTATTACGGCTAAGATTTCTAAATCTATCGGGTTACTTTATAAAGCTAAATACTATTTGCCCTCAAAATCTCTTCTTACACTATACTATGCCATTGTTCATCCTTATCTTACTTACTGCAATTTAATTTGGGCCTCTACTTATGTTACCAACCTGCAACGAATTTACCTACTACAGAAAAGAGCAGTCCGGGCGATCTCCAAGGCTGACTATAAGGCTTCAAGTAAACCTCTTTTTGCAAATTTAAAAATTCTTGATGTCTTTAGTATCTACTCGCTCCAAGTAAGTTCTTTTATGTACTTATATCATCATAACGCTTTACCTACTGCTTTTAATCAAATCTTTCAAACTGGAAATCAGATTCATCAATATTCAACGAGATACTCTGACCTTTACCGATCTCATACCTGTAGAACAAATATCAAAAATTTTCGATCCTGTTTCAAGGTCCTAGGATATGGAATTCATTACCGAGCAGCATCAAAAACGCCCCGACTTTTAATATATTCAAGCGTGTGATCAAACCATTTTTAAGGGCAAGACAAGACACAACCTAATTACCAGAACACTTTATATCTATCTTTTTGTCCAATCATACTCATATACTTAAAATACATGTCTTTTCTTTATTTTTAAATGCCGCCTAGTAATATTTAATGCCCGTGGGGGGGGGGGGGGGTTAATCTCTATTCCTCATAAGCTTTGCTTCTCGGAGATTTCCCCGCCGCAGTCCCTCCTTCAAAGTTGTATGTACACTTTAAATTTAATATTAATTAGCTATTTATTATTTTTTCTATTCTGTTTGTAATTTTTTCTATGTGGCGAGATAATAAAATAAAATAAAATAAATAAATAATATCAAGAAAAATGACGCCATTCAGTTTCCCATTATCCATATTTTCAAGCCATTCATCACACATTTGGATGAGAGCCATTACCGTGGAGTGCTTTGGACGGAATCCTGATTGAAATCTCTAGCATGCAGTTTTCAGTCAGATAACCATATACCTGACGGAAAACCTCCTTTTCAAATGCTTTGCTCACTGCTGGCAAAATAGAGATGGGGCGAACATCCGTACATTGCTGTCTGTCTCCAGATTTAAAAATCGGCTTTACACGTGCGCGTTTCCAATCATCTATGTACATTCCTGTTGCAAGAGAGAGGTTAAAGATGTACGCCAAAGACGGTGCAACTATACTTGCTGGTAGCTTAAGAATTTTAGGAGGAATCTTTTCCAGGCCAGTTCAGTGTTTTATTTGCTTTTACGCCCCTCAGAGATGACTCAACGTTATCGACAAGAATTGGTGAAAATTTAAACTGCGTGCCTGGGAATGAATTGATATTGTCGTTTGTCGTTTGGTCAATATTGCACGACTCTTCATCGTATTCTGCTGCTAGCGTCGGCCCAGTATTAACAAAATAGTCGTTCAAACCCTCAGCCATAAATTTGGGATATGACACTAAATTATCGCTCACGCCACTCTCTTAACCAGTAAGAAGCAATCCGAAACAAATCTTGACTTGCTCAGGCGCATTTTCTCGCGCTTAGCGCCTGCTACAAGTGATTGCTTCCAGTTCTGATTGGTTTATTGTGTTGTTTGGGTCTGTTTATGGTAACGTCAGTCATATACCGCTCATATCACATAATCGTATGGCGGTTTACAACCATGGCCGGGGGAGTTTACCAGACTGCTTGTGCAGTTTACAATTAATGAAGTAACTAATGAGTGTCCCCGTAATGTAGATATCTAGGACAGACACTAGGGGTGGTGGTCACAGCCAGAGTTTTGTTACGTCCCTAGTGGTTCTTTTATGTCCCGCAGAGTCAGATTAAGTGAAAGTACCATGAGACGGACCTACGGTTTATCGTCCTTATCCAAGAAGACTAAAAAGTCTAATCGTTTGTAGATGTCATTACAAAGGCAACACTTTCTCCTCACTTATTTAAAGACCCTGAGTGTTGGTTCGGCCGGGCTTTGAACCCGTGACCTCCCGCACGGTAGTCCGGTGCTCTACCAACTGAGCTAACGGATCGATTTTGATTGGTAAAAGTAAATTATATTGGTTTTGGCTTTAAGATGATTTCGTAAATAAAAACTTTTGCCGGTGACCCCATTCCAACCTCATTAAAAAAAAAATATCACTCTTTATTTTACATATACTTCCCCTGTAAGCCCTCTCCGGCACAGGTTTGCCACCATATTTAGGCCTTATCCCTAAAATTTAGCTGATATTTTCTCTTGTTCCATAAACAATTAACATTTTTTCGCTGGTTCTTCTTCGATGAGAAGGCACCATTCCTATAGTTGTTTAAGCAATGAGACACCTTAGCATGCCTGCTGGGCCACTTCACTTAATGAACTTATTGTAACAAATTAAAGGTAGTTGTTGCTGTTTTGTTTGCTATAATCATTGTTGGAGGCAGCGTGGTCGAGTGGTTTGGCTCGTCAAGCGTCTCTAAGGAGTAGGAGGCTACTATCGCGTAGGAGGCTACTCGCGCTCTGGACTCTGGGCCCGAGTTCAAATCCCCAGCCACGCTTGTAAAAAGTCAACATCATCACTATCACTGTGTTTGGTGAATTGCAAGGTTTACCTAAACAGTTGCGTTACTGGTTTTCCTACATATGCCACCAGGTAGTCATCTAAGGATTGCTTTACAGATTTACCACCGTGATCGTTCTTCCACGTGGTGTTCATTTCTTCCGTGATGTTGGAAAAGTAATCATCATCGAGGACTTCTCGGATCGACTTCTCTTCCAAAACACCTGAAATTAAAAGATTTTCGACCCGGCATTATGCTTGTCGTCCCAGGGATAAATATAAACAAACAAAGAAAGGACTGAAACAAAAATACTCTCTTCATTTGCATGAGCGGTCCAGCCCATTCCATGTATTACGGGACGAGAACGTCATCTCGCCCATCTTGAAGCTTCATCGCGAGTGTCCGAGAAGAAACTGAACCTCGTTGATAGGAGACAGCTAAATACTTTCTGATTCATTTTCTAGTATATTTATCGGACTCAGAAAGGCCATTCCCTTAATTAGCCCTCAGTGGCTCGAATTGAACGCATTTTCATTGCCTTTTCAGGAAGCGATATTTCAGTAAACGATTTCAGAAAGTTTTTTTTAATCCTGAATTAATCTTAAATGAGTACGTAGTGTACCGTCGATTTCCAACAATTATCACTGCTCTAAAAAGCGTCAGAGTTGGTGAGTTCTTGTGAATCATTGAAAGCCTCTTTAGTTCTCTGAAGCTCCGACTATGATTGAATGGACATCGCCGAATCATCTGTTTTCGTGTGAACTGAGCCAAACTTTGGGTGATTGCCGGAGAGTCTTCATTAATTCTTGGGTCCACGCCAGCAATAAGATAAATTTAGTAATTTTTTACTGCTTATCGTCAGTCTTCAGCTGACATCTAATTGTAAACCATACAGTCGAACCTATATAAAGCGGCCATTCTCGTCGAAGGGCCATACTGGCCGCCTAAAGGCCCTGGCAAACGGGAACACATTGTCACTGAATATGTTTCTTGGGTGAGCAAACGAGCGGGACACACAAAAAAAGTTGTGTTTCCATGCTGAGCAAACTGGGAAAAATTTGTTGCACACAGAAAATGTTTCTGAGAAGAAGCAGAAACAATTTCGTGTCTCGGAAACAAATTTTGTGTCCGCAACAAATGTTGCGCGCGCGGGAAAACAGGGAGACATTTGTGTCGGGAACAATAGGGCCATTTATACGGGAGAAAATAAGACGCGTCTTATGTAAGACGCGACTTAAATAAGACGCGAACTGATCGTATAAATGGTACAAAATAAGCGTTCGCGTCTTATTTAAGTCGCGTCTTACATAGGACGCGTCTTATCTTAGAACAGGGTTTTTAGCTGTTCTTATTTTGTCCGCGTCTTAATTAAGACGTGGACTTCCTCGTATAAATGGTTTCGCGTCCTAAATAAGACGTGAACTGCAAGTGCGCTTGCATAAAAACGACAGCAACATGAGCTTGTCTTATGATTAGATAGCGTAATTGGTTGCAAAGCCTTGCAAAAGATGGCCGGAGAGCCAAAAGTGAATTCAGCACCTTCCTTCTTTAACCTGCCATCAGTCGCACCAATCCGTATATCGCTTTCTTCCGACTCTTCTCGGATTTCTGTTGATTTCTTTGTATGCTACGGCGTGGTCTTCATAATAAAAAAAATCTCTGAGAAAGTCTCTTAAAATAACAGGACAGCACGCTTTTGTTTCTTGCTACAGCGCTCCATCTTGGCGGGTAAGCGAGGCTGTATCAAAAATAAGACGCGAACCATTTATACCAGATCTTCGAGTCTTATGTAGGACGCGAAGGTTAAAACGGTACAGTTCGCGTCCTATTTAAGTCGCGTCTTAGATAAGACGCGTCTTATTTCCTCCCGTATAAATGGCCCTAATGTGTCCGTAACAATGTGTCCTCGTTTGCCAGGGCCTTAGGGCCTTTTTATATGAGGTTGTCCAGCCCGGTTAGGCGAGCTGGCCCGATTTACTAGGCTGGCTCGGCTCATACCTTATTTCTTCATAAAATTTAGTAATTTTGTGCTGCGGGCCAGCCCTCCTAACCAGGCTGGAAAATCTCATATAAACAGGCCCTTAATAGAGAATATCCCCTCAATAGAGGTCCACCCTTCACCCGGAAACAACGTTCGGCGTGGTTAAATCTCAATTTCTAAGTGCTTTTGATAAACATACGCAAGCTTGTGCGAATAAAGACAACTATAATGAACATAGTAACCTACAAAGTGAACGAAAACCAGAGCTAATGAAGAATAAACAACAATATCATTTTATACAATGGACCAGGTGGTGCGCGTCCTACGACCACCAGGTGTGAACCTCGCGTTTTGATTGGACAGAAGAAGTTTACGATTAACGAATGACGTCATTAAGGTTACTGTAAATCTTCAAGGATGTTTTTCGGAAAATCGCTCTTCTGTGCGTTGGTTTTAAAGAAACCTAATAAACCATAGAATCTGAAAATAGCTTTAACAAAGTTTGTTATGCTAGGCGAGCGCAAGCGTTCAAACGCAGTTCAGGAGATAATAAGTGTGTGAGGCTTTTTCGATATTTTCATTGGTTCCTGAGAAAATCCATTGTAAAATTGGCCAATAGAATTTTTTTTCACCATGCGTGTCACACGCTTGGATACCACAGACAAAATATTTTGAATTTTATAAAAGCCTCACACACTTTGGTGAGTCAATGTGTAACATGTTGGCCAAATTTCGTCCAAACCCGATAAATCTAGATTGACATTAATTCATTTCAATGAAGGGAATACACGCAAAAATAAACCCCGAGCTTTTGGCCTCCAAAGATTATCACAGTTCTCACGCCTCATTGAAGTTCCTTTTCAACGCGGTCATACCGCCGACCAACAGAGAACAACCGAGGACCCCCCTGGAGAGGAAACGTGACAAACAGTCTCACTCATTCGCGGAAAAGTTGATTCCACATTTAGTAACAGACGAGGAGTCTATTTTTAAATTAATTATCTTAAAATGGGAAGAAATAAGATGGTCGCGGCACGTTCGTCAAAGCGAGAAAACGGCCTAAAACTGCGCGTGGTGGGAAAAATAAAAAAGCTGCCACAAGTAGTGAAGAAGTTTACCCGAAACAAACGCTGGTTGTAGCGATAATGCGCACGGAGTAAGAATCTGAGTCAGATGAAGACGTCTCGGTGAAATATTGTGCTTTATTTTGGGAAGAGCGAACTTTAACAGTGCTTACGCCTATTTCTTTCGATGTCGATGGCTATGGTTCTGCGACTAAATCTTCTGAAGCAAGCCGGTCGAACCAAGAACCCTTGTCAAAAGCAGAAAGTACAAGTTCTTCTTCTGCGCTTTCTTTGGCCCGGGCCGTACTCTCCTTAACCCAAGGTGACTTTTCTCTTTTTGCTCGTTTCATGAAGATGACTAATCTTTTTTCTCGTAACAGAGTGTAAAAGTCTCGCCGCTTTAGAAATTTCGAATGTTGATGTAAACAAACAAGAGGCTACAATAAGCCTAAACTCGGGCCTGCAAAAATACAATGTGTATCCCTAATTTGTGTGTGTGTGTGTGTGTGTGTGTGTGTGTGTGTGTGTGTGTGTGTGTGTGTGTGTGTGTGTGTGTGTGTGTGTGTGTGTGTGTGTGTGTGTGTGTGTGTGTGTGTGTGGGGGGGGGGGGATCAAGAAAAGAAGAGGTCTGTCTTCCTTACATCGGACGCATTGCGCTTATGATGTTCGAGTCTATTTGTTTGTACCCTGTCAGCATATATCCCTTTATCCCTTTACAGGTAATAATACGTGAAAAAAGCGAAACAAAACAGACAAAACAATAAAAATAAAAAAAAATAAAAAAAACAAATACTAATTTTTAAAAAATGGTAGATATTGCCACTACCGCGATTCGAACCTAGAGTTATATGCATCAGAGAAGGTGACATCAACCGCTACACCAGTTTTTTTATTTCAAAGTGACTAATCTGACTAATCATATTGTTGACATCGATGGATAATTTAATTTCTGCTCACGGTTTGGGAAAGAAACACTTATCGAACGGTTTAGGATTCGCGATATCGTCAGAGAAACCGCCCAAATTATTCATCGAAGCATCTCTTGCAGAAAAAATGAAAGAGAACCGGAGATTTGGTTGAAAACATATTTTGAGCTTTCATGCAGTTTTCCACGGGCTGTCACTAAACTACACGAAACGCCGCTTAAGCCACGTGCCCGACACGTGAAGACGACCGACCGTCTGTTAAACCCGTGCTGGACAAGTGCGCTGGGAAAATCGCGACACGAAAACTAAAAAAAAATTACAAACAACATAGCCGAATCCTAGAATCGTGGCCTTTCAGGCCCGAGTAAAAAAACAAACAAACAAACAAATCCAAATCCTAAACATGGCACCTCTCAGGCCCGAGTAATAGATCTGTGGTAACATTGTTTACCAAGTTCTAAATATAGAACTGTCACGGCGACTCGCCGCGACAGGAAGCGCGATAAGCGCGTGCGAGGCTAACAACCTTTTCCTAAATTAAATTCGGCAAAACGTTTTTACGCGGACAGACTCTACTGGGTTAAAATCTTCACAACTTTACAAAGATATGTGCAAGAAAATGTGTCTAGGTCTTTTGAAGTGGATTATATAACCTTGGGTCAGGCAGTGAAGGCTTCGGATTACACATCCAAGCTTATTAGTATGCAAATTTGTGATCCTTCGAAGTCACGTTGCTTAATGCTCTAATGATGTAATGCTTGGAACTTTGGACTTCGCGGTTGACTTAAACTAATGAAAACACCGCCACGTGCCTTTTATTGTGCATTGCGTGATTGAAAACACCACCACCTAATTGCATTGTGCACTTTGCTGCACAGGAAAAAAAACAAGACGCTGTATGAGCGTTTATTCGGGATACCTTTTTGATCCAGAATTCTCGAAAAGTATCCGGCTAATGATTTGCTTTTGTGTTCGCACAAGGCCTTTTTGTTCACGTACGAGCACAGCGCGTTAAACTGTTTTGAAAGTTTCCATCCATATTCGTTGTGGCAACATTTTGAGTTTATCAAATGAAGAATGATCCTCGCAGTTGTGAACGCAATTTATGCAATTGCGAAAAGGAGCCTGAAAAAAATTCAGGACTTCAACGGGGTTTGAACCCGTGACCTCGCGATTACCGGTGCGATGCTCTAACCAACTGAGCTATGAAGCCACTGACGTTGGGAGCAGGTCAATTGTGGGTTCATATGTTCCCGTGAAAGAAATGAGTGTGAATGATATATGAAATGAATCATATATGAACTGCGGAAATGAAATCAGATGAAGAATGATCCTCGCAGTTGTGAACGCAATTTATGCAATTGCGAAAAGAAGCCTGAAAAAAATTCAGGACTTCAACGGGGTTTGAACCCGTGACCTCGCGATTACCGGTGCGATGCTCTAACCAACTGAGCTATGAAGCCACTGACGTTGGGAGCAGGTCAATTGTGGGTTCATATGTTCCAGTGAAAGAAATGAGTGTGAATGATATATGAAATGAATCATATATGACCTCGCGAAGTCACGGGTTCAAACCCCGTTGAAGTCCTGAATTTTTTTCAGGCTTCTTTTCGCAATTGCATAAATTGCATTCACAACTGCGAGGATCATTCTTCATTTGATTTCATTTCTGCAGTTCATATACGATTCATCTCATATATCATTCACACTCATTTCTTTCACTGGAACATATGAACCCACAATTGACCTGCTCCCAACGTCAGTGGCTTCATAGCTCAGTTGGTTAGAGCATCGCACCGGTAATCGCGAGGTCACGGGTTCAAACCCCGTTGAAGTCCTGAATTTTTTTCAGGCTTCTTTTCGCAATTGCATAAATTGCGTTCACAATTGCGAGGATCATTCTTCATTTGATTTCATTTCCGCAGTTCATATATGATTCGTTTCATATATCATTCACATTTTGAGTTTACTTTGGCTCTCTCAAAACATTTTTTCTCTCTGCTAAGGTTGAGAACATTCTCATAGACACTTTTTTTTTTTAACATATTTGTTATTCAGAACTCGACAACACAAGGCAAATCGTTTCCGTGTATGTGTCAGAAGCAATCCAGATATCGAAATTCAAACTGCTCTATTTTCAAAACAAAACGAGTTACTTGGCTGAAAACAGGCCAGCAGATATATCCTTAAAATGCCATTTACCTGATGAAGGTTAAACAGTTAAATGTTTAATTTTAGTTTTTCCCTGATGTCACGTGAAAGCCAAGAATTCGCAAACTTGTCTCTAAATATAGAACTGTCACAGCGATTGAGTTGAGATATCTTCCGGATCAAATTACACCAAAACAAATTTATGCAAATTTGCAGTTTTTCTAAATATAGAACTGTCACAACGTTCTAATTCGAGTCGATAGTCACAGCACATGCGAGGCTTCCAACCTTGTCTTCGGCAAACCTTTTCACGCGGACAAACTCTACTGGATTAAAGTCTTCACAACTTAACAAAGATATCGCAACATCCTCAGTAAATCCAAGCAAGACAGTCCACAACAAAGGCTGAACAGAAAGATATTTATGAGTCACGCAGCTCAAGGCTCTTGATGGTGCAATAATGATGCAATACTTTGCACTTTGGACTACGATGAAACTCTGTCAATGAAAACACCACCATGTGCCTTCTATTGTTCTTTGCCCAATCAAAACACTGCCACGTAATTGTATTGTGCATTTTGCTGCACAGGAAAAAAAAAGGACTGAAATTTTTACCTCGGTCCCTACGGGTCCGAGTAAATATGCAAATTTACGGTAATTCGAGATCCAGGATGAAGCTACAGCCCGCGAAAGATGTCAACTGATGGCTTGGAATAACATGATTATCACACCTCTCACTATTTATATTTATTGACTTTGCTCAGAAACAGATTTTTTTTTGCCGTTTCTCGCGTTCTCCTGCAAATTTTCGTTCACCCATTGCTAAATCAATTATTCGTTTAACCAAAGAGTGGATAGCTCAAAGTTTGAAAAATATGACCCTCGAATGTTTACAGTAACCTTAAAAAAAGACAATACACACATTCATTTGCAAGTGCGCGTGTACTATGATAACGAACGGAGGACGCCAAAACAGTCACGCTACTCGTCTGCGGTATATTATAAAATGCGACGCGTCCATGAATACAACACTGGTCGGCTTGGTACAAACAAGAACGCTTCGGTCCGAGATACTAAAATTACTTGGGATACTGTAAGTATACAGAGTTATAAAATGTGTTAGATTTCAGTCTTTTTGTTTTGCATGTGCAGTAAAATGCACGATACAATTACGTTCCGGTGTTTTGATTGGCCAATGCACAATAGCAGGCACGCACGTGGCTGGGTGTTCATTGATTAAAGCAAACCACATAGTCCAAAGGTCGAAAGGCTAACATCACGCGACGGTGGGCTAACGCTCGAAACGTCAGCTAATCGAATCCCTGTACGGTGGTCAATTTACATTATCAACTCCGTTGATAAACCAAATTTTCGTGTTTCACTCCCCCACCGACGCAGCACCACAGTTTCTTTAGAAACTAATCCCCTTTATAAATTCATCAAAGTTGGAAGCCTCGCACGTGTAGTGCTTATCGGCTAATCGATATCATAAGTCGAATTCGAATGCTGTGACAGTTCTATATTTAGAAAAATTGCAGATTTGCACAAAGTTATTTTCGTAATGTGATACCTTCCATTTAATACGTGACCGCAAGTGAACACTCAAGGTTAAATAATCCACTTCGACCGCCGGAACAAAGTTTCTTGCACATATCTTTGTAAAGTTGTGAGGCGTCTGCGTGTAAAGGTTTGCCGATTTTAAGACAAGGTTGGAAGCCTCGCACGTGCTGTGAGTATCGACTCGAATTAGAATGTTGTGACAGTTCTATATTTAGAAAATCGCAAAGTTGTTTTGATGTAATGCACATGTCATCGGCTTCCCCGTGGGGTCGACCCCCGGGCCTACCAGGGAGATATGTGGGGAATACAAAGAGATGGATGGGATTCTTTGCCCGAGGGTAGGGGAAAATGCTGACATTGTTCTACGATCAAAGATTAGGTGGTGAAAGAATTCACAAGTTTGAAAAGGATGTCACGGGAATTTTCAGCTGAGAGACACCTAACCCAGGGGACTTTGTCTTGAGAGATTCCCCGACCCCCCGGGGAAATTTCTCAAGTTTGCTTGACTGATTTTACAATTCCCCTGGTTAGCCGGGGGTCGACCCCACGGGGAAGCTGATGACATGTGCATAATATCACAACTCGCAGGGACCGCGCAGGGGGAGGGACTGGGGGGGCTTTAGTCACCCCTCTTTTCAACAGTAAAACGGAAGTAATACTAAAAACATCGAATTTACTCTTCTATTTAACGTTTTACCGAAAAGTTATAAAAGTTTCACCACAGCATGTTAGTTTTGAATGCATTTCCAGCCATTTCAGAGGACTTAAATTAAAATTTCTCCGCGGGAGCATGCCCCCGGACCCCCTAGTTAACTCACGGTAACGCGTTCGAAGTTAAAAATTTCCAGATGTTGCCACTTAATTTAGAAGTAAACAACGAATCCTGACAACGAATATGGATGACAACTCTCAAAACGGTTTAACGAGCTTTGCTCGTACGTGAACAAAAAGGCCTTATGTGAACCCAAAAGCAAACCACTAGCCTGATTGTTCTCTAGAATCAGAAAAGCGTGCGTCCGGCTTCTCAGCACGAAAGTATCCCGAGTTAACGCTCATAGAGCGTCTTGTTTATTGCAGAAAATGCCCTCGACATCAAATTTGCCGAAGAGAAAATCCAAACTAAAATCTTACTGGCCGTTTCATAGAGGTATAAAGCAATACAAAAATCCCGGCAACCCTTGGGCGCGCGTGAAGCTGGCCGCGGTCGCTTAATAGAGGTTTTGTTGACAGTGATTGATTTTCTGTACACAGAGGCTGATTTTTAGTTTCGAACAGAAAAGAAAAAGGAGGAGAAAAAATTCCACCAGAATCTTGCATCATGTCCTTGGTTTTCTAGACTGCCTCTGTAACATGCAAAAACCGTTCGCTCCAAATCGGCCTTGTCAAGGACTCATTATGTTCACTGAACTGAGTCACAGTGGGGGCCTAAATATCGGGAGTCTATTCTTATTTATTTTCAATAACAACTTTTATTATATGACTGGCTCTTTCAGCGGTCAAGATGATTAATTCTCCTGCTGTAATTGGCTACCCGCGAGGTCAAGATGGAGCCATCTTGACCGCTCGGGATAGCCCGTTCGTCCCACGTTTTACTGTCTTTTAATAGCGTCCTTTAAGTCATGTAATAAATCCTTTATTGACCAAGCTTGTTCAGTCAAGATGGCGGGATATTTTTTGCGTGTTTACGGACCTTGACTTCGTCTTGGTCCATAAACACGCAAAAGTGAACATGGCCAATATCCCGCCATCTTGACCTCACGCTTGGACAACAACCCACGCGGGAAGTTTGGAGAGCATGAAAGATGGATAAGAGTTGCTCGAGGCGTAGCCAAGAGCAACTCTAGCTTCTTGAGTGCTCTCCTGGAACTTCTCGCGTGCTTCCTGCGTAAGAGTTGCTCTCGGTTACGCCTCGAGCAACTCTTAAGCATCTTCCGTGTTCTCCAAACTTCCCAAGGCTTCATATCTCGACAAACGCACAGCAGACGCATGAATCATTGTTTTATAACATTTTCAACGCGGTATCAAGAGAAATTAGGGAGCTTCAGCAACGAGGACGGCAACGGCAACGAGAACACCACAAAACAATAGGTTTAATTAGCAAAAACAATGGCTCTGTACGTGCGTTTTACATTCTGGTACATTTTTTTTTGCCGTCCTCGACAAATGGCCAAAGAGCGTGAGGGCATGACGGCAATGTTTTCTTTTTTGTTTTATTTTATTTTATTTTATTGCAATATACTTACATTACCAACAATACAAAATGGACATTACCTACAAGCTACAGCTACATAAAAAAAATAAACAATATAAAAGCTACCTATAATACTACAACTACTAACTTAACGTTTCAACCACAGTTACAGACATATAAATCGATCGGTGATGTTTTCTTTCTATTTCCTTACTTTAACTAATATAACTAATATAGTCACTGAATAGTTGACCAGAATATTCTAAGTTAGACAAATTGGAATAATCCCGAAAAAGTAACAAAAGTAACAAAACCGAAAAGTTAGATTTCGAATTGACGTTTCGTTGCCGTCGCCGTTGTCGTTGCTAAAGCTCCCAATCTCTCTGCTACGTCATCAGCGTGCACAATAGGAATACGAAGCACGCTCACGCAATTGAATTTGACTACACGAAATTACAAGCTATGTTATAAAATGCGTTGGTTTACCATGTTTATCCCCGCTGTTTGTGTTTTATTTGTAATAAAACTCATGATTGTCTTTCAGGGACCGGTTCCTGAAAGGTGTCATAACTCTATTTCAGGGATAAATCTGCTTTATTCCAGGAACACCTGTTGGAATAATGCAGATTTATTCCTGGATTAAAGTTATTACACCTTTCAGGAACCGGCCCCAGCAAGGCAGGGTCTCAGGGCAAACCGCTATTTACCCAGAAACCCGAACCGACCTTGATCTTTGCTGGAAACAGATCGCGTGTCCGAGCAAATATATAGGAAAGTATTTAGTGGACACTGACCTGTTTCATTCTTCAAATCGATTTGCAAGTAACGTCCTTTCAAGGCATCCCGTGAACCCGCGCAAGCCTCTTGATTGTACACCATCCCGTGAAATTTTCCCAGCCTTAAGTTCTCCATGTACCTCAAAATTCCTTCCTCGTGAGTTTTCAACTTGGTTTCCAGAACACGCACATCTTCCAAGTTTTCTGGCTTTAGGCTTTTCAGCATATTAGGCAAATGGTTGCCAATGACATCGCACACCGCTTGTCGATAGCAAAAGAAGGTCGGTCCCATCATCCAATATCCCGTATAATAGTTCATATCAAACGGCTGCCCAAACACTGTCTTCAGATAATGCTTCAGTTGTGCTAGAGCTTTCCTTTCCCTTGGTTTCAGCTTGTCGTTGTTTAATTTTGTTTTGTTGAGATCTTTCAGTAGATCCCATGCAGCATCAGTGACTTGCTTGATGTATTCTGGCGTTGGGTTGTAGGCTGTGTACTTCTCTTTAATCTCATTTCTTGTCGCATCAGGATCACTTGGCAACTGGAAAGGGTGATGTTCGTAATAGGTCTTCTTTACGCGTTGAAGGATGTCGTCTAAACCAATCCGTTCAGCTTCCTCGGAATAGTCACAGAAGGCTGATGAAGCCTGCCCACCAGTGTAACTACTGCCTCCCTCTTTACCATCGCAATCTTTCTTCTTAGCTGCCAGAGCTATAAGTACGATCCCCACGATTAAAATGATGAAGGCAACTACAGCAAGAACGATTAACAGAACCTTTTCCTTTCTAAAAGCAGACTTGTTTTCTTTGAATCCAATTTTCCCTTCAGCCATCATCTGACTGGTTTCATAAGGTGTGTCTGTCATCGCTGAGAAAGATGCTAAATCCTTGTATCTCGTACGCCTTCAGTCTTCGATTCCAGCTGCTATCAACACCCTGACACTGGTCTGTCTAGGATATACAATGTAGATCAGTGTTTGCTCGAATTGACGTTCAGCCCACAATTTGCATTTGCTTTGTTTTTAAAGTTTCACCCCGACGTAGGTCAAATATTAACGTAACAAATAGAAAGATTGCAACACATTTTGTTTTTTCTAACAGTGCGTTGCTAAATCTTTAAATAGAGAGACTGGGGAATACGTAATGAAGAATGTGGTTTATGCGCAAAACAAGAACTTTTCGGAGAAACAAGTCTCGAGAAAAGTGAAACTCCGTGAGCCTTTATAGCTGTTTTAACTGTTTTAACAGCTATTAAAACCCATTAAAATGGGGTCAACCATGACTTTTAGCGTCGTCCGTTCAACTGGCGCTATTTTATCGTCAATCTTCAAACTCAAACAATTGCAAGTCGACAAACAGTTCAAAAACATGTGATCCCAGCCGAAAATGAATGGTCATTTACCATTTACCACAAATTCCCGGAAATTCCGGTTGGAATGTAAAATAGTAAACGTTTTTTTGGTTCGTCCCACTAGAAAATTCCAGGGACAAACGAGAGTTCTGAAAAGGTTTTCCCATTTGGGACGTTCCCAGTGGAAATTCGTTTACCATTTAGAAGTTTCTAGTTTCGTACTAGTTTCAGTCCTCTTGGCTTTTGGCCGAGCGTAATCTATCCAATCAGCGAGCGCGACCTGACAATCTGGAAATTTTAGGCAAATGGTAAACAAAACGTACCTTTCTTTCCGAACGAAAATTCCCAATAAAAATTTCCGGATTTTTTTTTTTTTACAAATTAATGGTAAACAACCAATATCTCGGATTCTCTTCAAAGTCCTTACAAAATATTTAAAAAGTAACTGACTTGAACGGAGAAGACATACGCATGGAAGACCTAAATAGATTTAACCGCCAGGCATTAATAATTTACGTTTTTGGCGTAAATTCAATTTCCTTTCGATTTTGTTTGTTTTAAGCAACCGGTACTATGGCGACGAGCCACTTTTAATAATAATTCCCATTTTTACTGTGTTTTTTCGTCGCCTTGCAGGTCGCTCTCCCCAATCCCCTGGTAGCCTGCGTGGCACGCGTCGAAGGGGAGGGAAAGGGGAAAAACGAGCCCGTGAAGCGCGGGAGGTTCGAGCGCGCGAGGCGCGTGAGGGGGCGCGTGAGGGACAGGAAACAGGAAACACAAGAAACACCATCAAAAACTGCATGCTTGGTGACAAGACTGTTCTGGACTTCTAATAAAGAATCCATCAGGTGGACTTTATCCTGATTGCTCACAGGTCTTGTTAAAAGGAATTCCTTTACTGAATCTTCATTATTTGCATGAGGCTTTTTCAAACAAAGGTAAGCTTGCTTCGCAGTGATCACACTTGCAATTTAGGCTGCAATGACTGCAAAAAGAATGTTGAGGCTCCTGTGGCTGGATCCTCTCGTCCAACGACTTGTAAGCTGCCACACGCGAGCAACCTGTTGTCTTTACAAACTCCTTCACGTCATCCTCACAATGAGTGAGCTGCTGGCGATGATAGATTATCTGAACATGACTTGGTAGACCATCTCTGCCAGCTCTTCCTGCTTCTTGATGTTGGTCTAACGGGCTCCGAGCAGGGCCCCAGTTAATGTTGTAGCGGATATCTGGAAAATTGACACCCATGCACAGAGCAGTCGAGGCCACCACCAATCGCACTTTCCCCTGACCTTTTAGTGACTGGACAACCCTCTCCTTTCTATGTTGCCAACAACTTGAATGGTAAATTCCAACAAGACAATTGGAATGTTCACGTGATTCCTTTGGAGAATATGCAATATGTCCAAGTTTGAGCAGTAAATAGTTTATTACACAAGCAATGCCAGTCATTGTGTTGCAAGAAATGATAGTTTTGCTGGGTGACTCTCCTTTCTTCTTAACACGCTCAATCAGCCAATTTAGTCCATTAAACATTTCAGGCTTACTTCTGTTCTCTACTGAAAAACGTAAGTTTTTTCGGTGTGGACTGATGCGGATGACCATTGGATCTTTCAGTGACAGCGTGGATTGTATTACTGAACATGTTTCTGAATCAGCAGTGCCAGCCAATGCAGAAAATGGAGTTCCTGTTATTACAATGAAACAAAATTACCTTCATACCTTAATGTAGCCTGCGTGGCAGGCCGTGAAAAGGAGGGAAAGGGTCCCGCGCTTTGCGCGCTTGATCCTCCCATGGTTCGAGCGCTCGTTTGTACCACTTTCCCTCCCCTTCAGACGCCTGCCATGCAGACTAGCCTTGGTGAGGCTTACGATGTTTATGATGTTGTTGTTGTTTGTGGTCATTAATTTTTCAGACCAGCTTCATTTTTATTTTTCATCATCTCAAGATCATTATCATGAATATAATCTAAAACAAAGAGACATATAAATAAAATTTAAAACTAAATGAAGGTAAAACAAACGGAAGAGCCACAAGTCGGGTACTTTGGTAAGATTTCTGCATACGAGGTCGACTCTAATCGTTTTTAGGACCCTGTCACGCCTGACATATCATGCACAGCTTATGTAACATAGTATGAGAATGCTACATGCATAAATTTTAAATAAATATATTGCTAATTTGGAGAACTCTGTAAGAGTTTAAAGGCTATAAATTGCCTTTCCGTTAAGAATGAGCGGAGAAGGGAAAGCTCTCCATAGGCTCCACGAAATGCCATAGTTGTATCATATCCATGTTTCTTGCCCTTTGATTTCCTAAGCGAATGATACACGGTTCAACATTTGTTGAGCAACAAATGTTGCAGCTGCTGTTCAACAAATGTTCAACGGAATAGAGCCAAGCTCGATTTTCGTTCAACAACGTTCAACAACTTTCCACATGTTGAACGAGATATTTCGACGTTCAACATCACATGATACACTGTTCAACATTTGTTGAACAGCAGCTGCAACATTTGTTGCTCAACAAATGTTGAACCGTGTATCATTCGCTCTAGAATGAAATATAAGTCCTATGTTTAATTTACAATTAGCTACAACTGGTTGATTGAAATTCTCCTCAAACAAAAGAATGCTCTCGTGTAGCTGAAACACATTCTGCAGAATTTACAAAAATAGCTTAAAATTAAAATGTTCAATCGCTAACCTTAAATCGGTCCATGTTTCAACTGTATGCGACCAAGAGAAGATAAAAGGTAAGAGAATTAACCCCCATATAGGCCCTATCCCCATCGTGATCCCTCTTAAGTTATTTTTAGATGTCCTACAAGATAAGGTGTTCCCAAGAGGATTGAGTGATAGCAAATCAGATGTCCCCATTTTGACAGCTCCCACGCAATGCTTCGCGTCGTTCGCGATTTACCATCAAACAAAATGGCAGAGGATGTGGGAAGAAAGGTGTTTATACATTTTGTGGACGAACGTGACTTCAAGGAAGTGAGTGTAGCAGGAAAACGCTAATTGTAAAAGATTGGTGCCTTAGGATTTGTTTTAACAGCCGTCAGTGCGGAACGTTCAAGCGGAAAGTTCAGTAAAGCTGCTCATTTCACCTTCGGGAGATTACGAGGTTCGTGAGAATATTTTGCAGAATTTCCTGCTCTTTTCGCGAGCAACACAAGAAGCTGAAAAATTAGACTCTTTCCATAGCCTGTAGGTAAAACGGCTAAAAGATCCTTTTCCTCGAACAATTGTCTAATCGCCTTCTTTTGCTCTGCTTTTATGACGAATTTGATTCTTTCAAAGATGGCAGCGTTTCCTCTAGCAATAGTTCAAACCGATCACTTGAGTTATCTGCCATGTTGAATGAATGAATGAATGAATCAATGCTCTTGAATGACAGGTCATTGAACAATCAGGACGATGGATTGAGTAATTCATAAAATCTGACCAATCAAGATTTTTACGTTCGTCTGGTGGACGAAAAAAAAAAACAATAGTGCCCTTCCAGGCGGTTCCCTCCTCCTCCCCTCCCAAAACTCCCGCGCTCCTTTTGACCCTTCCCCCCCCCCCCCTCCTTCCACGTACTGCCACACAGGCTAAGCCCCTGGTTACCGCTTGGGCTAATACCTGTAGCAGCCTGAATTTTCCATCACGTTTCCGCATTTTAGACTAGTTTTGGTTGGTAAACGAGTTCGTTGTCGTTCATATGGACAATGTGAAATAATTAAATCCTCTTCTATAATAATAACATAATAATAACTTTACAGGGGTGGCACAATTACTGGTAGCCCGGTAGTTTACATTGTGGCCCACAAATAATGACAGAAACAAATAATTCAAATAAACACAACATGTTAAGAATCCCAACTGGTCGGAGGCAAACCAGTTGGTTATTATTGATTTTTAGTTCTTATTATTTCTTTTATTTCTTATTATCTTACAACTATCGTCCTCATGTTTTTTATTATTATTATTATCATTATTATCATGATTATTATTATTTTACAAGGATGATCGAGGAGTTGAACCAGAGACAACCCGTTCTCACTCTGGAATTCGCTATTATCCTGAATTGTCAAATCGCTCTGAATTCACTGTAATCCTGAATTATACTCCAGAACAGTCGTCTCGATATAACAATGTAATACAACTTTATTTCACTCCAAACACGGGGGACCTAGATCCCATAGTCCCGGCTGTTACATGACCAATTCACCATTTTATTTCGCTCCTGACAAAGCATGATAGCTTTCTCGGGATCTCAAGATAATCCTCCGGATTTACAAGTCATCGGTGAACAATCTACCCCGATACCACAGGATAAAGATACCTCAGTCACAAGCTAGAGATTTGGTTAAGTCCATCTTTACCGATCCCGAAGCGTTACATTTGCTTCGCTCGGGTTTACACGTTCAAGCTGATGTAGTACACGAGTCTCTTCAACCTGAAGCGCTCAAGGCTCCTGCTAAACAACCTGAGACTATGAAAGACGCCGGGGCGCTCAAGGCCCAATTACCGTTTAGGACAATGGTTGATACAGTGTCCACCGTAGATGGTGAATTAAATCCACCCTAATCTAAGAAACCACATTTGAGCGACAGTTTTATAGACCATGACGAAGAACTTGACGAGGATTTCCCATCACCCTCCTCAGGCTGGTTGGCAAGTGAGCATTTAGCTGCTTTCCTCGATAGCTTCCGGAAACCTTTACAATCTTTACAATCCTATCTAATCGATAGGAAAACAATCTCCCGCAAGACGGGATGTGGCCGCGGCTTATATACCGATGCTAGAAGAATATTTGTCTAGCCTTGTACCTGGCATCAAACAGGCCGACAAGGAAAATAAGTTTCTCCAGGATCTGGTATTAGACGCAGTTGGCCCTATGGCTTTCTGTACGAGCACTTGAATGACTTATTCAGCCATGCCAAAGAAACTGGTGAATTCAGTGTTGCCCTCTCATCAAGTGCGAGCACTATTCAGTGTATCTTCCCTTGGGCTCCGTTTGATTGGCAATGCGTCTGCTCTCCAGGCCAAAGAATTCCGTTCCGTCGTTCTTAAGAGGATTAACGGTAAAGGGTCGCTGGCTTCACTAGCATCTGAAAATTTCCCTGATGCTAAGAGAAAGCTGTATGGTAATGGCTTTGAGGAGCGTCTCAAAACTCGATCAAAGACAGCAAAGACCCTTTTGCAAACTTCCAATGTTGGTAGAAGTAATAAGCAGTTTTTTCGTGGACGCACCACTCCTTTCAAATTCAAAGGGGGACGAGGAGCTGGTGCCTTGGAATCCCCCAGGACAGTCGCCCATTCCGAGACTTCTCCCGCTGTAGAGGGAGGCCAGAAAGAGAAATTCCCCATTAGGAAAAAATTCCATCGCCACGTTCGCTTTCTCAGGAAGAAATTTCATTAGTAGAGAAGGAAATTCAAGAGATGTTAAAAAAGGGAGCTATTCCTCAATACTGCAAGTCAGTTTTCGCTATTATGCATGACGTTTCTAACAATTTTTCGTCGGCAAACATTTCTAACTTATTTCTTCATCCTAAACAAGTAAATAGCTATAATACTAGATTTTCAGAGACTGGTAGTCTTAACATTAAATATTCCAGGACAAATCAGTTAAAAGATTCTTTTTCTAGATTTGGTGCAAGAATTTGGAACAGTATTCCTCAAAGTATCCGAGTACTCCCTAAGCACAACTTTATGGTTTCTCTACATCAGCTCCTTTTACATTTTTTGGAATCAGAGGATACTTATGTTGACACACCTACTTTAGTTAATAAATTAAGCAAGATGTCATGAAATCTAATATAAGCTTGTAATTTTGTAAAGTTGACTTGTAATAATTCTAGTTCATCTTTTTTGTATCGATTATATAGATCTATCTTCCTTCTCCTTTCCTTTTCTTTCTTTTTTAATCTCTTCCAACTGAATCACCTTATGTTTGTTATCCTCTGCCCGCCTCGATAAGCTAAGCTATATGCGAGCAGAGGAAGTTGATATGTGTGTTTATGTATAATTTTTTATTTATTTTGTAACTCTTACTTGAATATCAATAAAAAGAAACAGATCAGTACTAACCCCAACAACCAGTATCGAGTTTCTGGCGTTTTCCCGTAGATTCAGTAAATTTAACTCTGTCCCTTCCTCGAGACAAAATCAAGAAGGTCAGAAAGGAATATCAGCAACTGCTGAACAACCCTGCCCCAACAATTCAGGAACTTTCCAAAGTCCTAGGTCACCTTACCTCGTGAGGTTCTCTTTCCATAAGAATTGGATAAATTTCCGATGTTTTTCCCAGATAGGTACCAACCCCCTTGATTTTTTGTCCAGGAGAACTACATGAATAGCTCCCCTTTTTAACATCTCTTGAATTTAATGGAAAAATTTCTATAAAATCGAGATGATATGCTTGTACAGCCTCTAAAACCCAAGGGTTTGTGCAAATTTGCTCCCAGTTGATAATGTAATGTAGTCGACCTGCTAAAGGTACGTGAGTTAACTTTAAAACCTCGAAACTTCACTCGTCCATGCAGGCTGTTTTTCCACTTTCGCCATTTGCAAGGAGACAAGAATAGGGCTTTCAACGTAAATCAGAATCATGCAGCCACAGTCGAACTAAGCCCCCTTGAAAAGGAGGAACTTCTTTGGTGGAGGGACAATTTAGAAGCCTGGAATGGGAAAGCTCTGACTTCGGGGGACCCCGATTTGATTATAGAGACCGATGCCTCTCGGAAAGGGTGGAGGGCTTTCCGTATGGGAGTTTCAACAGGGATTCATTGGTCACCCTAGGAGCAAATGCTTCACATAAACTGTCTTGAGCTCTTTGCAGGAGCATTTGTAGTCAAGATTTTCACCGGAAACAAAGCTCAAATGAGAGTCCGCTCGTTGATGGACAATGTCTCAGCAGTGTATTACATTAACAAGATGGGGAGGGGACCAGGTCCCCTGTTATCGCTCAGTTAGCCATAGACCTTTGGCAATGGTCTCTCAACCACAATTTAGTGTTGGAAGCTCAACACATTACTGGGGTGTTGAATGTCAGAGTAGACCAAGAATCTCGAACCCTGTTCGATCGCATTGATTGGCAACTATCTCAAGTTGTTTTCAATCTCATAAATCAAGCTTGGGGACCCCTCGACTTAGATCTCTTTGCTTCCCGTCTCTCTGCTCAACTCCCAAGATTTTTCAGCTGGAGACCAGACCCAGAAGTAATGGCATTCGATGCGTTTTCCCAGGACTGGAGCAGGTTTATGGGGCTATGCCTTTCCCCAGTTTGCTTTAGTCGGGCGCTGTCTCAAGCAAGTTCTAGTTCAGGAGGTATCAGCTCTAGTCCTGATAGCCCCTGTCTGGCAAACACAACCATGGTATCCACTACTTCTAGACCTGTATGTCGCCAGCTCCTTGTTAATTCCAAGTTTTCCAGGCCTTCTATCCACGCAGGGGCAGCTTCATCCACTCACCAACCTCCAGCTAGCAGGTTGGCTTCTATCAGCCAATCGTATACCGAGGCAGGAGTTTCAAAATCAACTCAACACTTGGTCCTCGCAGCATGGAGGAAAGGTACTTCAGATACCTATGCCTCAGCTTGGAGGAAATGGGCCAGCTGGTGTTCCGAAAGGGAAATTAATCCAGTTCAAGCAGATATCTCTGCCATTTTAGAGTTTCTAGCTTTTGAATTTCAATTGGGCAAAGCTTACAGAACCCTCAACGTGTATCGCTCGGCTATCTCTATGACACACCCTAAAACCGACACCCTTATAGTGAGGGAACACCCACTGGTTACCCAACTGTTGAAGGGTATTTCAATTCCAGACCCCCACAGTCACGTTGTTCTGGAACCTGGGATGTACAGAAAGTGCTGGCTTATATAGACTCTTTAGGGCCTAACAGCCTGCTGTCACTGCAAGTTCTATCTTAGAAATTGGGGTTATTGCTGGGTCTTACTTCTATGGAAAGAGTCTCGGAAATTGTCGCTCATGACCTCCGATTTAGACGTTTCTGGGTAGTCTTTGACCTTCCAGAGTTAACTAAGAAATCTCGATTTCAAAGTACCTCTAAGAGCTCTTTTCATTTAATATATCAAAAACGAGTGCGAGTGTTTCATCAGGGGTTCCAAACACCGAGAAACAGATAAAAGCACGACGCCGAAGGCGGAGTGCTTTTATTGTTTCCAGGTATTTGGAACCCCTGATGAAACACGAAGCACGAGGTTTTGATATGGCTTCTCAATCACGCATAAAAATACATAGCAAATATGTTGTCTGTATAATTAGCACCGATTGTTTTAAGGAGCAAAAGCGAATACACTCGTCCCCTGCATACATTTTGTGGGAGTTGTTTGTTTCGCGTAAGCAGTTACTCAGTGTAGCTGGTACATGATGGCAGAGATTAAGGACGGAGGGAGTCGTTTTCGTCCGCCTAAAACTTCTGAGGACCACTTTGCAGCATATCAGGCCGTTCCTGCTTCTACAAAGTACGAAACAGATTGGCTTTGAACATTTTTAGACAATGGCAGCTGGAAAGGGAGACGAAAGTACCAATTTTAGATCATATTCTGGCGGTCTTTACAGAGATTATGACTTGTACAAGGTGAATTCTTTAATTTGCGAAATATCGTAAATAGATGCCGTATCTCTTAATTACTAGTTCGCAGTCTTCAAATCATAATGAAAAACTTTTTGTAAATGAAAAAATATATACCAGCACTGTATATCTAATCTTTAATCTTAATCTTTATTGTTTATTCATATAACACAAAGTGAGACATAAGTTGGGCCAAAGCCAGAGGCTTAAATGGCTTTTGGTCAGAGACAAAGACTATTTTACAAAGAACAGTAGACTAAGCTAGGTAATAAACTTAAATAAAGAAGATAGGTACTTGTAGACCAATAGAAATACAAAACTAATGGTAATTAGAAGCGCAATTTTCCATATTTTAGTGGTATATACCACTCTCACTGGAGGATGGTATACAGTTTTTCATTGGGTATCCAAACACATCCACGTGATGTGGTATATATCCGGTGATTGGTAGTTGACTTAATGAATTATTAATGAGTTTGGTGAATCAGCGAATATAAGATAGTCAACCCCAGGATACCGTTATCAGTTAGAACAACCTCGTGTTTAATCAGGTATACGTGACTAACGAACATTTTTGTTCAAGTTGTTGTCATGTAGGTTAGCACGTATTTGCTTGGTTTATGAAAGATTGAAAAAACAAAGTCAGTTACAACGGGCATTTGCTGAAATCATCATGTTTCGTTGACTGTTATTATCGAACATGTCATGATGTCTACGATGCCACCTCATGAGGTTTTTATCACACGTAGAAGTATATGAAACAGGAAAAATGTACATTGTCAACTTTAGCAAACGTCATTGTTGTGCATATATGTGAATAATTAAACCAGTTAAGCATGACGCTGTACACTTATTAAAATAAAATATTGACCACACTAATGTGGGTATACCATGACGAGTGATCTCCGTGACGCCCTCAGAACTAAGCGTTTTTCTATAGGGCTCACAGAAGGTCATTAGCGATGGCAGAGAAGCCCGGTGAGAGCAGCAAAATGATGGTTGACGACTCAGTTAAATTCCAAAGGAAAAAGTCTGCGTTTTCCAAGGAGAGAATCGTGCTAATCGTGCTCGCTGTGATTGCTATTATTATTTTAATCGTGGGAATTGTGCTGATAGCTATGGCAGTCAAAAAGAAAGATTGCGATGACGAGGGGGGCAAACGCCCTGGAAGCACCGGCGGCCAGAGTTCAGATTTTTGCGAGTACTCCGAGGAGGCTAACCGGATCGGTCTGAATGATATTATGCTGCGCGTAAAGAAGAGCTATTACGAACATCACCCTTTCCAGTTGCCAAGTGATCCTGATGCGACAAAAGATGAAATTAAAGAGAAGTACACAGCTTACAACCCAACGCCAGAATACATCAAAAAGGTCACGGACGCTGCAGGGGATTTATTGAAAGAAGTAAACAAAACTGAAGTGGACTCTGACAAGCTAAAGCCAAGGGAAAGGAAAGCTTTAGCACAGCTGAAGCATTATCTCAAGACAGTATTCGGACAGCCCTTTGATATGAACTATTATACTGGGCATTGGATGATGAAACCATCCTACCCATCACAGATATACAATGCTGGCAAACAGTTGCATGACATGCTAAAAACACTAAAGCCGGAGAACTTGGAAGACGTGACACTGATCGAGAACAAGTTGAAAACTCACAAGGATGGCATTTTGAGGTACATAGAGAACTTGAGGATGGGAAAATTACGTGGAATGGTTTACAACCAAGAGGCTTGCATCGCGTCACGCGATATGATGAAAACGATTTTTCTGAATATCGCTTTGAAGAATGAAACAGGTTAGTTTTGGATTGCTAAATGATACGCAGCTGGCGTGGCCCTTTAGATTGTCGTGTAATATCTCCGTTGAGCTGTTCTCAAACAAGAAAGGTAGTTTTGGATTTTTATTTAAATTTTCATCTATTGTAAATCGTTTTGCATGACTGCTTCTAATATCAATAGTGACAACAGTGAGTCAAAAGTGATTTGTCACATCAACAGGCTGCACATACAAACCAACATTTTGCACACCCAACAAAAACACACTGATACTTAGAAAGTACAAGTACAGACCTAATATAATACCCGTAAATACATGGAGTTACATTCGTGACAGGATTCGCCGTTAAGTCCTTTCAGTGGTTTGAATAACAACGAATTGACGTCATGTTCGGTGTGACACTGCAAGTAATCATAACGCAATTTGACGCGATTGGCATAAACACATCGATCGCTGTTTAACGCTAACGCAAAGGAAGGGAGAGGTTTAAGGTCTAATGTCTAATGTCTAATGAAAATCATAGTATCAAAGGTCTATATCCAAGCACTGATTTAAGATAGAGCTTAAAGTACTGACTTCAGTACTAAGCCTGAGTAGGCTTAAATGCGCGTGATCTAAGGGATGGCTCAAAAGGCACCAACGCAAACGCAAAGATAGCCTACGTGGCTGGCGGTATTGTAGGCGCGCGGAGAAGGAGGCGGTGGAGCCGTTGAAAGCAGCGGCGAAGCCGCGACAAAGACCTCCTCCCCACTCTCCTCTCGGCTTCGCCTCTCGCTTTCAGCAGCTCTTTACTCCGCGCGTCTAAAATACCGCCAGCTACGCAGACTAACGCATAGATTAGTTCGAGCATACACACGTTTCAACTACCTTCAACGTCTGGGAAAAGCTTCCACAGCTACCAAAGCATTTCCTTTTGCTTGCGCATGCGTTTGTGTTAGTCTCGCGCGTGGGCTCCCCTCACGTAAAAGCAAGCAAGTGAAGCGTTACATCCGCCAGAGAATGACGTACCTCCAGTCTTTGTTCGTTACTGCGCACGCTTGAAGAAACGAACGACTCTCGAAAGATCCATTACGTTTACGATTCTGATTGGTTTGTCAAACAATACAAATTACCGGAAGTCCAACTTGGCGCTGAACCCTAAGCATGCGCAGTTCAACCGGAAGTGCGAGATTGTCCGCCATACTGCAAACTCACCCCGTTCGTGCATGCGTATGTTCTATTCTTTAAACGTTGCTTGTACTGGCGATTGATACGTAGCTCCTTTAAGCACATAGCATTTTTTAGTTTTTTTTTTCTGGCAAATTAATAAACTGAAACTGAAACTAGACTGATCTCCTTGAATTCAGCTAATCTGAACTCCAAACACTGATCAGCAGCTAATTTCTCCATACAATGTCAATTTCTCTCGGGACGATTGTGAGTCCCAAAAGAAATTGGTTTTTACCAATTTCGGTTGGAATGTAATTTTGGTCTTCACAAACGGAAAAAATGGGATTTCTTGAAAGGTAGCCCAAAATTCCCAAAACTGAATTTTCAAAAGGAAATGTGGGTTCCATTTGCTCATTTCTACCAGTTCCAGGCCTTTCGGCTAGGATCGCTTAGTAAACCGGACCTTTGGGAATCTATGTGGAAATGGAACACGCGAGTCCCATGAAAATTTTCATTTGGGATTTTTGTTCCGTCCCATTTACTGCAAATTGCGTAACCACTGTTAATGTTCCAGCAAATTCTTTCAACTAGTTCCGTAAGAACTATGTGGAAAACGGTCAGGAGAAAACACTTTAATATCGAAGTGTAAAGGGCGGGGTATACTTGACTCAATCGAATTCTACTTTAGTTGACTTCGAATAAAAACACATCACTTCTTGGCTAATGAGTTGAATCGCACTCCGTGCAGGTGTCCTTGATGAGGGGTACGTCAAAGGTGTGGTAAATGACGGTTACTTTTCCAGCATCACGGAAGACATGAAAACCACCTGGAAGAACGATCACAGTGGCAAATCTGTAAAGCAGTCATTAAACGAGTACCTATTGGAATATATAGGAAAACCAATAGCACAGTTGCTAAGGTAAAGTAGATGATGAAATCATTTGCTTGTCGTGAAGTTATAAATAAATGCACGGAGTCGAAGGAAACAACGGGGACATAACATTTCGCTACACAATACTGAATTGCTGGTAACAAAATCATTCACAAGGCAGATTAACTCGCAAGTAACAGTTCGGAAATGGCTCGTCTGCTTTCATGTACTATGAATGAAAATTCTAATGACAAAGTGCAGATATAAAATGGTTTAAATAAATTACACTTAGTTTTAGATGTTCTAAGAATATAAAGTGCAAATAGGAAAAGTTGCAAAGATTAATAGGAAGTGTAAACGTGAAAAATAACAATCAGCAAACGCAAAAAGCAAACGCGCAAAGCTCAGGACGATTTGAAGACTGCGGCGGAATGCCGTTAAAGAGGAAATACAGCTTATATTTTTTTCTTGTGCTTGCATTGTGTTTGGTGTTCTTGCCTTCTTGGTGCTTGGAGACGGACAGGTTAGTTTAGATAGGATTTGTGGACTTAACATTCTTGCCGTTGCGTTTAATCATACCATAGGTATCTGGATGGTGAGCATTACCGCCATTGTGTGCCAAGTAACTTTTCAAGCGGACTGGCTACTCTGCCACTGGATCACGTGTGGGTTGATGGCAAAGAGAACACATCTTGGGCGACAAACAAAACGTTACCAACCGGTGAAATGTTGGATGGTAAAAAGGCATACTCTATGATAATGCCATACTTTACAACCAATGAGATGTCGCCAGATAGAGTTCACAGTCTGGGATACGAACAGCTAAAGAAGCTTTATCCACTGGTTGGTACAATGTAGTACTTGTTTTAGTTTTGAAATGAAGCTGAAGGCAGCGTCTAAAGATACCCACCCATGTTGATCGTTTTTCTCCGACTCTCTTGCAATCTAACTTTTAAACACCCAATACGTCTTGTGCGGAAGCCGTTATGTCAGAATCATCAATTTATGTCGTATTACTTATCGGTCATCTTCAGCAGTCCAGGGCTCCTTCTACAGGCATCGGTGTTTTTCGAAACCAAACTGACAAATGCCCCAAGGGCGGGGTCCAAAGCTGTTCAAATGTCCCACCTTGTGGTCGGTCGACTCGAAGAGGAAGTCAATTTCTTAAGTTTCTAGACTTGCCAATATACTAGCTTAAGTTCATTGAGACAAGACCAAGGTTCAGAGAAGTCTTCCTGCCCATTGTTGTTCCAGTGACAGTTGGTGGTCTCTGATCTAAGGCCAGTACCTGACGCATGCGCACAGCCTTATCACCTGGGTAGTGGCAGCCATGGACGTCAGCTGTTTCGTCCGACGGCTATGCCATGTTGATGAGTCCTAACAAGGACGAAACAGCTCCGTGGATCGTCTTCCTCACCGTTGACGTCGTTATCATCATCGTCTTCATCACCAGTCGTCATCATCATCATCACCAGTCATCAACATCATCGTTGTCATCATCATCATCGTCGTCGGTGTGGTTATCGCCACCATCCCCCTAGTAATACCCCATACACCTTATTCCAAAATTGAGCTAATTTAACATTTTTAATATGCACGTTAATTAGCCCTCTTTGTCTCATTTTTGTACATGTTGGCGAGCCAAAGAGGGCTAATTAACATACATGCAAACAAAATAATCGAATAAATTGGATGCCACATTGGAATGTTGTGTATATGACGAATGGTTACTGTAGGTGCTACAACTGTAGCAAAATGATCACAGATCCAGTCAAAGTACAAATCGTTTTTACTATTTTGTCGTCATCATCATCATCATCATCATCATCATCATCATCATCATATTTTTTAATAAGACTATAATTAACCTGGCAATTTTTCATTTGTCGTCCTAGGCCGTGAAAGCTGCCAAGAGCTTCACTGGAATAGAAAACGAAACTGAAGCCATAGATGAATTCAAAGCCAAATTAGACTCACCTGATAATTACTATAATCAAGACGAGTTTCCAGCCAACGAGTCCGATAACCAGGCATACAAGCGATGCAGCACCATTGAAGGAGCCAAGAAATATTGTCCGATGAGATGGAAAGCTCTGCAAATTTGGTTTACTGATGCGAGAGCGGTAAGCGCTATTTATAGTTTAATTAATTCCTTTGTATAACTTGGGTGACACTTAACAGCAGTTCAACCTGAGAAAACCTGTGGCCCTCGAATTCCGGAAAATTGAACTGGAATTTGGAAATGTCGGGTTCAAAGGAGAACGGGAAACTGGGGTACCAGGAGAAAAACCTCTCGAACCAAGACGTAAACCATCAAGAAACCCATCCCACATATGACGCAGGGTCTGGGAATCGAACCCGGGCCACATTGGTGGAAGGGGAGTGCTCTCACCACTGCGCCATCCCCGACTTTGCGTTTGTGTCTCCCTGCAGGCGGTTGGTCAAAAAACACAACAAATATTCGTCATTTAGGAACACAGTTTCTATATCAGCTTGCAGTACTCTAACTAGTTTCAGAAGTTTTAAAAAACCTGGAAAAAAGGTACCCTTGAGTGGTACTCGTACTCCGCTTTATTAAAACTCAAAATACGCGACAGGCATGAATTCTTTGTCCCCTTTGATTAAAAACGGAATTAATTTGGAAAGTGTCCAATTTTTTTAATGAGGTTACTCACAATCACAATCAAGAAATGATAATAGTGACAGTCAATTTTAAAAACAATATGTTTTTCACTTTTTTCTGTTTCAGGCGATGAGTTTGTTGTACCCCAAAACAATCGACATGTTTCATTTTGGTGGACCTAAGCAAACAAATCCCAACTGTCCAGTCGAGCTTCGTCCCAGCCTAAACCCGTCCAGTGGAATACAGAGCTATGATGACAGTAATCCATTGTGTACCAAGCCGGCGTATTACAATTTTCCGTTTTTCCTGAACAAGTTAGGCCCCAGGTCTTCCGAGTGGAGCATAAACGCTCACGAAGCGCGGCCAGGACACCATATTCAGGTAAACGGAATTAGTGAACTCTCGCATTTGTTTGTAGCGGAGCAGTTTCTGGGAACTTGTAATAGAATGTTTTTCAGTTGAGGGTCGTATTACGAAAACCAAAGTAATTGCTCTGGCCAATTACAAGAAGTAAACAGCGCAACGAGCCGGCCAATCAGAGCTCGAATCTAATATATGTAGCCGGCGCCAGCGCGGGAAAATGCGTGCGAGAAAAGGCACTGCAAACATCGTTCCAAATGTAACACACCCTGCAACGGCCGAAATCGTTGCGACACAAGTTGCACGAGCCGTTGCAGAAAGTAGAACTCGATTCTACTTCAGTTCTGCAACGGCTCGTGCAACTTGTCTCGCAACGATTTCGGACTTTGCAGGGTATGTTACACTTGGTACATTGTTTCGTGCAACTTGTCTCGCAATGGCGTCGCGACACAAGTTGCACGAAACATTGCACAGTCTAACAGCGCCTTAAGTCACCAATGGATAAGTGGCTTTTATTGTGAGAACCAATGACAACAGGGTATGAAGGAAAAACCAAAGTAAACACGATTGGCTTTCAGCACCTAAGCAAATTTGATTGATTCTTTGGGTTCCTTAATTGAGGAAGGAAGGAAGGAAGGAACGAACGAACGAGTGAGTGACTGAGTAAGAGAAAAAAAATGTATGATCTTTTGTGAGAACCTACCAGTTTGGTCTATTAATAACAAGAGATCGTGATTTCCTCTTTTATCTGTTAACAAGTAGTATTTGTTTCTCAATTCAGAACCAAGGACTTAGAGAGCATTTCTTAGACACCTGTGGTGGCTTGATCGGTTGGTTGGCTTCCAAAACATACTACACAGCGTATAACGAAGGCTGGGCTCTTTACGCCGAAAATCCGCTGATATCAGATGATACAAACGTGTATGACAACGAACCAATGAGAAGATACGGCATGTTAAAATGGCAGGTGGGTAATAATATATAGTAAAAAGTTGAGTGAAACATCTTTCTGAATTAGCGGAAGGTGCTTATACAAGTGGTACCGACTATTTGCGGTTCACAGCGCAGCTTACAATGCAGCGAGCAAAGAACATAAAGTCTTCAGGGCTGTTGTCAGACATCTCATCCACTCAAATGAATTTGGATACTTACAGCCCACAGCCCTAGCAGCAGACTTGCAACGTCCTAATTTAATTTTGGGAAGGTTCAGAATCTAGGTTTTCCTCGTCGTGATTGCATAAGGACAACGTTCAAAAGCTACGATACAGTTAAACCTTCGCTTGCGGACACCAACAAACCACGGTGCCGGCGATTTCTCCACTGAAACTCTACATTCATAACCTCCTGTAAGCAGACACCTCCTCGGCCGAAGGATGTCCGCTTGCGGCAGGTTTGACTGTGGTGTTAAGTTTATTTTGCTGAATTGTTCCTGTAATGTGTCAGAAGGCCCCGGCTCTATATACTAAATGAAATCGTCTGCCCAGTAAAGGATAGCCCGTGTTTTTTTTTTCTTGTTCGAATAATCCAGTGACGCATTTACCAAAGGATATTGTATACCTGTTTTGTTTTTAGATTTGGCGAGCGTTGAGATTGATTGTGGACACGGGTTTGCACTACAAAGGAATGAAGAGAGCTGAAGCTATCAAAATGTTTGCAAAGTATGCTTGGGATGACTCCGACCTCACTGACAAAGAGGTAAGAATATTATTACTTAGATGTGACGACGATCATGATGCTGTTGTTAACGATGATGATGATGATGATGATGATGATGATGGGGTCAGTGACAAAGACGATGATAACACTACGCCAGTGATAATAATGACCAGGATGGCGCCAATGTTAATAATGATGTTTATGCTGGTGTTCTGAGACATCACCAGAAGGCAACAATTGGGAACGATTGATCAGTCTAAATGTAACCTACACGGTATTAATTATTATAAGGGAGTTTAAGCAAAGCCGTGTTTGAGCGACACACGTCAACCGGAAATGGGCATTTCTCATATTTGGGCAGTGATTGTGCAAATTTTCAAATAAATCGTCTCTATAAGAGTAAAGACACTTAGTAATACAAATCTGGTAGCGCCAAGAGTAGTAAGAAGAGAAAACGCCTCACTTCCGGTTGACGTACGTCGCTCAAAAACGGCTCTGCTTAAACTCCCTAAAATTGTCATCTTTTGCTTGCACCAGGTAACTCGTTACCAGGGCTGGCCAGGACAGGCTACAGCCTACATGGTTGGAAGGTTAGGAATTCTACAAGCCAGAGAAAACGCCACTGCTGCTTTGGGTAAAGACTTCAGCCTCAAAGATTTCCATTACCAGGTCAGTAATTTAATTTAGACTTACCAACTTTACGAGCTAACACGGCTGTCTGATAAAAACTAATAGTATACAACCCAACAATCGTTCGCAAAGGGAAGGCAAAGATACTAAGTTAAATTGCTCAATTACAAAAAGCAGAAAATTAAAACTAAAAAAGTACAGTAAAGTCTTTTTTAGGCCGTGACTTTTCATATCATTTTCCCGTCAAACTTTCGTCATACTTCACATTGCGCTTCCAGTCACGACGCTGCTGCTGAACAAAACAGTGCAGACTCAGAGACAAAACTGCGACAAAGCAACGTTTTTCTGACTGGATGGTTGGGCTTTTGAAAGTAAAGAATGAGTAAAGAGAGTGTAGGTGGTGCGCACGGGATAGGTGTTATTTTGAATAGTTAACTGTATTTATTTCACGGTCGTGTGTTATTTCACATGTTTTGCCGAATTCCTCTCCAGGTTCTCTCGCCAGGACCTTCGCCCATTGCTTACCTGCAGGAGCATATCAGCAAGTATGTTGACTGTGTCAAGCAACCCGAGAAGGACGGCTGTTCTTATATCCTAAATCCTCCCAAGAGAGCTGCGTCTGAGAAAGACGAAAAGAAGCCAGAAAGAGAGTTGTATTTTCAGGCTACCAGGCATTTCGCCTAGGGCAATATTAGCTGCGCCTAACCAGGTCTTTTTTGGATCTTTTGATGTCACGCCTGAGAAAACTAGATACACGTAAAAAAAGGTCGTTCTAAATAGATAGAGACGATGCACCAATCACCCCCAGGGAAAAGGGAAGGATTTTGTGCAGTCCAATTCCAGTAGAATTCAGTAAACTTACGTTTATCAGCCAGAACGTTTCTTTTGCATACTTCTTTCTAATGTACTCACGTCGACATCTTACTTCGAAATGTTGTCTCATTCTAGAGCGTTTGTCGAAATTTTGATTTTTAATAGCACGCAGCAACAATGTACAAAATAAACCATTTACTTTTCTTCTATTTTTTTCTCTACAATTGCGTATATGATCACATGATGAAATTTATCTTCCATTTTTCCCAAAATTCATACAGCAAATTTGGTAGCTTGAGTTACAGAAGTCTGATCCGCAGGCCAGTCACATAAATTGCTCACGTGTCCTTTAATTGCGACGGTAACCACTAAGTTTCCAAGCAACACTCGTTTCCACACCATGTCTGAGGTCGTGCTTATTTCGGCCAGTGTTGACTCATATTTAGCCTCACAAGACGCTATTCTTGCATAGACCATTGCGATTCTAGAGTGAGCACATCCTCGGTTCAAGACTGAAATTGCGTTACCAGAGCCTATACACCATCACTTCAAATCACAAATTAAATTTTGCTGTCAAGAGCTAAAATCGGCAGGCTCGTGTCTTTGCGTGTGTAAAATCAGGTGTAAAGTTTTTCCAAGGAAGTCCTGAGTTGCTTGACGGATTCACATGTCACTTGAGGGCTTGAACAGATCTTTTGAAAGCCAGTCTTGAGGCAACTGACAGAACAAAGGAGATTATAAAATCAATATCTGGTATTGATTTGCGCCTCAAATATCCATCATTTCTCGAGTCCTTCTGCTGGCCTGTGCAGATTTTCTATCATTTATTACAGGGTTGTCACACGTTGGGAAAGAAAAAATCCCTGAGATTTCCCTAGCAGACTTTTGACTGACCACAAACCTATTTTCACTGACCATACAACACAAAACCCGTTTGGGCAAACAAGCCAGCGATGAGGCCAAAGAAATCAGTTCCAACAAGGAATCTGCTTCCCAAACCTAGTGGCTAGCCAAGAGTAAAATTCCCTGAATTTTCCCTGACTTTCAAGTAAAATTTAGAATTTCCCTGACTTGATGCACAATTCTCTGACAATTCCTTGCCCTTAAAAAAATCTGTTTTCCCTTACTTTTCCTTGGCCGTGGCAACTCTGTATTGCTCCTTTTTACTTATAGAGGGCTCGTAATCCTACCGCTGAACCGCCTTCTTTACAAGGGTTATAGCCCTTAAGAAAATTCACTCCAATTTATTTTTAAAGACCTAACAGAAATATGTCTGAACGCATAGCCAAAGAGGACAGCGAGCTCGGTATGATTTCATGTACGATGAGGAAGATGGGGTGTGTACTTGTGTCACAATATACTCTGCTACGGTATAAAATTCTAATTCCCCGGAAGAAAAACACAGGACAACTAGAGAACACTTGCCCCATTTCTTTGTTTGTTTGGCTGTCTTTAAAGTTAAAAACAACTTGGGCTTTCCAGATATGGCAGTAACGGGATGTTAGGTCACAGATGTGAGCAGGCAACAAATTGTGAGCTCACTTGCATCCTCACTATGTATTGTTATTACTATTATAATTCGTTAATCATTCATCATCCGCACCCTTCAAGCCCCCATTTTAACATCACAATAGTAGTCTGTAGAACACTCTCCACTACCTAAGAACAGTTCACGGGATTTCTTCTAAGGGAGGGGTGGGAGAGGAGCTAAACACGCAATGGCTACCTACCGTCTGGACAGAATAGCAATCTCTAGTTCGTGTGATTTTTCAGCGGCCATGTCGAGGATTTCTCTCGGTATTCCTGCCAGACGAGCAACGTTTAAGCCGTAGCTTCTTGCTGCTGCTCCATTGACCACGTGATACAAGAACGTAACCAAAGGCACGGAGTCTGCATCCCCACCCTCGGTAAAATCTTTGGCACTTTGTTGATCATGCTCCTCATGTGACGTCATAAAGGCCATATGATTGTTGGTAACTTGACTTGGGAAGATGACTTCTAGCTCAGCCAGTGACGGATAATGTGTTACAAACAGAGTCAGGCTAGACACCTGTTAGCGAAATAGGTCATCGTCAGTTCAAGACTTTACTTTGGCGCAACATTTACTCCTGAAAATTAGTCTTGTTTTTCAAGAGATTGTAAGCACGTTATCACCCTTGGATGTTAAAAACACGTATCACTGCTTACGGGCGTGGTAACACAGGTATAACCGGTATAACCGGGACCTCTCCTCAGAGGAAAGAATCACTATTGAGAATGGACTTTTGTTGCATTAGAAAAATTACACTATGGTTCAGTAAATTTGCACGCATTGACTCGAGCGCCAAATGATAAAATTGATAAAATTGAGAAAATACCAAGCTGAGAACGAATGTCACATTAGTTTTTTAGAAGCTCGACTACACGAAGCGGCCGCCCAGCTTCGTGACCAACTCCAACCATTTTGCTTTGCGTTCTTATTAAATCCTTTATGCAGAGAATTAAAACAAGCGACTTGTCAAACGCCAATACCTTACTGATGAAGTGGTGAAGTGTAGCATAGGCAATGGCCGTGCCGTCATGAGTACTAGTGCCCCGCCCAACTCATCCAGAATGACAAGTGACTTTGAAGTGGCCTGGGCAATAATCTCAGATGTTTCCTGTTGCAAGTAAAATAAAGTCACCAGTTTATCAATGTTTTAACCTGCATTAAAGCAGCCTCCCTGAAACGAATTTACTCCCCGTTCGTTCTAATACCTCGTAAACAATTCGTAAATTTTCAATAACCAGCAAAAAACCATAACTGTGACGGGTTTAGGCAGATCATTTTCCCTAGTTTTATTTTTACTTAACGCACTTTTTTGAGGAACGACATTTGCAAATTTTGGATATCCTCGTTAAGTAGAACCCCTCTGTCATCTTTTATACTTAGTTTTTACCGGCTGTATGAGCTTAATTTCAATAACTTCAACATCTTCCGAAATAACAAGGGTACACACCCAACATGGCTGGAAAACGTTTCGTAAAACTGCAACCGAGCGGAAATAGCACAGCACCCTGAGTCTTTTTAGAAAATTGTTAAGTCATGATAGCTGTAGTCTGGACCAATCAAAATAACAGACATATTAGAGATGAAAATTTACCTGAAGTTCAACCATGAACGTGCTCTGTCCTTTGTAAATGTTGTCCGTTGCTCCCATCCTTTGAATAAAAAACCCATAGAATATAACAAACACCCCCCAAAATAAACTGGGAGGACCGCAAACGCGTCCGACTATTCCTGTTTTGAAAGTGTTAAAAACAAAAGGTAGTGAAGTGCCAAAAAGTAGTTTGAAAGACAAACCATACGTTTCGGGCTTAGCCCTTCATCAGTGGTGTGAAAACGATTTAAAGTTGCGCACGACAACAACCAATGCGTGAGGAGAGACAACGGTTGATTAAAAAAAAAAAAAAAAAAAAAGCACACGCAATAATTTGTGCGCGCGTGTATTCCTGTTTTGGTAGGTCTGTGGTGCGAACGTTCAAGCATTTCGAACGAAAGGCCTGGAGCGAGCGAGAAAATGGAGATTAAGACTGAAACTACGGGAGTGTGTGCAAGGGCAGGTCGTCTCTCCTGTAACCGTAACAATAATCCTACTGCTGATCCATAATATCCTGACCTCTACCATTATCCCCACCTAGTCGTATTTCTAACAATTGCATTTCTAACACTAACATTTCTAACAGTAACACTAACATTGACATCTTTGATCCAAAGAATCATTAGAGAAGACACAATTGCAAGTACCTTTAGTATCTTAGAATCTCAAGCTCATTTTTTTGTTTCAATCTCACACTAATACACTTATCTTTTTTTTTTTAAAATCCTGTACTGTAATATAATTGCTTCTGTTTCAAAAGACTGGCCTGCTACGATTAGCTAAGCTACCTTCAGGTCAGTCTAAATTGTAATATTTCTATTCATTCTTATTTTAATAAACCTTTATGAACCTTATGAACCTTTATGACCACGTGGTTTTGTTTATCATGAATTTGTAACCCGCGGGCGGGTTAATCCCGTCCCATACGCTTCACGAGTTCGCTCTAAAGAGAAACGGTCTCTCCTTCCGTGAACTACAAGTTTAGAAAACCTACTTCTAGTTGAAATGCGATCAAAATTGCAGTTTTCACTACTAGCTAACTATACCATGAAAATATTTTTCTTGCTCCTGAATATCACGTCACTGTACCTGGTAAAAACCGCGTCCAGAACTCCAACATCGACCTCCTCGGCTGGCACGAACGAGCCGACCTGGGCCAGAATAACAATCAAAGCAACCTGTGTGGGGAAGAGTAAGGCTTCATTTGCACTTAAGTAAACAAACCAAGTATGCTTTTTCAAATAGCGAAGTTCATCGTCTGAAACACTGCAGATGAGTTTTGTAATAACCTTGCTGATAAAAAAAATCGAAATAGAAGGTGCAAGAAATGATATTGATTAAAAGCTACCTGTTTGATGTAAGAACTTTTTCCACCCATGTTTGGTCCGGTAATTATCATACAACGATTTCCATTAACCTGGAAGTAAAAGCAAGGTAACTTGTGATTTGCACATGCACCTATACGAAATAAATAATAAATACAAAAATAAATACAATTTATATAGTTATGTTCTACGGCGCTTAACAAACCTTAACTGAGGAAACAAAAAATAAAGAGCAGTTGTGTAGGCAACAAAGGCAGCCGCAAAAGAAAACTTGGAAAAAATGAAGGCTTGAACGGGATTCGAACCCATGCCCTTTGTGAAAACGATGTAGTCCTTTACCTACTGAGCTATCAAGCCAATTGGGAACTGGCCAATAAACCATTTTGCTAATGATCAGTTCCTGGTGAATTGTGGGTAGATCCAGTCCTTTGTGGGGGCAAACGGCCATTTTAGGACGTAGTTTGAAATTGTAATTTTGACCGTTTGCCACCACAAAGGACTAGATCTACCCACAATTCACCAGGAACTGGTCATTAGCAAAATGGTGTATTTGCTTAAGCTGCGCATGACTGATGATCTCTTCCCTTTGTCGCTTTTTCGCGCCATTTCCAAGATTGTGCTTTGCGTTCTGATTGGTTCATTGTTGTTCATTGTCCGTTGTGATTGGTTAGAATGTGATCCCTTTCCGTTTAGGTTTTAAGGGACTCAATTGGGAACCGTTCTACTATAACACTGACTCACATTCATGTGTGTATCATTAGGCACAAACTGTTCATTTTCCGGCAGCAGATGATCAATCACTGGGTGGCGTCCTTCTTTGATGTAAATATGAGCTTCACTCTCTTTCACAAGAGGCCTGCAAAGGAAGACACCGTGATCTAAATTTACTTCTTTGATTATACTTGCTAGTTACGTTAGAGTTTCTTAAACCAGCACACGACTCTCCTGTATGGTAACCGAACCATTGCCCTGGTTTCTGAATGGTTTATCTTAATGATTGTCTACTGAAAGGGTGTGTGGATGATGCCAAGACGACTCCCGTTCCAGCACCTTTATACCGCGTTTGCATAACACATTGCCATGGCAAATGTGACTTTCAGTCTGCAATGAAGTAGTTCAAACTTAAAGGATTATGGAACAAACAGACCACAGACCTACCATCCTCTGCATGTGTTGTGTGTTCCTGCACAAAGTATTGTCTTGGTCTTATGGTGGAGGTCGAGATTCGTTTTACCCCGTATTGACTTGAAGACCCATCCATTAACTGAGTTATGTTAATAAAGAGTCCCTTTAAGCGGGGTAATCATGATTAAAAGACGTGATACATTTGCTTGGCTTGCTGTATAAGATATCTTCTGAGCTTTTGCCAGAGATGAACTGAAAATCCTCTCTGCCCCAGACAATTACGCATTAACAACAGGTTTCTAACGCACTCCTTGCCCTCGAGTTCACGATCGTTATAAATCGCTAAGAAGATTCTCCCCTACAATTATGCAGAAAATGTGTTGTTGAGAAAGAAATGAATAGCTTGAACAGCAAGACGATGTTTTGCTTTACCTTACAAACCCAGGCTGTTTAGCAACAACCGCTAAGGAAAACAGACAGTCAAGGGTAGCAATACAGTGCACAGCACGGCGATATCTGGAACAGCCTTCTGAGAACAGTGACAGAAATTCCACCCAGGCCTCATGGGACGCGATGGACAGCTGTTCCCTCCGCTGGCACAGCAGTTTGAACTTTTCCTCCACATATGGCGTCCTAAACCTCGACACCTGTTTGGTGCTAGAAGAGTTTAAAGAGCAGGAACAACTAATTACTTTTCGACTTCTGCTTAAACATTTCAAGGCTTCCGAATTCTGAGTCTGCCGATTACTAGTTTGGATGCACTACCACTGAGCTACAGGGGACTCGTGGGAGCTTAGGTCATTAGACAGAAACAGCTGAATTGGAGTTGCTAAAACTTACGCGCTAATTTTGATCCAGTCAGAAGGTACCATCTTTAAATTTGCATTTTTAACTTCGATCAAGAACTGAAAAAGAAAACATTTACCACAAATTGACAACATTTACCGATATACGTACATGTAACTACATGTCTGTCCCAAAGTGATCAAAACACCATGTTCAAGTGCAAAAATTTACAACCCACCCCTGCACACGGGCCGCTCTAGGCCTTCAACGATACACTGTCCCACCATACGATATGAACCTCGATATACAAATCACAATACGATACCTTTGGTTTGTTCTTCCGCTCAAGGATGCACAAGGCTGTACACCCGACCGGTATTATCACGTATTTAGTAAGGTAGCGATCTTGACTGGATCGCATGGAACGCAAAAACGACAAATGAAAATTGCGAACTGCAGGTTGTATGCTATCTCTTTTACAAATTACCACATCAGGGTTAGTACACTTATTAGAAGGTAAATAGAAATCTTTGGATGCCGGAATGTTAATATATCGCCATTTATACAATGGCCGGCGTAATCCTCGTGTTTTCATTGGACGAGACGAGTTTGCGATTAAAGTATAGACGCACGAATGACGTCATGAGCCGAAGAAAGTCCAAAAAACAATCTAAAAAACCAATAGATTCCATTTGTCAGCGCGTGTGTACCCTGACAACGCATGGAAGAGGTGAAAAAGATACATCTTGTTGTATCGTAATTGCCCACTCCAAAAACGAAAAGGAGACTGGTAATAGTGAAGGATTGTGGGATCGTTTGGGCAGACGGACGATGACAAACATGTCATTTTTTGGCTTTTCAAAGCCAGTATAGCGTTGCTCTGTCGAGCAAATTTAACAGGAGCAAAGCTACGGGCCTTGAAAACACCGGCAAATGAAATGTTTATCATCTTCCGTCTACCCAAACGATCCCACAATTCTTCACTAGTACCAGTCTCCTTTTCGCTTTTGGAGTGGGCAATACGGCGGAATCTTCGTCCACCATCGATATTCGTATGGTGGCAAAAAATATCGCGGTGGAGAGATGGATCGATTCATTGTTGCAGCCCCAGGCCTCCCCGTTTCACGTTGCGTCGATCAAAACGTCTCATACCTCATTTCCAGATACACAGCAGTAATCTAGTGACGGATGCCGCAGCACCTGCCTAAACTCAGAACGATGGCTCTTTAAGTCTGCAATAATCCTTTCAATCTCCTATTTGCACAAACAAACATCCCAGTCAATAATAATTATAATAATTCATTACTTCTATAGCGGCATTTACAAACACAGATCAACGGCGCTTTACAATTCATATCAAGAAGATATCTGTGTACTCATACTCTGCTGCATAAACTAAGAGCTATGATAAAATAGTTGCTCTGTCAGAATTGCAAATATGGCCTCACCAAACTGCATTTCATGATTGCAGGAAACCGTGTTTTGTCCTCAAACAACTTGGTTTTGTCACCCTCCCTACACAACAGTAACGTAAAGAAAAATAATGCTATCACAAACGAAGCGCATAAAACTATCCACCGATCACAGAAAAACACGATTACAATAAAAGAACAGCGAAATAAACACGTTCGTTACAGACTTTACTCACTTGGCAGCCTTTTCGTTCAGAAGTCTAAGGAAATGCTCAACATCACTCAGATAATTTGGCACCTGATAATAATCAAATAAAACAACATATTGGTTGGCCGGCGCTTTTTAAATATCGGGGAGTAAAGTTGTGACGTCTTAACGGCCGAGTAGCAAACTACAGACTCTGAAATCAGTCTTGCAATGTGCATATGAAATTTCAAATACATGTACAGTGACAGGAATGGTTCACATTCGTCACTGAAGAACATTCTCAGAGGACAAGATTCAATTTTGCTAGTTGACAGCAACTTCTGGGATCGAATGCACCTGCATGATGGCGTTTACAAGAGATTTTGCTATTTGTACAACTTTTTTCAGTTATCCATCCACATACCTCGGTGAATACACTCCTCAAAAGTGGAGATTCAAATTTACTTGTAGCAATTTCCTGGTTTGATTGGATGTGCTTCATGATGTTCACAAGGGATTTTGTTATTGAAACAAATTCCGCTGGTGTGCACTGCAATAGGTATAAATATATATACATATAAACAAAAAAACAAAAAAAGGCGTAACTTCATCAAGCATCAACAGTCACCTTAACTGACGTAAAATATTTTTAAACTATATAGTTAACATATAGATCACATATTGCTGCACGATTGTTCAGGAATGGATCACAGATGATGCCAAAATGTGGTGAGAACAAGAAACTGTGGCTCGTGTGTCACTGATGGGTATGAAGCTAATCAATACACTACTTATAACGTAAGGCTTAGGGTTTGAACTTTTTTAACCGCCGCTCACTTGTCTCACTTAGCAAAAGCTCCAAACTGCGGAGAATAAGGTCGCGGTTTCAAACTTCACTGAGTCCGGACCACAAACCAGAGTCTTAAAACAACCACGGTGAGATCATGCCGCCTGTGTGCTTAACATATGCTTCAGCACAAGTGATCACGTCATTGGCGGGGCAGTGACGTCAAGACGTTGGTCTTGTGTCCTTCACCTCAGCGCGTAAAACTTGCAGGGGACGTAAAAGAACCCTGACACTGTTTGCAAAGAGCAAGGAGCGTTGGTTACCATGTCAAGGCCTGTCCTTACACACATCTACGGGTTGTCTGGAGGCTGTGCGCTGGGCTGACTACCTTTCCCCGGCCTCACTTGGTTACGGAAACCAACACTCACGTGACTGTTTGCCCCACGTTCCTAACGGAGTGGAAAGGGTGCATGCGTACGCCTTTGTAAAGTATGGATTATTCGTACGGATCATTCCGGCCACATAATTTTAAGTAGCAAACCTTCTTGTGGTAAATTGTGCACAAGCCTCGTTCCAAGTCTGGCAGCTGAGTCAACAGGCTCTTGAGGGGTGACAGACATGACGCATTTGGGCCGCACAACGCTGTGACTGCATTCAGTCTCTCTTCAATCTCACTGGCAGAGATCATAAGACATAACAGAAGCATTGATTAATGCTTATTTTAACGGTTGTAATATTGTACCAATATATTTCACCGATCTTATCTTGAAAAACTGATTCTTCCCCTTGTCTTCGTCTTCTCTAATTCTTCCTTCCAACCGTGCAAACACCAAATGAATGGATCTCCATTTTCAAACATTTGTTCTTTTGCCCTGAGGGTAAACTTCGTGTCCACTTTTCCAAAGACACCCCAGTGTAGTTTAGGCCAAAATTAATTCGATGCTGTAAACGGCTTACAAGTTGATACCACCGCAATCTGCCAACACATTTGGACAAGCTAACTCCACAGTGAATTATCAAGCAATTAACACAACAAAGCAACATGTTTCTGGCGGGGATGGGACCTCAGGCAGTAATTGGTTGCTTACCTGACATTGCGCAGTGGCTGTGAAATCCATTTCTTCAAGAGCCTCCGGCCAAACGCTGTAGTTGTGTGGTTAATGACCCAGAATAAAGAAGATTTTTCACTCCCATTAGTCTGTGAATAAGAGAGAGAACATAACAATTCCAAGAAGAAAATCAACTTAAGTAGTAATATTAAACGTCAGGTGCACGTACGTGTCAAACTGTGAATGAGAGAAGAAAAACACCTTAAATATGTTTGAAAGGCTGTTTTAATCAGTCGGGCTGGGAAGGGGGGTGGGGATATGAATGATAATTTCATGGGCGCTCGTTAGAAGGTCGAAGTAAGTCTGAACATTTCAAGGATAATTGAACGAAAAAGGTTAATTTTACAAGCCTGCTGGATTATACTTGTAAAGACTGTTTTTGATGTAACAACTAACAACTGATCTTCAGTTAATGCACGATTCATTGCCTATTTAATAAATACATATGTAAATATATTTCATAGTTGATTTTAATGCATGACTCACTGTTTATTCAACAAATACACATGTACATATATTTCATATTCTATTTATTTGATAACTAATTGTAGCTACGTGTCCCCAATTAGTGCACATTGCACGCTAGCGATTTTGACATAATAATAAAGTTCTTACTTACTTACTTATGACTAAAAAAACAACAACAACAGGAAAGTTACCATAAGAGAACACCCATAAGCAATTGTTAACAATACATAAAGATCAAAATTGGTAGCTTACTGGGAACACAATTCAAATATATAGAAATTTGATTTTCATACCTGATTCTTGAATATCTCCAAGTGTCGTAGAGTTTGACCACTCAGCTTTAAGAACTTGTTTTGGATGGAAAACTTGCAAAAGTTACTAAAATGTACAGAATATAGGCATCATTGTTCTCCAAGGACAGTGTTACACAGTCTAAAGTTTCATACAATTTCCCTGCAAAGTAGACTACAAAGAAACAGTAGACTCACTCTTATTTTTCTCTTGACATGTTATATGTATGTTAAAACTGAATAGAGGCGTGAGATGCCACGAGGTCAAACCCATGCCCCTTGGGGCCAGTGAATCTTTAAGAGGGGGGCGAATAGGTTCGCGGATCGGCGGATTTGGCAATAAAAACTACTCGGATTTCGGATTTTGAGGATACATTTTGCGGATTGGCGGATTTTGAACGCTCAGCGGATCACGGATTTCTTCAATACTTCAGCGTGGATTATGGATTTTGTTTGTTTTGAAGTGGGGATCGCGGAATTTAACTTGGCGGTCTGTTTCAATTTTCTTCTGCTTGACCTTAGAACTAGACTAGATTAAGCAAAGGACACAATTTTCTGAAAAAAAGATCCACCTTTCAGCATAAAACAACGTAATTTGCCCATAAGATGCCAAATCGAGTACCATTGACTACCATACTGGCCAAAACCGGCCGCGCAGAACCACGTCCTTGTACCTCTTGTGACATCATCAGATTTAATGCTCATGGACAACTTTTACATGTAGCATGTGTAGGGGGAATGGGTCTTTCGAACCATACCTGAATGAGCACGATTCCGTCAAACAGGCCAGAGAAAACACGAAAAAAAAACATGTGACGTTGAGCCAAAAATTTGAATGAAAATATTGTTCCACTACCCACCTGCACTTCCTTCCACCTAATCCTATGATCCTAAACGTTTTCTACAAATCGTTTCCCACCGAAAGAAAATGTCCAGTAAGAGAAAAAGAAAGCGAGACAAGAAAAGCGAAAGGTAGAACGAGATGGGGCAGTGAAACTTTTCAACCCTATGCATGACCGAACTTGGAAAGCTAATATCATCAGGGACAGAAGGGCGCGAGGAGCTCCACCAGCAAACAGAGTTTTGGGCAGTTTTGATTCTTTTTGACTGGATTCTGGCCAGAAAATGGCTGGACAAGCTTCAAAAGGTGTTTTTCGGCAAAATGCTTGGTAGTTAAAGGGCTAACACATCTTTCACCTACGATGTAATAGGACTCCAGAACTCTAGGACCCCTAGGACCACAGGATCTCGGCTTCTGGCCAGACAAAAAGCCATTGTCCTCACCACCACGTGTACCATAGGCACGGTCAACATGGAGGGTCAGGTCATTGAGACAAAGACCATTGATTTCGTCGCATTTTTTACCGAGAAGGTGCCAAAGGCGATAACTTCCTTCATAAAAACAACTTTCGGTGCTGCGTCGATTCCAGCAATTGGAAAAGCGTAGTGAAACTACACGAGCATATGAGGTTCAAACGGATTGCTATGTTTTATACTACGAGACTTCTGTTGTCTTGACATTAGATTTCTTTAATGATTACAAAACAGTGGTCATGGTGGGAATTAAACCTTAGATTTCGCTATACTGTTTTAAACATGGTAACTTGACGTTTCGAAGACCTGTGGGAACCTGTCCTTTGATTGATTCGAAAAGACCTAAAACGTAACCCAAATACAAAAATGCACGCTGCTCTAATGACATCAGGTTTCAAATGTCAGCAGCAAACATTTTAATCTTAGAGCGATGGGGACGCGCGCAAGCACGAGGATGTCTTTCCTTTCTTTGTTTCGCGTCTCGCGCTCGCGTGTAACACTTCGCGATGTGCCTAGTTGGCTTTCTTGACGCTGCGGATTCGGATTTTTGTAAAAAATATCTGCGTATTGTCGGATTTTGCGAAAAATTAGCACGGATCGACGGATTTGCTGACCCCTATTCAGTCCCCTCCTTTAAAAATCCTCACTGAGGATTTGTGAAAAGTCACTGGCCCCAAGGGGCATGAGTTTGACCTTGTGGCATCTCACGCCTCTATTCAGTTTTAACACACATATTCGAATTGAATTTTCTAACATGCTTTCAGCTGCTGCTTGTCGTCCAACAAACCCACAACAAATCTAAGACCACTTTCAAACGTACTCAGAGAATTGATGAGCGAAGCATGCACACAAAGCTACCTAAAGACGAAAATTGCGCAAAAGGTTTCTGAAAAAGTTGAAAACAACAATAAAAAAGTCGCTATGATGGTTACAAAAAAGAGAACTTCATTCTACACTGTACTTGTTACGACCGTCCCAGAGCGTTTACCTGATGACAGTGAGCAAAGCATCCGTTTCAAAGGCATTACCTTGTTAACCTAAGTATTTTTTCCAGCTTGAAGTCTTTAAGGTATTGAATAAGTGCCGCAAAACATGTCTGCACTGATTTAGGTAGACTGACGAGTATTTCCAAGGCTGGGCGTGTCTCCTGTTGATTTTGTAAATGAAATTCTCTTGCGATGTTTATGTTACACAACTCCTCATTTCTTGTGGGTTTTTGCTCATCATAAAATTTAGTGATGTGGTTCAGAGCTGCCACGTGATCGAACAGTCGATCAGGCATTCTTTCTACTCTGATGCTATCTTCTGGTCTGGAATGGAAAAATACTGTAACAGTTAAAAATCAATGACACAATGTCTAATGGGCAGTAAGAGACTGACTGCAGCAGCAGACAGCACAGCAACCTGACAATGAACATACAGCCAAATTCTATACTGGGAGAAACAGATTCATGATAATGGTGATGATGACAATGACATTGAGAATAATGGGGTAAGAATTCTGCCAGACAAGAGATCTAAGAACAGATTTTTTTCAGATCTAGAGCATAGATTTTCAGGTTTGACCACTGTTTGAGATTTGCTTTTTCATGGGAAACACAGTTTACTCTTTGAAACCCAATATGGCTCATAACTTTAAGACCTTGAGACACTTGTTGGACTCACATACTTCTATCCTTATAACAGTAATGTGCTCACTCCATGTACATGTACTCTTTGTTTTAGTCCCCTGGCCCCTGACAAGCCAATGTTGAAACCTTATTTTGTGCTCTCCATGGACTAATTTCACTAAAACTTAAAGGGGCAGTGTCAACGCTATTGTACCATCACTTTAAAAGGCTTAAAACTGCCAATGCATCAGTGGAAACCTTAAAATAATGGTCTAGTTTTGTTGCCAAAGACTTAAGTACTTCATTGACACTATAAACTCCAGTATTCCATCTAAGATGACGAGGATGGAAATGGATTGAAATTTGTAAAAACTTGCCAGTTTTTTCAAACTTTCAAGCTATGCATTGAAAAATCACCCCCAAAATTATTAAAGTTAGCTCTCCCTTCTAAAGTTTCATTGGAATTCATCTTGCTGATTCTGTAGGAGCATTTTTTGCATGATAAGGGGTAAAAGGCAGTAATTTTGGCAGAACTGAACCAAAACCAGCAGAAATCTCGGTGACAGTGCTCCTTTAAGCGGGAGGGAGGGTGGGGAAGAAGTGTCCCGAGAATGTCCCTCCATTGTAGCTAAAATGCCTGGACTAGCTAACTGCATTCATTCATTCCCTTAGCAAAGAATGATTGGGAAGGAATGCTGCCACCCACACACACATCAGCCCCTTACAAATGGAACATAACAGGTTAAGATTCCCAAAACGCAGGAGGTGAACTGGTTGGCTATTTTACACGTGAGATCGAGGAACTGAACTTGGCTACCATGATTCTTGTGCTCAGAATGTAATTTAAACCAGAATACTCCAGAATTCAGTCCAAAGCTTTAACCAATCAACCTCGCTTTCCCCTTACGATTAACTTGGACACACTAACTACTACATACTTCACTTGCTCAACCAAGGAAACATGGTTTCAACACATGAACGAGACAAGCTTAATTCTCTACAACATACCTCTGTACCCTTGATATGTAATCCCTGATGAAATTATCCATTAAAACAGTGACAGATTCTGGAAGGAGTAATTCCTCAGGACTGATGTGTTCCAAATGAGTTTCCAGCTCAGTAAAACTAGGCCCATCTTCAAATTCATCATACACAACATCCCCAGTTGAAGGTTGAACAGCCTGGTGCAAGATCAGAAAAAATAGAAAATGCTGCTTAATGTGGTTAGCAGGGTTTTCCTTTTCAAATAAAGTTGTGGTTGACTTGAGCAAAGCAGGCGGAGATTAGTGGGTGAGTTAGTTCCCAATGGAGGGCAAAAGGTGCAACCATCTAGGTCATTTATTTTGTTTTAAGACAGAAAATTAATGACAGCAAGGATTCTTTATTGTACAATATTATTGTTGGCGACAGAGCTGTTCACAGGCAGCAAAAATTGCTGGTCACTGGCCGACAAGGAAAACCCTTGGTTAGTGTAAACTGTGAAGTATTATTTTGACAGAGTCAAGTGGGTGTGACACAGAAGCATGATCTCTTGTACCCCACTGAGGTGGCCCAGAAGCAACTGTCTATGTCAGAACTGTCTATGTCAGAGTCAGTATTGTCATCACATACCAGAGTTTTACACCATAGAATTGGAAAAGAACAACTACAGTGTACAACATATATGTGGTATATAAAGCTTACCTGGGAATCAAATAGAGCTGAGTCATCCTTTCATTGAAACTAAAATTCCTGAATTCTAATTAAATCAGAATTCAGATTTTTAGTTTTAATGAAATTTTGATTCTTTTATGAGACTTCAGCAAACAATGGTCTGGGCATGCAACCATCACAAAAGTGACTTCAGTAAGAAAATTGTCTACATCCATTAACTCTGAGCTTTCTATAACCTGTAATTATACAAGCAATAGCACTATTTCTGATCAATGGCCATGCAAAAGCTGGGATAAGACCTGTAGAGCAAAAATAAATGGCTGTGCAAAAAGGTCTAGCTACCCACTATTAATTACACTGGATTAAAACAATAGGATCCTAACATCTTCAACTGATTTTTTTTAATCATTTATAATTTGACATACAGTCACAGTTCTGTATAGTGTGGATTTCTGAACTTTTTAAGAGCTTTACAAAGCAGAAAGCTAAAGAGAAAAAAAATGCAAAAGAAAAAGCTAAAGTGATAAAATCTGACTAAATTAAGGAACTACAGCACTGTACTTGTTATACTCTTAGGTGATAAGACAAACAGAACCTTGGGCTCTCCAAACTGCCACGTTAATCTGGCCTAACTCTAGACTTACTTACCACTAAACCAAAGATTCTCCTGTTGCTGCTTGGTTTAGAGTCCTTTTGATAAATTTCAACCAGACACATGAGATACCCACTACCCAGGTCAACAGAATCAGCTTCATCCAACTCTTCTACTGTCTTCATATCTACAGTGTATTGACTATTAAGTCCAAATTACAGTGTTATGAAAGAAACCTTATATACAGAAAACTGGATTTCAGACATTTTACCATGCCTCATGTATGCTCAAAATAACCAGCTTAAATATAGACTAAACCTAAGAATCAATGCAAAAGAGATCAGGGCTGTCTGTTCCCAAAGAACCGTTTACTGACCATCACCCATTTCAGCCATCTGCAATCCATCCAGACTTTCTCACTGCTACCACAGGCACAAGATGTGATTTCAAAGAAAGTCTCATTCATCTTTACATTTTTTTGATATTGTTTATCATCAAATTTTCAATTATGTGGGACTCATTGGGGAACACAACCCATCATTTTTGTTTCAGAATTAATAATCTACTGCAAGGGCTGCCACACTTAACCTTGTTCTTGTTTGAGAAAAAGGATACCTTCACCAACTAGTGTTGTCTTTGTGTACAGTGCCTGCAGTTCTCTTGTAAAAACTTTACTCTTGTTGTCTCCAGCTGCTTTCAGTGCAGCTGTTTCTGTTTGTTTCACGACACCAACTTTGTACCCTTTACTGACCAACCTGACGAGAAGACGATTGCCTGTAAATCACAGTTATTTGGTGACAACAAAGTGACACCTGTTACCAGATAATTAACCTGCAATCTAGCTCATATTGCTCAACATCACAGTTGTTGCGTGACAAATAATGGTCTGAAAATGGCCAGCCTGATGCTTTCAATACAAATCGAAAATTACTGGTTCCACAACATAGATCTTGCATGGTACTTAAACAGCCCATGATGCATGCATTCACCCACCTTTTTACATGGACGTGAAGTCTGTGAGTAGGAATACTGGCAGTTTTAAAATTATGATCCATATGACACATGATGTTCAGCTCTTTAGCAGCTATCTGTAAGTAACATATTACGTAAATCAATAAAATAATAGTAAATGGGGGAGGGGAGGGTCATTGGTAGAGGAGGAAGAAATACATTATTTCTAATAATTTGCCAAAACTGTGTAAAAGATGTATATCACATGTACAGTTAACTCCCTTTATTGTGGATGTGTACCCTCAGGACTGCAAGTTAGTGTCCTTAACAGGGAGAGTACATAATAGCAGGAATTTAGGTGTTGTATGTAGGGGTCTCCCTAAGAGCAAGGTGGGTTGACTGCAATTACATTTGGGATTGCAAGAATTAGCCTAAGAAAACTGCATCAGAGAGAACAAATGCAAATATTGGTGCACTAAAGAGAAGATATATGCCCAAAAAATTGATTACCTTGTGGCTTATGATGGTGACTTACTGCAAAAGGTCTACTAAGCCCCCCTCTCTAATAAGCCCCCGTTTGGAAGTTGGTTTTTGTAATAGCGCCCCCCCCCCCCCTCTAATAAGCCCCCCTCTCCCTTTTGGGGCACGAGATTTTGTAATTAGTCTCTCCTATTCCCTCTTGTAAAATCCACTTCATGTGGCCCAGTTAAAGCTTTTATGGTAAAAAAGTGCAAAGGCTATATCCACTGGTAAGTACATGTAATAGCATTTACTGCATGGAACAATAAATTATTTCAGTCAATTCAGTGCCACTCTAAAAAATTCACTTGCCACCTATCTTACCTCAGCATCCTGACCAAAGAATCTGTATCTATAGCCACACTCAACAAACAAAAGAACATCAGAGTGCTTGGATTTCACCTCAAGAAACTGTAATTCCAGAGGTGTATACGCAGTTTTAGTCCTGGCATTTAAGCACCCTGAAAAGTCAGTATCCTTTTTGTCTGTAACATCTTTGTTCTTACTGACTGAATTTGAGGAGGGATGAGATGTACAAGCAAATTGAGTCACATTAATGTGTTTTGACGGAATGTCGGTAGTATTTATGTCCATTTCTTCATCATCCTCCTGGTTTCCACCAGTTATTATGGACCATTTTTCATGGTCTCTCTCCACAATCATGCTTTTGAAGCATTCTCTAGAAACCTCTACATCTTCTAGTTCACTGACGTCAGATGCATTTTTCAAAATTGAGTCTTTTCTAAAACAGCTTAGTTTAGCCAATGTCGAGGATCTTAACATTTCCTTGTTTGTTGGTGTTAAGTGATTCCTGTCTTCACTGTCCTGCAGCACGGATTCATCAACATATACTCTTTGCTTTTTAGAATTTGTTGCGCTTCCGCCATCATTGTCTTCATCACAAGATAAATTACTAGCAGTCCTCTGATAGAATTGAATATAAAAAAGGAAAACATGTTCTGTTAGTCATGTTTAGTGTTAGTCATCTTTTGTGTGGTTTGGTTTAAAAGGAAACAAAGGCACTGGTGTCAAGTTACAGACAGCAAGAATTTAACCCCAAAATGCAATTTTTCCTGCACCAGTAGTGCATGGCAAACGCAAGACAAAATAAACCCAATGGATTGTAAAATTAGCAATTTTTTAACATTGCAATTTCAACTTTTGGTGCTTCCGATAACATCACAAAATTTGCTATTCCGCAAAACTTTGTTCCTTGTTGTCACAGACATTTTAAACCCAGGTCCCACAGATTTGCAGAAAATGCAATACAAACTTTAACCTTGGTGAAAATCATTACAACACCTGATTTATAGCTCATGTGCCAATTTTTACAAAGAAATGTATGCTGTGGGAAAAGCACTTGCCCCCTGGCATACATTTCTTTGTAAAAATTAGCAAGTTTGGAATGTTATATGTCCACAAGTTTGTGACGGATTCTTATGAAACCTCACATATTCACTGGCATGATAAATCGATCAATGGAGGTTGTTTTTTGTTTATGTGAAAAATATGAAAAATTGTTATTTTGCGTGACATCGTCAAAGTGGTTCATTGTCTCAGGGCTCACCACCCCCCTAAAGGGGGCATCTATGTTTGTACACTGCTGAGCTGCCTGAGTTCCGTTGGAGGGGGTGGTGGGGGGGAGGGATAGGAAGGCAATGGAATGCCTATGAATCAATCAAACTTGGTCAGTTATTTTCAGAGTGAACTCGGCTAAAAATATTGCCATTTTCTTATTTACAGCGCTTGCACCTTTGTAGCAAACAACATGCTGTAGTAAACCATACCTTGGCAGCTGATTTGGAGGCACCGTTGTTTGTCTTGTCACTCGAACACGACTTGCTAATAAAGAAACTTGAAATAGTGGCCTGGGATTGGTTCTTCGAAGATGAGCGGCTTGAAGAGTGAACGTTAGATGGGGAAGCTGAAGAGCATCGCAATTTTCCGAGATTTAGCTTTCGCATAATTGTACATCACTTGGCGGCGAAATACTTTCCCGCTCCTTCAAAATACCAGCTATTGAGACGAGAGGGAATGGGGAGAGAAAGCAGCAACACAAAGTGGTCAGCGGAATCAACCATTGTCCATCATGGCGGCTACGACAGTGTTTGTTCGTTTGTTTTAGAACTGAAGTTTTGTTATGGTTTTCCTAGATTCCTTTGCAATGTCCAGTCCTAGAGAACGCCAGGGTCCTTCCCCTCCCACGGTAGAACAAATTCTGGAAGATCTGTCAGCAGCGAGTGATGAAGATGTGGTTTTTAAGTCGCCAGTTGTAGCAGAACATGCAACTCAAACAAACAACGCCTCAAGCCAGTCTAAATTAGACGGTAAGGCAAGAATTCGTTGATTCACCAATTTTATTGCTTTGGAGATAGAAAGAGAATAAATTATAGGATGCAGGGCACATTTGAAGACTTATGTACAGTTGGGGTCTGTTTATATGGATGGAGGGTGCCCCGGGGCTTCAACAAAACACTAATCCCCAGTTTACTGATACCCCACTGATCCCCTATTGATCCCCTTACTGATCCCCTACTGATCCCCTATAAAGTTCACTGGAAAAAGTAAAATAACAAAATAAAAAATGATTTAAGGCTGAATCAAGTTCAAGGATAAATTCCAGCTTACCTCAGAGTTCAAAGATGGTGGAAAGTTGGTCCGACAGAGCACCTACTTTCTGACTCATTTCACAGTCCTTACAAGTACCCCAGTTCTCTTCAACGATAAACGAGCGCAAAATCAGTTGAAGCATCATCAAGTATGTCCATGTCTGCAAAAAGCCACGGTAATGGCAACAACGAAGACAGAAAGAAATGAAAACAGTTCGACAATAAACATACAAGGAGCAACACTGCAACCGGATGTTGATTGGATCGACTTCTGGTTTATTATGTCACCCGCTTGACGCTTGTGTTTATCTTCCAACCGTTTTCATTTCTTTCTGTTTTCGTTGTTGCCGTTGTCATGGCTTTTCGCACACGAATAACATACATGTACTTGATGATGCTTGAATATATTTTGTTTATCGTAGAAGAAAACTGGGGTACTTCTGGGTACTTGTAATGACTTTGAAATGAGTCAGAAACTACAGTCTAGGTGCTCCGTCGGACCAAGTTTCTGCCATCTTGGAACTCTGAGGTAAGCCAGAATTTATCCTTGAACTTAATTCAGCCTCAAATCATTTTTTATTTTGTTGTTTTACATTTTCCAGTGAATTTTATAGGGATCAGTAGGGGATCAGTGGGGGATCAGTAGACGGGGGATCAGTGTTTTGTCGAAGCCCGGGTGCCCCGGCCTTGCTAACCGAGCCACCCTTGGAGAGCCAACTTTTCATACATTTTTTTAGAAACCGCATTGAAGCATTGACATTCTAAACATGGTAACCCATCTTCCTGGGGCACCCTGTCAACTTGCCTGAGGCACCCTTCTTGGTGAGTTATTTAGAAGGTAAATGGTTCATGCTGGTTTAACCTTCCTAGCAGGGGAGCCTTTTCAGCCAGAGTATATCTGCCAACTCTCACGCATTATGCGCAAGTCTCACGCCTGCAGACCAAAGACATTGATCTCACGCACTGAGAACAATTTCTCATGCCTGACTTAGCAATCCGGATGACTTGTTCTTTAACACATTAACAACAAAAATCAATTCAATATTCCCTGTAAATGTTACAACCTGATTGGCGCTTAATGTTGAGTTTGAATCCTCTTGGTATTAGAACATGCTAAAATAGCTTCAGAAGTGTTTGGAAGTCATCGGAACAATGTTGGACATGTTTGGTAGTGTTTGGAAGAAAGACGTTGGAGGTTGCTGGAACATTTTCGCAAATTCTGGTCTTGAGGAGAAGATCCTGCCACCATGTCAACAGGGCCTTAGACCATATTTTATACATGTAGCTTTAGGTTTTATTTGGTCATCGCATGAAATTGAACAATTTAAATCAAATTCTATGATTTTCATATATTCATACTAATGAATTTAATTATGCTTTGTTTGAAAATCAAACCTGAGCTAAACTCCAAGATGAGGGAACATAATTTACATATAGAAGTTGTTTTTACATTATTGGAATTAAACAGTATGAAAGGAAAAAATGGCCACCACTGCTGGAGATGGATGATAATAATATATAGATTTGATGCGACAGGGAGGTGTGAAGGTTTTTTGGGGTTTGAAACTTCTGACTTCAGGATTCATTCAGGGGTTATTTGGCAAGTATTGCCAAATTATCTGAAATTTTTTTTACTAAAGTTAGCTAAGGTCCATAGTGATTACTAGCTCTGGGTAAGTACATGTAGGACTATGGATTTGGCACACGCAAGCTTGGGAGCAATTTCAGAATACCTGTCCACTTCAAATTATCCTAACGGTTTTCTGTATATTTTGATGGGAGAATTTGTTCAAATGTCATGACAGTTTATCCTTGGTGATCATGGTCAACTTTCTCCAGACCTGTATGTTTAATTAAGTTGTGCCATTGTAAGGAGAAGTTAGATACTGGTCACCATTAGGGGTTAGAGGGTTTTAAAACAGCTGTGCAGCACATAATCTGAGTACAAAACACATTTTTACAATGTACATGTCTGTCACTCCATTTATTCCTTATGAAGGCATTTTTCTCCATCATCATGGTAATTTCAGAGAGATGAAGGACAGAAGTAACAAAAAGAACAGAAAGAACTTCGCAACCCTGAATACAAATTTGTCAATCTACAGAATGCACCATTTGTTGCCCATTTTTCTTTTGCTGTTATGTCAATATTCCTGAAACATTTTTAGGGTCTTGTTGCCATAATATAGAAATTGTGATTTCAATGAGTTAATGAAAATTACCGGTAATACTATATTGAATTCTTCTTTATTTAGAAAGTGTCACAAAACATAATCTTGGTGAAAAAGAGCAGACGGATAGTAAAGGGAGCACTGAACAGACTATAATGGAAGATGAATCAAATGAACAGGTTTATAGCAAAGTTGCTGCATTTCTGGAACAATTTAAATCCCTTGAATCTGCGCAAGAGAAACTGAAGGGTTTAGAGGGGGATTTGAAATCAAAGAAAGAAGGGTTAGAACAAGCCATCAACAGAGTCAAAGAAGCATGGAGGGTTGGCAAGACTACCGACTCCTGCAATTGATGTGGTGGACTTCGTGAATACAAGTGAAACTATGGAAGGTTTTGCCACTGGTTTGAAACCCTTCACTGCTGCTGTATATGCTTGCTCCAAGGCATTACAAGAGGAAGTTGGCTGGTTTGTACGTGTACATCATATCAGTCACTACAACAAAGATGCCAAACCTTTGAATACCACAAGCAGAAATACATAATTTACCACTTGTTGCACCTTTCAAGAACAAGCGAACCCTGAACTTAAAATCCAGCGATTGCATTTTTTCAGTGCCATCAGTCATAATTAATTACTTCACCCGCCAACAGATCATAAAAAGCACAATCCTGGAAAGTGAACTGAAAGCTGCCAATTACATTGCTTGAACAGATGCTGCAAACCAAAATGTTTTAGTTTTCTGAGAGATTAGCATATACCGTTGGAACATTTCTCAAAAGATGAAGCTTTTCTTAATTTGATTTTTAAATCTTTTCACCCAATCTGGACTGCTAAGTTTAATAAGAACAGTATTTAATAAGGTACTTCAGATTCATTTCAGTGCCTGCCATGATTATTTATAAATGACAATATTTATAGCAACCATCTGAGTTGTAGAACGTCTGTCACGCAAATGTTGGCAATAAATTTTTAAAACGGAAATGAGTGATGTTTTCCTCTTCTTCTGCTGACAAAATTCAGCCCACAAAATTGAGTCACTTTTATGCAAATTCTGTTTAATAACAAACTTTATTACATATGTGACTGACAAATATGTGACTGACAACAAACTTTATGCTGGTGGTTTTAGTTTTCTCAGTGGATTTAGAATAACCGTCGAGTCGAATTGCGCAGGAGGTACATGTATTCATTTTCGCACTTGTAACATGATTTTTTTTTTTTCTATGCGTGCTGTCAAAACTTGGAGTCCCGCGAAGTATGTCCAATGCATTGAATGAACAGAAATGATATTGACAAGCGCATAGCAATACAATTTCATTAACTTCAGCCCTGAAAAGCGTGCGTGGTTTCACAATCACTATTTTCTTCCAGCCGCCTGTTTGATGGCTTGCTCTCCACAACCAATCAATTTGTTGATACGGAACGCAGAATCACATGGCGGGACGATTCTTTTCACGTGCGATGCAGAAAACCGGTGCATATAATAAATACTTAAGCCATTGGTAAAATACACGAAACAACGACGAAAAGAACATTTTAACACAATTTTGACAAAACGTAGTGGTTGCGTAGACTCGTAGAACGAAATGGAGACGCTGTCCCATTCGCGCGAAATGTTTAAGACTTTGAACAAAATGCGCGAAAGCCAGTCTTATACCGATGTTATTCTGCGAGTGAAAGAAAAGTCTTTCCACGCTCACAAAGTCGTTCTAGCCGCATCCAGCCGCTACTTTGACGCTATGTTCTCGTCTGGGATGAAAGAAAGCTCGCAAATTGAGGTGGAATTAAAAGAGCACTACTTGACCGAAGACGCGTTTCAACTGCTGCTAAATTTCATTTACACTTCGTTCCTTCCGCTTACCGAGTCAAATGTTTTGGGAATTTTGGAAGCGGCCGATCACCTGCAGATTTTAAGCGCCGTTACGAAATGCTCTCTGTACATAGTGAACAACCTCAGCGAGGAAAAATTTAGCATAGGAACGAAGTTGAAAATCTGCCGCGTTGCTGACCGCCATAATCTGACAGAGCTCCGCGAGGAAGCTCTGCACGCGTTAGCCTTGAAGTTTGGAGAGATTTGCGAAGAGAAAGCTTTCATGGAGAACGTAACTTCGGACGAGCTCCTTCTCCTTCTTTGCCGCGATGATCTCAGCGTGCCTTCAGAAACATCTCTGTTCCAAACAGTGATTGCCTGGATTAAGTTCGACAAGGAAAACAGATTGCCGCACGCCGCAAGACCTCTGGACAAAGTTCGATTGGCCCTTGTCGACATCATGGTCGTCCTGGGTGAACTGGAGTCTGAAGAGTTCAGGAATATTCCCGAGTGTTTCTCCTTCATGCACATGTGCCTTTTACAGCATGTCCGACCATTCCTGTCCTCTTCTTTTGCCCAAGAGAAAGGAGTGCCTCGTGTTGCTTCCAAGGTGAGTCACCAAAATGTCTGTGTTATGCAATCACTCTTTACTTATGGTCACGCAATAATTGTGTGACAATCTTTAAACCAACTGCACATGACGCCATGTTGCAACTATAAACTCCTATAGCTTGCCTTTTGTCTTGAACTTCCCTAGGGGATAAAAAATTATTTTATTCTGTCTAAAATGTAATCTCTTCAGTGTATAACAAATATGTCCATTTATGATGGCAGAAGTGTAAAAAGCAAACAATTTAGGCCCCGTTTATATGGAGAAAAGTTGTCCCGGGTAAGAGGGTCACTCTCCCAGCCGAGTCAACTTTAGCGAGCATTTATATGAGAAAAAATTGACCCTTTTGCCAGAGCCAGCAGCACTCACACATGCTCTGATTGTCTCTTGACCCGAGGTGACCCGGCTAGGCGAGCCAAAGTGTTTATATGGAGAAAAGTTGGCTCAGCTAGGCGAGCCAAAGTGTTTATATGGAGAAAAGTTGGCTCAGCTAGGCGAGCCAAAGTGTTTATATGGAGAAAAGTTGGCTCGGCTAGGAGGGTTACCCTACCATCGAAAGAGGGTGACCCGGCTAGGCGGGTCACCCTTCTAGCCGAGCCAACTTTTTGTTTCTCATGTAAACGGTTCGCCAAGTTTTGAAAGGAAATGTAGGAAAAGTTGGCTCGCCCAGGGTAGCTCGGGTAGGCAGGTGACCCTTTTACCCAGGACAACTTTTCTCCATATAAACGGGACCTTAGAAACATTTTTTTTAAAGGTATCTCTGATGGCAAGTAGGCTTGATTACCAGCCTTTGTTTCAAGAAATGAACCAGTGCTAACCACCCCACCCTAGCGTTTCTGGGATATTTGAGACTGGGAGTTTAAAGTCCAAAGTTGGCAATCTGCAATCTGAGGAATATGGAGGAACAATGACTTTTAACCTGGCTCAAACTTTCTTGATTTTATTATTACTTAATTATTCATTCTTACTCGGCTGTTTTTTGTTTGCATCTGGCGAAATGGACCCTTTTGGCCCAGCTTTGCCAATTGGACGTTTTGATTACGTACCCTGTCTGGGTAGGTATTGTTCTATCACTAAGTACACTGTACATGCTTGCATTAAACCTCTACCTCTTATTTTTCAGGCCCTGGTTTCATTATCTGTGACATCTGGAGCCAAATTCTTCAATGGTGAGACCAAATCATGGGAGCCTTTAGACACCTTCAAGTTACCAAGCTTTCAGAGCAAACCTGCAATACTTTACACTGGAAATCACCTCTTCCTTTTTGATGAGAAAGATGCCCACCAGTACCAAATAGATACAAACACTTGGACAACACTTGCACCAATGAAAAACATCCATCACGATTTCCAGGCATGCGCCTTTGAAGATTTCCTGTATGTGATTGGTGGATCTGAAGTTAACCACACTGTTGTGTCAGAGCGATTCAGCTTCTCCAAGAAAATGTGGCAGTACATTTCCTTTCACGAAGAACAAAGCTTGTACGGCTGTGCAGTGGCATTGCACAAGGGCTGCATTTATTCCATTGGTGGAGCTTGGGCAGAAGGAGGAGCTGGCCGCAGTGTTTCCAGATTTGATCCGGGCAAGAATGAGTGGACAAAGTTGGAAGCAACCAAACACAGCCATGCCCAGGCAAGTGCATTTGTTGTCAGTGGTAAGCTGTACGTTGCAGGAGGGAAAACAGATCCACCCAGTAAACGTCAACGAGGGCTTGTGCCATCAAAGTTTGTTGAAGTTTATCATGAAGAAAATAACCAATGGTGTGACGTTCCACAACCTCACATGCCCCCTAACAATTATGGAGTAGTGGAAGTGGAAAATCACATTTTCTTTATACTTGGAAGCTTTGCCTACAACAGTGGAATCACAATTGACGAGAGTGAGGTCTACCAGGTTGACTTAGAAGAATGGGAGCCAATAAGTCATCATGACCAGGATGCCGTGTTTGTCTACATGCCAGTGAACAGGGTGGAGCTGATGAAGGAATCCAGTGAAGGACAAGAGCCTGATGTTACTGCGCTGTGTTTGGAGACTGACAAGCTGTCAGCAGAATAAAAACTGTTTCTAATCAGGACAGTTTTAGGGATCTTAGTAGCAAGTACAATTTAATAACATTTTCATAATAGACGTATGGAAAGAAATAGTTTAATTAAGATAGTTTTAAACATTATTATTATTATTATTATTATTATTATTATTATTAGAAGGATAACTGTTTGAGTTACTCTGTAATAAATTATAATAGTTATAGTAATGACAATGATAATAAATTATAACAATAATGTGCATTTTATAGATGTAACTTTACATTAAGCTTCAGTTTAGTGTTGCAAGTTATCGAAAATATTAATATTATTGCATGTCATCACTTTGCCATAATGTTCAAATTGAGTGATGTTTCCTTTGTAATAAGTTAATTATTACCGCTTCACAACTTGCTTCTGCAGTTGATTTTTTATATTCATTGTTAGTTATTCTCAGTGTACTATGGTACGGATTTGGAGAAGCAGTCTTGTTTACATTTTAAATTTGTATCTTTTGAAACCTGTAGATTATTAACTGTCAGTTAAATCAAAGTTGTCAAGAACTAACTTAATTTGTGTTAGCCAGCTTATAATAATGTTGTGAGTGGATCTCTTGAAAACATGTAATATTGTTGGAAAGCTCATTTACTCTGGACCATATATGTTTTATTGGAAGCCAGCTTTGTTTACCTTCCTTGAAAATTAAGTGTTGTTAGTGTCTGAAGGCCCAGGGGTAAGGGAAGGGGGCACTCACAAAACGTGGGAGGAGTGAAGATTTTTCCCACACACACGTCAATAAGAAAAGAAAAATGATATAAAATATCAGGAATGAATCACCTGGTGCAAGTATGTGAGAGGAAGGCAGAGGCTGTCATTTTTATTCTGAACTCACTGTGTGTAAATAAAGTTTCCATTTATCTCAATAAAAAATGAAATAAAATGTATCACTTTATTTGAGAGTCAATGTATTTATTTGTGCTAATTAAGGACACAATCCAGATAAAATTGGAATTTGGAAATGTATTGGTTTTTTAGGAGAGGAGAAAGCCAGAGTTGACACAGAAAAAAACATGTCAGAACAAGGACAAGAATCAACAATATACTCAACCCATGTTTGATGCCAAATCCAAGAATGAAACCCAGGCAACACTGGTGGGAGCGGAGTGCTCTCACCTCTACACCATCACTGCACCCCTAATCCTACCCTACCCTACCCTGTCCTATCACAACCCATTCTTTCCCATCCCATCCTATCCAATCTCATTCAATTCCACCCAGTCTTGTTCCATCTCATCCCATCCTGTTACTCTACCTTATCCCATGCCATTCTATTCTACATTACTCTGACCCATCCTTTCATTTCCCATCCTATACCATCCCATCCTATCCGACCCTATTCTATTCTATCCCATCCCATCCTATCTTACTCTATCTTATCCAATGCCATCTAAGACTAATCCTTATTTTGTTATCCCATCCTATCTTATTACACCTTATCCAATCCCATCCTATTTCATTCTATCTTATCCAATCCCATCCTATCTTATTATATTTCATCCAATCCCATCCTATCTTATTATACTGTATCCAATCCCATCCAATTTCATTCTATCCATCCTATATTATTATATCTTATCCAATCCCATCCTATCTTATTATACGTTATCCCATCCCACCCTATTCTATCCTATCCTATCCTATCCCAGCCCATCTCACCCTCTTCCATCCCACAATGTTCTACCCTATCCCATCCTATCCCACCTTTTCCCGTCCTATCACATCTCGTCCTATCCTATGCCATCAGGAGGATATCATCGACACTATCCTGAACAAAAACCTCCAATACTAAGCCTGCATCATGGCATTTTCACAGAATGGTCAAATTTAGACAGGTTTCAGAATACGTTTCCCTTTAAAATGTACTGTGCATTCTGGTCCTTATTATTCCACAACAGTAATAATAGTCAATTATGGTGGGAAAATGTCTGTTGGACATTTCTTTCTCTGTGAGTGTGTCTATAAACACCATATTTGATCTCTGCTTTTTGCTGGTCAGTTAATGGGATTTCTGCAGGGACTGAATTTGTGGGAAATCGATCTCAATGTAAAGAGGTCTGTGAAAACATCGAGGCATGAAGATATGCATGCTCTGGGTGTTGGACTGTTGGCTCCTGTATTCTACTCTGTCTAGGCCTGTTTCAAACGTCGCGCTACTGCCGTGTCAAA
>JAEMWC010000047.1:1627500-1662500 GCA_016490735.1 Pachyseris speciosa | reverse complement strand
CCACGGGAAGCTATACAATTCACCTAAGATGGCCGCCCGCCTTTTATTTAAGTTTTCAAAGTTCAGACGACAAGAAGAATTCATTGATGTGCGTTTGAAAGTAGGCAAAGACGTCTTTCCAGCTCATCGTAATGTGCTCGCTGCGAACAGCGATTATTTCTACGCCATGTTTACCGGTGGCATGAGGGAATCAAACCAGGAAGTCATCGAACTCAAAGATGAAAACATTTCGGGGAACGCTTTTGAAGATCATATTGGATTCCATTTACTCTGGAGAGCTCACCGAAAAGGAGAACGTTTTTGAAATTCTCGCCGTCGCTAATCACCTTCAAGTCACAAGTATTGTTGAACAATGTTGTGACTTATTGGACAGGGAATTTCTTCAGCGTCAACCCGACGTGCAAACGTACCTTCGACTCTCTGCATTTGCAGCTACGTACGACCTAAAAAACCTCCAGGAAGCTACACAACGCAAAATGGCATCGATGTACAGGGAAATCTGCGATAGTGCAGATTTCTTGTCGCAAATTGACGCAGATCAGTTGACCAGCCTTCTCAGCCGAGATGACCTCAGCGCTCCTTCAGAGAGCTTCGTCTTCAAATCAGTGATGCAGTGGATCAGGTACAAGAAAGAAGAGAGGATGGCAGTGGCGGGCAAAGTTGTCGGCGCTGTTCGTCTGGGACTGGTGGACATCAAGGATGTCATTGAAGAGCTGGAAACAGAGCAGATTGCAAAGAGTGCCAGAGATTCAAGCTATTTTTTCTCAAGCGCTGTCACACAGCCATATGCCTTCGCACACCTCTAAGTTTGCTGTAGAGAAAGCGAGGCCTCGTGCAATGAGCCAGGTAAGTACAGACCCAAAAACTTCACAATGAGTTATTGTTTGTCATTTGTGTTAATGTAGAGAAAAATAGTCAGTTATTTACTCTGAATCTGTAACCAGAGAGTGGTATGTAGACTATGGGTAGTCCCTTGTTTGTAAAGCTAGTAGGTCGGTAAGTGAGCGAGCGAAACACACGATACGTACGAACGGCCTCTGCGAAAATTGCCTCCCGAATGCGGCCTTATTTCGCACTTCGAATAACACATTTATCCTTCCAAAAACAAAAGGAATTATTTTTCTGTGTGACGAAAAAATGAGGTGACATTTCCCTACAAAAAACCGGATAGCTGTAATTACATTTGAATCCCGCCGAATTTCTGAGTCTAATCAGCGTTACCGGAAAGAGCAACGGGCAGATATTATAGCGAAAACAACTGCAAGCAGCTAGGTCCCCATTTATACCAAGTATAAAATGAATATCTTGAACCACTAGCCGAAACAAATGAATATGTTATTAGTTATAAACTATTATGAAGCGATCTTTACGCATAATCACAGCCTTGAAGACCGTAGACTTAAGAAAGTTTCATGCGTTTAATTTTCAATAGCCTAGACCATGGTGAATATTATCTGCATCACTCCTCGTCAACACTGTGTAATGATTGCCATATATCCATGGATGCGCTTTTAATTTCAGGTACTTGTTGCTGTTTCGCCTGGAAAGCGTAGACAAAGTGATGGATATTCTACTGCGATGAACTATTTTGACTTTGAACAAAAACATGGAGACCTTTGCAGTCCATGGCAAGCTTAAAGATAAATACCCGGTCAGAACACTGACGCGGGAAGTATCCTCTGTGCCGAGCATGTCGGTAATTACTTGTATGTAGCTACCAAAATGAGTGTAAGGGGGTCTGAATTCGGTTGTATTTACCGTTACCATATTGTTAATAATGTCTGGGAAACACTCCCACGTTTTCAAAGCAGAGGGATCCTGGACCACCAATAAACTGTTTGTGTTCTGTAAACGACTACATATATGCAATCAGCGACACCAAACTGCTTCAGAGGTTACAGTTTGGCTCAGAACAAATGGCAAAGTGGCTCTAAATTGCCTTTCTTGACGGCAAGCGATAGTCAGACTATGTTAAGTCATGTATCTGCAGTAGTTATGAAATCTAAAATCTTTGTACTTCATGGGTGTTACAGAGAGAACCGTTTGAAGCGGAAGCGGCTGTGTTTCATTGTTTTGACCCACAAAGGAATGAATGGGAACAAAAGGCATCAACCCGCCATCCTCACTTTGGATCCACGCTGTTAGTGGATAACAACAAGCTTTATGTGATTGGTGGGAGACTTTCTGCCTATAGCGAGAGCCATTTACCTGCCCTTTTCAGGAATTGTGAAATTACTCCAGACGGTGACCTGCACCAGTAGAAGTTTATGATGAGGTGAGCAACAGGTGGTCTGTTGTTAAACAAACACATATCCCCCCAAACAACCTTAATGCAGTAGAAATAAAGGGAAAAGTGTTTTTTATGATCAAGAATTTTCCAGTGGACAGTGGCATTAGAATCCCACCAGGGGAGGTTTATCACATTTCCTTGCACGAATGGGAAGGAGACCACTCACGTTTCTCCAAGGTTGGAATTCATTGCATTCGAGATGGTTCTGCCATGTGTTATCTACCAGTAAAGGAAGACAGCTTGAAAGCAGAGTTATCATGTGTGCAAGAATCACCCGTAGGGGAAAAGGACATTTTAGATTTTTGGGGGAGTTTACTCTATAGGGTGCACCTCTTAAACTCCCTTTTCGGGGCATCCTTTGTGTAGCCACCTTTATTTTACTGCCTTGAATAAAATGATGTATGTATGTATGTATGTATGTATGTATGTATGTATGTATGTATGTATGTATGTATGTATGTAGGTAGGTAGGTAGGTAGGTAGGTAGGTAGGTAGGTAGGTAGGTAGGTAGGTATGTATGTATGTATGTATGTATGTATGTATGTATGTATGTATGTATGTATGTATGTATGTGGAGTTTTGGAAAATCTTTTTTTTTTTCGAACTTTTTAACTTAAAGTTTTAATAAGAGGCTCGCATTTTAATTCGTCGGGTCTACCATCAGCTACAAAAAAGTTTCTGTTGGAACTTTAATATTAATATGTGTAGTCTAACCTAAGAAGGGTTTGCTAAATAGTCGTTTTAATTTTAAAATAAAGTTACTATGACACCCTAAGGCGTTTATGCATGACTAGTATTGTATTAATAAGAACTTTAAATGAATTTAAAGGTTTTATATTTTCGTGCGAGCTAGGACAGGTGTTTTGCTGAGCAATGGACATTCAGTCCGCCGGGATTAACTGGTAAAACCACCGATATATAAATGCATTACCATTACCGTCTTCTCGAACGAAAAATGCTGTTAGCTTTTGGCAGTTGTTTCACGTTAGTTATATTACGTCCTTTAACAGTCGGCAATTTTTTATTTGCGATTAGTAAAACTTACATCCTTTCTCGCAAAAACGGAACTTGTAGCGCTTTCAAAATTTTTAATGCATGCTAAGAATTACTGGCCTGGACTGACCTACATTCCTCTGTAACAAACCTGTCACCTATACCTTAAAAACATTTAATTGTAAAGAACCTTACGTACAAGCAATGAATAGAGGGGATTAGTTTCTAAAGAAACTGTGGTGCTGCGTCGGTGGGGAAGTGAGACACGAAAATTTGGTTTATCAACGGAGTTGATAATGTAAATTGACCACCGTACAGGGATTCGATTAGCTGACGTTTCGAGCGTTAGCCCTTCGTCGGAGCGATTGGCGAATCGCTCCGACGAAGGGCTAACGCTCGAAACGTCAGCTAATCGAATCCCTGTACGGTGGTCAATTTACATTATCAAACTCCGTTGATAAACCAAATTTTCGTGTCATACGTACAAGCAGTTAACCAAGAGCATACTTAAATAGAGTGCTAAGGTTTCTTGATCATTTAATCCACTGTAAAGTTAATTTCTGTTGTCAGAGATTGTTAATAAACTGATTTCAACTGCTATTGTTGTTTATTTCTCTTCGCACAACGAAGGTCAAGAATCTCGGGACACTTAGATCACTTTATCTTACACACGTACGTCGCACGTTTCCCGTTTCTAATCAATCCCTTCAACCACCGCCACCGCCACCCCTGCCCCCATTGCAACGTTGAGTTGCGTTTGGCTCGCAGCGAATAAACTCAAGTTAAATACCCGGGGTTAAATATGAAAAAACCGAGTTTCTTCTCACCGGATCAAGTGAAAGATTACATATCTAGCCTTCTGGAGATTCGAAGATGCTCCCGTTCATCAGGTTTTGGTTTCGAAATCCCTTGGTGTGAAAATTGACCAGATTATGAACTGGAGTGGCCATTTTCAGATAATTTCCAAAGAAGCTGCCTCCGAAGTTAGCGCTATTAAACGCGTCAGAAACTTCGTTCATCGCGAAACTCTCCCTACCATGCATTTATCGCGCTCTCGTACAGCCTCACTTTAACGCGGTTGGGGGAAATTGTAATAAAGGCCTTTCCCTGAAACTTCAAAAATTATAAAACCACCCTGGTCGAATAATCGAGGTTCTTTTCCATTCCCTTAATTGGCATAAAGTAGAACAACAAACTATACCGCTTCCTCGTACTAAATATTTCAAGGCAGTCATCGTCACTGGCAAACTTTAAATCGATGATTCATTGCCACAAGTTTCCAGATTAGTTTTGATTACACGGCGCCCTTGCAAAGCAGGAAGTTTTATTTTATTATGTAGTCTTTGTTTTTGCACGTATTTTTGTTGTTTCTATACCGTTTGTAGTTAGTCTTAGTTCTATATTTTTAACTTTTTCTTGTAATCTCCTGAAGTTCTTACCTAGTGTAAATGAACTTATCTTATCTTATCGTACCTCATCTTATCTCGTTCTTATCAAGATTACCCTGGGAGGGGAGGAGGGGCTGCGACCATACAGATAAAGTGTGGAAGTGAATGTATGAGCAAATAAGTACAAATGTAGTTCAATGGGAATCTCGGCCAGCATTGTAAATCAGTTAACGATTCCAAAAAGCCAGTTACGTAAAGCGTGCTCCGAGAGCCTTTCGTCCCGTTTTTGGTTTAATCAAATTTTAGTGCGTTAATCGTGAGACGAAAAGGAAATGTTTATAAGGTAATAAAACTACGTTGAATGGGGCACTAATATTTTTTAAGGCTGATTCTTCGACCTTGTTCAATTTGTACATCGGGGGCGCCAAACTGATAGGTACTGTGTTCAAGTTGACTGAACCGCGCGATGCGATTTCCAGTCAAAGCCCACATTTCACCCTTGCTCACCACAGAGTCTCCAGTAGCTCAGTGGTTAGAGCATCCGACTAGATCACGGAGGGTCGTGGGTTCAAATCCCATCTGGAACAGGGATTTTTTCCGAATTTCCATTTGATGCTACATGTATTTTTATCTTGTTGTATTCACTTACTTTGAATTCATTGATTTTCGTTTAAAAGTTGGTGAAGACGTGTTTCCAGCCCATCGCATCATACTCGCTGCCAATAGCGATTACTTCCACGCCATGTTTGCTCTCGGGATGAAGGACATGAAGGAATCCAACCAAGAAGTGATCGAACTTAAAGACGAAAACATTTCAGCAGCTGCTTTGAAGATCGTCATGGATTCCATCTATATGCAGTGGAGTCCATGTCGACGATGAAAACGTGTTTGAAGTTCTTCTTGCAGCTGATCATCTTCAAGCCACCGTTGTGATTACTTGCAGATTGAGTTTGTTCAGCTTCGGTTTGATGTGCAAACGTATTGTCGTATCTGCAGGATTGCTGATCGCCACAATCTGGTAGACCTGCAGGAAGCTACGCAACGTAAATAAATAAAGATGGCCTCCATGTACAAGGGAATCTGTGAAAGTGAAGAGTTCTAGTTTCATATTGGCGCAGACCATGATAAGTTGTTGAGCCTTCTCAGCCGAGATGACCTCAGTGCTCCTTCAGAGAGCTTCGTCTTCAAATCAGTGATGCAGTGGATCAGGTACAAGAAAGAAGAGAGGATGGCAATGGCAGCCAAGGTTATCGGAGCTGTTCGTCTGGGGCTGGTGGACATCAGAGAAATGATCAAAGAACTAAACACAAAGGAGATTCAAAGAGTAACCGATTAATTAATGACTATGAATATATGAAAGTCATATATTTGAACTGCGGACTAACGAATGAATATGTGAGTGATCATCGCAGTTATGAACGCTACTTAAGCAGTAGTGAAAATAAAGCCTGAAAAAAAAAAAAAAAAAAGATTCAGGCTTGTACGGGATTCGAACCCATGACCTCTGCGATACAGGTGCAGTGCTTTACCAACCGAGCTGACAAGCCAACTGGGAGCTGGTCATTTAGTTGGTTCCTAATATACCCGTGAGCGATGAACAAATGACTATGAATATACGAAAATCATATATTTGAACTGCGGCCGGGATTACCAACTGAGCTAACAAGCAAGTATATTTTCTTATATTCATAGTCATTTGTTTATCACTCACGGGTATTTTACGAAACAACTAAACGACCAGCTCTCAGTTTGCTTGTTAGCTCACTTGATGGACCACTGCACCAGTATCGCAGAGGTCGTGGGTTTTTTTCAGGCTTTATTTTCATTACTGCTTAAAGGGAACCTCCACTCTTACAAAAAATTCACGCTAATTGTTGGAAATAAGTACTAGCTTCCAATTATGCTTTGAAACGTGGATATAAATAACATTTAAGTGTACAAAAAAAATCGATATCATTATCGTCTATTTTCGCTTTTAAATTTTCCGGACGCGGCCATTTTGGATTTGGTGACGTGTAATGGTTGCAGCTATTGCCAGGAGGCAAATAAAGTAGAAAATCCTTTGTGTTAAACAATAGGGCAACCATTACACGTCATCAAATCCAAAATGGCCTCACTCGGAAAATTTAAAAGCGAAAATAGGCGATGATATCCAATTTTTGGTACACTTAAATGTTATATATCTAGTATTATTGCCTACAATTTATCGTCAATTTGTTGTAAGAGTGGAGGTTCCCTTTAAGTTGTGTTCATAACTGCGATGGTCACTCACATATTCATTCGTTAATCCACAGTTCAAATATATAATTTTCATATATTCATAGTCATTTATTTATCCCTCACGGGTATATTACGAACCAACTAAATGAAATAGCTCAGTTGGAGAGCACTGCACCGGTGTCGCAGAGGTCGTGTGTTTGAATCCCGTACATACCTGTTGATGACAAAATTTCAAACTGAATTGTTCTATAAAAATGAAAACAGATTTTACAGGGCCCGTTGATTGTAGTTTAACTTTCTCTTGGGCAAAGGTAGAGCTGCTTGACGACATACAGGTGTACATGTACAATAGCGACTCATAAGATATTACCCGTATAACGAAACTGTGAACAGCTCCATGTGGATTACTGCTTTCGCTACTTTTGCCAAAGTATACATTGAATGTTTTGTACCATCAGCAAACAAATGAATGTTTTGTTAGTTGCAAACTGTTTTGAAGAAGCATTTCTCATAATCATAGCCTCGCAGACTGTTTTTTCGAATAGTAGACTAAAAAGTGTCATCAGATAAACCGGCCTAGACTAGTACTAAAGCCAACGTGAATACAATCCCTGATCTGTAAAGTGCGTATCACTCTTCGTTACTCACCGCTGGCAGTCATCGTTTTAGTATTTCTGTGTTATTTTCTTGTCTTACATGCGCTTTTCCTTTCAGACTCTTGTTGCTGTTTCTTCCCCTCATTTTGATGCAAGATATTTTAGTCACATCTTTTTTCCTGAGATGAAGTACTTTGACTCTGGAATAAAAACATGGAAACCCTTGCTTTCCATGGCAAGTGTAAAGTTTGGTTTAATGGGACGTTTCCTCTGCGCAGAGTATGTCGGCGATTACTTGTATGTAACCATCAAAACGGGGTTAAAATACGGTAGTATTTATCGTTAGCATATTGTTAATAATGTCTGGGAAACACTTCCACACTTTCAGAGCGGAGAGCTCGGGGATCACCAGATCATTAACTGTTTGTGTTCTATGAACGACTACATATATGCAATGAGTGACACCAATCAGCTACAGAGGTACAGTTTGGCTCAAAACAAATGGCAAAGTGGCTATAAATTGTATAGTAAGCATAATTTAAGTCATGTTTCTGCAGTAGTTATGAAATCTAAAATCTATGTACTTCATGGGTGTTCCAAAGAGAAAAGGCGAGGGTTCAAAGTGAAAGCGGCTGTGGTTCATTGTTTTGACCCACAAAAGAATGAATGGGAACAAAGGACATCAACCCAACATCCTCATTTTGGATCCACGCTGTTAGTGGATAACAACACGCTTTATGTGATTGGTGGGAAACTTGCTGTCAAAAGATGTGGCAAGGAAATGATTCCAGACGGTGACCATGCACCAATAGAAGTTTATGATGAGGTGAGCAACAGGTGGTCTGTTGTTAAGCAAAATAATATTCCCCCAAACAAACTTGGTGCAGTGGAAATAAATGGAAAAGTGTTTTTTGTCATCAACAAATTTCCAGTCGACAGTGGCATTAGAATCCCACCAGGGGAGGTGTACCACATTTCTTTACACGAGTGGGAAGGACATCATGGAAAGGCTGCAATTAATAGAATATCCAGTTATGATGTTCTGTGTTATCTGCCGGTAAAAAGCACAGCCTCACGATAAAGCCATACGTGGAGGTAGGGAAAACCTTCGGAGAAAAATAAGATTTTTTACGTATGCAGCGTACGTGCGATTATCGCCTGGATGTATCGCGCTCAAATCACCACATCGCCCAGAATGCTATTGTCTTTCGCGACATTTACTTCCAGTGTCTACTTTCTCAATGTGCGGAATAATAATTGAAGAGATTAAGTTTTCGGAAAACTGACTTCTCTCGTGAAAGAATCCGTGGCCGTCAATGAAAGGGTTTGATGTGCGAAGTAATTCTCAAGGTGTGATAAAGTAAAGAGTGGCTTCCTAATAAAGGCGGCCGCGCTCTTTACAAAGTGTACTGTCGACAAATTCGTGTGCAACTAGATTCTCTTCTTCTCATTTTTGTTAATTTTTATTTTGACGTGTTACACTTGGAATGGTCTTAGCGCGGTAGCCAAAAATTACTTGCAAAACAATCTTCCTATTTATAAAGAGTTGCCGAATAGCAAGTACGATGTGCGGAACACTCGCGCGTATTTCATGGTTTCGATTTTTAAAACTCAACCGGTCAAAGCAGTTCAATTATAGACGGAGTCTTTCACTTTATCCTTTCAGATAGTCGATACGTGGATCGCGCACTTTAAAAAGAATATAGGTCGTAAAACGGTGAAATCCTAAGCCTGTCCCAGAAGCGAAAAGCAGGCGACGCGTCTTACGCCTGAGTGAACATTGTTTTGTTTTGTTCTGTGATCACTGTTAATGATCAAAGCATTATAAACGATTTAATCCAAGCACTGTATTCAGTTGTTTGAAACCAATTTAGAGCAACATGTCAAAGCGTGCGAGATACGAGACCGGCTTTTACACATCACTATTGGATGGTATTTGTGATCGCTCAATTCCAAATACCGACCCAAGCAAATGTCCTATTGTTAACGGAGGCTTAGTCATGAATACATTAAACTCTAGCGAGAATTTCAAAGCAAGCCCGAGCTATTGTTATGCAAGTGCTGGGCAGCAACAAGCCTACGAGGTCAGTAGGAAAGATTCAAAGTTGAGATTTCCAACCACTTTGAATTATTCTTTTCATCCGAAAATTAGCAGGGAGCTTCTTTAAGTAACAAGGAAACAAAGCCATATGCTAACTCTTAACAAGAGCGACTTGCTACGAAAAAATTCGGCTATGAATAATTTCCTCATACCGCAAAAGTCCCAAAATAGGCCGAATTCAAGTACAATTTCCAACCACTTCCATTGCTTGAAGAAGCCCTGAAAAAGTCTGGATTCCTTCAGTGAGGTCTCATTCACAAAAGCCATATGCTAACTCATTGAAAGCGCGAAAGGGTAACTCCAAAATACGACTAAAATATGCGCTGGTAGTCGCCTCTACGCCAATTTCTCTTTTGTGCGAGTGTCTTATCTCATTAGTGCATTTCAAATCTCGCGCGCCCCCCTTGAAAAAGTCCCGGATGAGTCGCATCATTCTGGGCGATGAGGAGGGTAGATTTAGTTGAATTAATAAGATGTAAAAAGAAAGGGCACGTTTGCAAATAAGATTACTTGAAGTATTGTAACCTCAGTATATATATCTTTATATGTTAGATGAGATCTATTGAAAACCTAAGTTTGTTAAATAAATTGACTTTTTACTTACGTTCTGAGAGGGTCGTATTTCGTTGGGTCTACCGACAGCTAGAAAGAATCCTGTTGAAGGTCTCAATGTAAAGTGTAGCTTCTGAACGGTTCTATTAAAATAGTGGTTTTCAAATGAAGTGTCTGAGCATGACGCTCGAAGACGCTTAATTCATGCATGAATTGTAATACATAACTTGCTGAGGTGAAGGTTTTACAGTTGTTCGGCAAACAAGGACCGTTTGTTCGCTGATCGATGAACATTGGAGTTGTCCGGGATTAACACCGTAATAAGGTTGTCTCATGTTTTTATCCTTTTCGCTTTTAGCAGTTGTTTGACATTACTCAGATTACGTTAACCTGTGACTTTTAATTTTTGTGATTGATAAATGTAACTGCACCTCAAGGAATTTTTAAATTAGTGTTAAGCATTCCTGACCTGGATTGGCTTAATTCGTCTGTGATCAACTGGTTTCCTATCACTTAAAATAATACGAATGGTAACGAATTTTACTTGCAAGGTAGAGATATAGGTGTTATCCTTATAAAGCCTTACGTTTTCAGGCGAGCCGTTTGAAAGCCCATAAAGGTCGGACTCGAGTATTTTATCTTACTTCTGAAATGAAACAATAGGTTGTGTTTGTCATGTTAATCAGTAGAGCTCTGTATCAAAGTCAATGCATACTAATTAGCTGAGCAGGACTCTTTTATGAAAGCCGGTTAATGGAGCAGTTGATTTGTGTTGGGGTATAGAGAGGTATACATGTGACTCAAATACTACCCATAGATTGGCCATAACTCTTATGAATTAGTAATGAATTTTACAATTGTTGTCAGAAATTGTAAATAAACTGATTCAGACTGCCATTATTGTTTATTTATTTTCGTAGAATCGAGACCGAAAACCCCATGACACTTACATCAAACCTTGCACCTAAGTCGGACCTTCTCGTTTCTAAGCAACCCCCTCAACCACCACAACTCCCCCCACCTCTTCCCCCTCCTATGTAACGTTGAGCTGCAAGTTTTGTTTTCATTGTGAATCATTCAAATGGCTATCAAGGTTACCTTGGGTGAGGGAGTTCGGGCGTACAGTGAAATATATGAGCACATCAGTAAAAATGTATTCCAAGGAATCATATCCAGCATTGTAGATCAACAAGTTCAACAGTAGCCTCCTTCGCAGCCGTTGTTGTGTCGGTCCTATTCTCCCTCCCCACCAACGTCTGCTGAACCGAGCCCAACATTCCATTCCCACTGTGTCTGAGTATCCAATCAGGAGGGAGAATAGAACGGACACAAACAACGGCCGCGAAGAGGCCACGGGAACTTAGCTACCGAAATTTAAAAGCCGCGACGTGATTGGTCAGTTCCTGGAATGGAATGTCCGGCTCGGTTCAGCAGACGTTGGTGGGAAGGGAGAATAGGACCGACACAAACAACGGCTGCAAAGGAGGCTAGTTCAACAGGCTAGCTTGCTTCAAATTAAGCGTGCTCTGTGAGATTCAAATTCGTCGTTTTTCCTTTAATCAGACTTTTGGGTATCTTTAGCTATAGTGCGTTAATCGTAAGACGAACGGGCACACGTTATTTACATGTACCAAGAAAAACTATGAACATGCTGAGTGAGACACTAAATTTAGTTTTAAGGTTGATTCTTCGACCTTGTTCAGTTTCTACATTGGTGGCCGCCATACTGATAGAAACCGTGTTCAAGCTGCATTTCACTGTCACGGCCTCAGTTCGGTCATTTAACGTTCTTGTCTCGCCGAGGACAAAGAAATGTATGAAATGTACAACGTACGTGAAGAGCAATATTTTTTGCTCGTTCACTAGTGGTGTTAAGTTAACATTCGTTAACCTATGGTTTTGTGGTGTTCCCGTTGCTGCAGCCGCTTTATAAGCTCTGACCGCACTTTTCTATTCATCCACAAAAGAGAGGACTAAAACTCTTCCCAATTTGCTTTGCATGCGTATAAGAAGCAGAAAAAGTCCGATTTTAACGTCACAGCACCACTGCACTTCTCCATCTTTCCCATAGCTGCTCTAAATACCTCGTCCCACAATGCTGCAGAGTCCCTCATTTTTTAGGGAGGGACGCGTTATGTCCGTGATGTGAAAATCAACATTTGCACAGTGACCAAACGTAATTTCCTATCGACAGCAAAAGTTATGAAGCAAGTGGCCAGAGAAGGGGACCCACGAGGAGACGATGACGTTTTCCCTCATTGGACACGAAACAAGTAACTCTAGGCATTCAAACATGCGGAGAAAGCTCGCCTGACATTGTAAACAGTTGTGTTTCTGTTCAAAACCGGCAGTACATGTGTTAGGCAGCATTCATTTTTTAGACGGAGGGGTGGGCCAGCGGAATCCCTATGAGCATGAATGTAAAATATCCCGACCAATCCCCCACCCCCCTCCCCTTTATAGTTTTTTGTTAAAGGATGCGACCCTCCCCTGTGGAGTAGTTAAATTTATAGTTACCCCCAACCAAAAAATGGTTTCTGGTGTGTCCTTAGAGTCACGACGACGGCCCAGTGGACGCCGGCCGTGAGCACGAGAGACAAGGTCGAGGTCCATGTCTTTCGGCAGGAAACACAAAACTAAGTAAACGCAAAGACGACGAGTTTCTTTATTTGCTAGTTAAGTTAATTATGGAATCCCTTAGAGCTACTCGAGAAGCTTTACTGTTTGCGTGCTGTGAGGAATGGTTGGATGATGTTGAATTTCTTGCTGCGAATTAGCTCAACACTTTATACAGACCCAATGCAAAAATGGCAGTCTTTCAATTATTCTTTTGTTCTTATTCAAAATAGCCTCACTAACCTCGCTTTTGAAATCAAAATTCTAAAGAATTTGTTATCCCGATCGAGGTTAGTGAGGCTAGTGAGCACGAACAAAAGAGTAATCAAAAGGCAGCCATTTTTACATAGGGTCTATAAACCTCGACTTTCCGTATTATTCCTACGGCCAGTTTGATTTCGACGCTATCGTAGCTGAGTGTGCTGCCGAATTTTGTTTTGAGAAGCGACACATTCTGCTACTAGAAAAAGTGCTACAGATCTCGTCTCCAATGAAGTGTTTCCACTGGAACGGAAGGAGTCTGAGCGTTCCTGAGAAATAAAATAATTATTTACAACCCTCATCATGTGTACAATAATTCTGCTAAGCAAGCTTTAAAAAAAGAATATAATCAAACCATTAAACTTCAGTAATACTCGGCAGCTTAAACAATGAGCGGATTGTCGTTTTGTCAAAATCTACCATAAAAACATTATCACCGATGGTAAACATTTCTTGGAAATGTTTTGGCGCTTCTGAGAAGCCGCCTGGTCAAAAATACACCTTTCATTGTATTTTTGTACCAAAATATAATCCTTGCTTGAAAGAATAAAAATGTACTTTCATATCCACATTCCCTCTGAGCCTATATGAATATAAAACTCCAAGGATAGCGCGTACTGACGTAGTTTTTCCAGATGTTTGTTTACAACTCGAAGAAGCCATCTGCGATTCTAAGGGAAGAGCACCAGAAAATATATCTTCCATCTCAGAAAGCCCCAAACAACTTTTTCACGAAACTTCTTTTCTTAAAATGTGAAGGAAAAGAGAAAATAATGATATCAATACTCACCTCCAGAAGACGATGTCAAACCCATGTGTCGCCCGACGTCGACTGCTGAACGACAACTATACTTTTGTGATAGACATGCGTGGTAGCTACAAATACTGCATTTTTTATTTGGCGTCGTCGTCATGAGTCTCTAGTCTAACTCATTTAGGCGTTGCTACAGGAAGCTATACAATTCACTTAAGATGGCCGCACGCCTTTTGTCTAAGTTTTCAAAGTTCAGACGACAAGAAGAATTCATTGATGTGCGTTTGAAAGTAGGCAAAGACGTCTTTCCAGCTCATCGTAATGTGCTCGCTGCGAACAGTGACTATTTCTACGCTATGTTTACCGGTGGCATGAGGGAATCAAACCAGGAAGTCATCGAACTCAAAGATGAAAACATTTCGGGGAACGCTTTGAAGATCATATTGGATTCCATTTATAGTGGAGAGCTCACCGAAAAGAAAAACGTTTTTGAAATTCTCGCTGTCGCTAACTACCATCAAGTCACAAGTATTGTTCAACAATGTTGTGATTTACTGGACAGGGAATTTCTCCAACGTCAACTCGACGTGCAAACGTACCTTCCACTATCTGCATTTGCAAATATGCACGACCTAAAAGACCTCGAGGAAGCTACACAACGCAAGATGGCCTCGATGTACCGGGAAATCTGCACTAGTGCAGATTTCTTGTCGAAAATTAACGCAGATCAGTTGTCCAGCCTTCTTAGCAGAGATGACCTCAGCGCTCCTTCAGAGAGCTTCGTCTTCAAATCAGTGATGCAGTGGATTAGGTACAAGAAAGAAGAGAGGATGGCGGTTGCGGGCAAAGTTCTCGGCGCTGTTCGTCTGGGACTGGTGGACTTCAAGGATGTCATTGAAGAGCTAAACACAGAGGAGATGCAAAGAGTACCAGAGATTCAAGCTATTCTTTCTCAGGTGCTGTTACATAACCAGGTACCTTCGCATACTTCAAAGTTTGCTATGGAGAAAGCGAAGCCTCGTTCAATGAGCCAGGTAAGTACAGACCTAAAAACGTCTCGATGCGCTTTTGTTTTCTTAGAACAAAGATTGAATGCATAATTAATACATGGGGCTGTGCGGAAATCTTGCCAAGCAACGACGTTTCGACCGATCAACGGTCATTTTCAAGTTGAAGGATAAAATTGTTTAACATGCGCTTATATAATAATCAATTGTAAAAATGCTTATAATATAATATACTCTAAAATATTTTAGAGTTTAGTCAGTACCTCATTAGCATCTTTATAATGATTATTAGATAAGCGCATGTTAAACAATTTTATCCTTCAACTTGAAAATGACCGTTGATCGGTCGAAGCGTCGTTGTTTTTTAACGTTAACTTTTATAGTAAAATCCGTTTCTAAAAATTTGTTGATACGCATATATGTTTTTTTTTTAATTTCAGGTCCTTGTTGCTGTTTCGTCAAGTATGTTTAAAAAGGATGAGATGTATTCTGAGATGAACTATTTTGACTCTGGAACAAAAACATGGAAACCCTTGCCGTCCATGACAAGCCTAAAGCTAGGTGACAACGAAGCCTTCCTCTGTGCTGAGTATGTTGGCAATTACTTGTATGTAGCTACCAAACGGGGCCGAATCCGGTTGTATTTACCGTTACCATATTGTTAATAATGTCTGGGAAACACTGCCACACTTTCAGAGCGCACAGTCCTGGGACCACCCGATAAACTGTTTGTGTTCTGTAAATCATTACATATATGCAATAAGTGACAACAATCTGCTTCAGAGGTACAGTTTAGCTCAGAACAAATGGCAAAGTGGCTCTAAATTGCCTTTCTTGAGGGCAAGCGATAGTCAGGATATGTTAAGTCATGTATCTGCAGCAGTTATGAAATCTAAAATCTTTGTACTTCATGGGTATTTCAGACAGGAACCTTTTCAAGCGAAACCGGCTGTGGTTCATTGTTTTGACCCACAAAACAATGAATGGGAACAAAAGGCACAAACCCGCCGTCCTCACTTCGGATCCACGCTTTTAGTGGATGACAACATGCTTTATGTGATTGGTGGGAAACTTTCTGTCTTTATCTCGCGTCAGTAGTATAGTGTTTGGGGGTACGAAATCAATTGATTTCGTTTTCCCCAAACACTATACTACTCGCCTTCTGGTCTCGTATTCTGGAATATATAGTTATTTAATTTGATGGAATATATAGTTATTTAATTTGATGGAATATATAGTTGTTCAATCTTATATAATCTATAGTTGTTCAATCTGATGGAACCAAGGTCTGCACACTTTGAATTTATGGTTCAATCTGATGGAATCTATAGTTTATTAAAATGCGTGACATTCTCGGAAAAATCACCAAGCGTGACATTCTCGGAAAAACAGGAAATGAGTCATCACCTATAGCTATTATTTCTCACGTGGAACCATCCGATGTTTATAATTTGTTGAAGCAATTAAAGATGCAGAAAAAAATAGCAAAACTGGTGGCCACCAGAACCTCTCATGAGGGACTTAATTTGGAATTTGAATCACCACCCGTCCCTCATGAGAGGTTTTTTTGTTTTGTTTTTTTTGAATTCCCACCTCCACACCACCAGAGCACTATCATTTATGTCTTTCCCACCTCCGCTCCGCTCTGGCCCTATCAGACCCTCTTGGGGCCAATTATTGTTTTTTTCACCCTCCGCTTGAGATTGAACCGGCACTTCTGACAAGCCGAAGCTTAACTATAGCTCTACCCAACAATCCGACACCATCTCAGGGTGATTTTTTATTTTTTATTTTTTAATTTTTTTTTCATTTTTTTAACCCATGGAATAACGGCGGGGGTTTTTCATTATTCCACGGGGTGGCTTGTATACATTTCGCTAACGAAAGGCCCCCGCTTTTTCCAATCGTTAGATACTCTGTATACAAGCCACTCTTTATCTGTGTAAAACAACCCTTATATTTGTGTTTGTATTTTCATTTTTATGCTTGTGGTACATAAATGAAATTTTCAAAGATAAAAAATAATACGCATGTGTAAAAAGCGAAAAATCTAGAATCCCCTAAACATAGTGACGTAGTTTGATGACTCATTCGAAAGGGAAACCCCCCGACAAATGTTCCTGTCACATATGCTAATTCTTCGGGTAAAGGGTCAGAAAGAGGGCAGTATTTTAAATTAAATATACAACAAAACTCACAATACTATCCTGAACTGGGCAAATCAGTGGGTTTGAGGCGATAAAAACACCGCAACAGCTAGATTCCATAATGTCCATATGCATAGCTTGTCATGCCATTATCATGAACATACCGCTTGTCGTCAAAGCAGCTGAGTGATACTTTATTTATCTCATAACTTCCAAGTTGATGGTTCTGACTTCTGATTGTTTTCATTCTATGATGCAACTGTTTATTATTGAATAGAGTGTCTTTATAATTTTCATGTTTGATTTTATTTTTGATTATGTTCTTTTTTATTCCTTTTGCTGTTTTTCCTCCATTTTGGTTATCTTTCATATAGCTATACATTTTCGATCGTAGACCGATGAATTCACAAATTGGAACTCCTGCAGCCTCATCTTTGAATTTACCAATCACTTTTTTATTCGTCTTATCGAAATATTGATAGCATTCTGGGTAGTCGCTGTTGTCAAATTTATTTTTATCTTTCCAGAAGTGTCTATAGACGTCTTGGGTTTCAATTTCATAGGTCAGTGAGTCTGTGTCTGTGAAGAGCAGCTTGGCCTTGTTACCGTACTTTTGTTTAATGTAGTTGTAATGGAAATCGTACATCAGTGTCTTGCTAAGGTCTAGAATACACATCCCCACGTATGCTGGCCGGTTTAAAGTAAGTGTTTCTTTTATCTTTTGAACAGCTACTAGATTTTCATCGAAGATTTTACTGCTAACATAAGTGGGTTTACTAGCTAATTTCAATAGCTTCTTCTCATCAGTCACCAATCTGACGTCTACTCGCTTTCTGAGGTTTTCCATCGTTTTTCCAAATACACTGTTATTCATCAGCTTGAAGAAGTCTTTCTCAAAGGCATTTTTTGCGCTAGTTCTTTTCTGAGCCACGCGGACTGATTGAACTCTAACACTCGATGGACTTTAGTTATTTTCAAACCGAGATCAGTATATAATTGGAGGTTCCTATAATGGAGCACGTATTTTTCTTTGTTGCTTAATGTTGGTATCAGCTTATGTACCAGACCAGTTGATATTTTATATTTCTTCGCGATGTTTTTACAATAATCTGATAGCATGTCCCCAGTCACTTTGACCTTTTCCGGTCCCAGTGGATAGTCATTGTGAAGATCATGCAACTCCTGGGGGTATTCCAGATCAACTTCCAGAATCAAACCCTTGTTGCTATCTTCTTTATACTTAGCCAGGTTGAGATTATTCATTTTATTCTCAGTCATCCATTTGAATCCACCAGTTGGGAGGTATTGGCTCATTGCCCATCCGTATAGATTGTTTGCATCAAGATACATGATGTACTTTGAGGGCGCCTTCTCATCATACTTCTTCATGTATTTATTATTAGCTTTACCATAACGGTTAGCAATATAGCTGATACCACCTCGCATACCCTTCTCAATGAACTGGAACATATCAATGTCAGTCATCAATTCCAGTTTGATATCAGTCATCTTCAGCATAGCATCCCATGACAAACCAGGAGATGTGAAGTAGTGACACGGATCCAGTTTGTAGTACTCGAGACATGTTCTTCTGAAGTTCTCAAATACATCAGCCAGTAGGAGTACATCTGTTTTAAGGTACAGATCATGATAATCACCCATTTTTTTCAAAGAGAATGCTTTCCAAACAGTCTGAGCATGCGTATAGTCTTCATCTGATATATGCGTATCACTCAGTATGCTATAGAATTCTTCTTTTGAGGGCAGCTTCTGATTGAATTGATCGAAACTGTCCATGTAGTCGTAAGGATAAACACCTTTCTGTGCCATCAAATTAAGATCCTTTCCCTTGAACTCTTGTGAGGTGTATTTTAAGGCTTCTTTTGGTAGATTGCCTACAAGTTTTTCCAAACTAGAGCTCATGAACTGGAAACTATCAATGAATGTCAAGTGATTGCTAAGCATGAAAGCCATATACTTCTCCATGTTATTTGGAATAGCATTGATATTCATTTGACAGTCTTCACCTTTCTTGTTTTTGTAAGTGTGCTTCTTAACAATGACTCCAATCTCCTGCATAATAAAATGACTATCATAGCCTCTTAGATTGTGAACTATGACTGGTATCTTTATTTCATCTGGGTTCACTCTGAGTTTCAGATTACAATCTTGGTGAGCAGAACCTCTGTACTTGCCGGTAATATGACAATGATCTCGAACTCGGATATCTTTGTCATTGTATTTTTTATCACAAATGTGACAAACTTTGGCTTTTCGGAATTTCTCTTCATCATCTTTAGTCATTTTCAATGGTTTGTTAAAATTTTTTTTCACAACATTCTTGCAATATTTGACTTCCTCCAGCATAGCTTCCATAAATTTGTACACAGCCTTTTCACCCCTGTATATTACTGCTGGTTTGCTGTATTTATCGTCATAGCAACAAACAACTTTATAACCATATCCACAGTCAGTATGCTTCTGATAAGCCTCTGTATATGATTTATCACTGTTGGGTTGGCAACCGTGTATTTTTTCAGTGATGGCCTCAAAATCAGCATAGATCACAAATGGTACCTGCTGTTGTTTATGAAAGTTGTTGAATTTCAGTATGTTGTTATCTTTGTTTGGCATTTTTATTGTCTGTGTGCCATTTACTTGCATGCAGTTGTCCTTGTGATCATTCAGAACCCTTTCAGAGCTGAAGCATTGAAGACAGTGCATACAAAAGTGTTTTCTTTCTTTGTGCTTTGTTTGATTGTACATAAACTTATTGAAATCTTTGATTAGCACATAATGCTTGTTTTCATTTTCAGTTATAAGAAGCAGATTCAAGCAGTCTGCATATTTCTCTTTTGATACATATATTGGATATGGTTGTTTATCCTCATAACCGAAAACATTGATGTTGATCTCATTTTGTTTTTCAATCTTATTGTAATGTTTGGTAGTCACTGGAAATTCAATCCCTGTATAATCCAATTTTTCAATGTATTGCTTGTCTGATTTTTTAACCCTCTATGGGTATTTCTCTTGTGGGTTCAAGTGTCTGATATGACACCATCGGAAACATTCATTATCTTCATTTTTCAAGTTAATCAAACCCTTTGCACTGTTTCTGAGTTCATTCGATAGTTTAATGTATGAGGAGCCCTTCATTGGCGCATATTTCACAACATTAAGATAATGACTATCAACTGAATCAACAGTCCAACCTGAACCTTCAGATACCCAAACTGCAATCTTATTCATTATTTGGTCTTTTGACAACTGTAGTGATTCAGTTACTTCCAGATTATTCACAATTGTTTGAGCTACACTGTTGAAATATGCGGTTTTGTATTCTATTGCTCCGTCAGTAATTTTTGCGAATGTTACCTTTAGCGTTTCAACGAATTTGAGACCTTTAATTTCATTCAACAATTTTATAATATTATATGCAACAGCCTTTCTTGTGTTTTGCAGTTGCGCAGCGGGTCTTTGTTATTTTTTATACTGATTTCAAAAGATTTTGTGAAGCCCTTCAGAGCTTTCTCTGTTTGTACAATCTTAGTCCTTGGTGCAGGCGTTGGTTTCTGAATCACCTGTTTGGTTCTGGGGGCTGAGATCGGTCTCTTTTTCAATTGTTCTATTTCTTCCAACCATTCTTTTGGTGGTGCTGGTAATCTTTTTCTTTCGAAGTAATCAACCAATTCTTTCACAGTTGGTCTTTTCGTCCTTGGGGTGGGAATCGGCCTGACAGTCCTAGGTGCAGGAATTGGTCTTGTTCTTGGTTTAGGTACAGGTTTTGTGTCATCAACTATAATAATTTTTGGTTTCTGTTGCTTCAACAACAACTCGATTAGCTTAGATTTGCTCAATTTTTTGAGACTTTTCTTGTCCATATTACTACTAGTTTCGATAATTTTTTCCATTTATGATATATCTATAGTTATTATTTCTTTAAAACATTTCCGTCTGCGTTTAAATATGGTTGAGAATTCAATTGATCCAATTACTGGATCCTTTTGAATTGTAATTATTGAAGAATATTTTTTTGATGTTTTTTTGTTTTAATATGACAAGATTTCCCTGCCATTACGTCCTGTCTTACATATGTTACAGTACCATTCTTTATTTAGCATGTACGATGTTTTATGATTCTTCCGTTCTTCTGCGGTGAATACTCTAGGCCTTCCTCGACCTCTTTTGACATTTTGATTCTCCATAATATATAGTTATATAAATTATTTTTTTAAATATCTTTCTCTTCTTGATAAGTATAATTTGCTTTCTTCCATGTGTTTAGTTATTTCATGAATCAAGTCTTCGAAACTATTGCTCATGATGAATTTACAATTGTTTTTCTCATACATTAGCTTCATATCAGACTGTTTGTCTGACACTTTATACACACCTGTTGGGCTTTTGAATTCAAGACAAAGAGCACTGTGTTTTCTTGTGGGATTCATCAGCATTAAATCACACTGTCCAGCCATATATCCTTTCTTGTAACTTCTGATTCGCATGTTTGAGCTTATTTGATTTTCACCTAATCCCGCCACCATTAATGCACCTTCATATTTCTTTCTGATGAATGACAAAATCTTGTAGTGCAGATCATCTTCACTTTCAATCATCAGCATGTTATTATTTCTGTCATTGAACTGATTGTAATACCCCTGTTTTCTGATTGATGGCAACACTTTAGATGTAACCCAATGTTTAAATTTTGCTGCTTCCTGTTTTTTAGAGGACAGTATTAGTGAATAAAATCCTGATTCATTTATAAAAAAACATTTGAAAGTTTTTTCGGGGGTCTCAGCACGAGGTAACGTTTTGTTACATCGTGAATCAGTGGCCTCAGCACGAGGTAACGTTTTGTTACATCGTGAATTTATGCTGATTTTGTGGTCTCTCAAGATTCTATCATCAGATAAAACATGATCCTTGATTGCTTTTTGTGGATTTTTATAGTCAAGAATAGAAGCTATGTCTCTACCTCTGAACCAAATCTCATTGTTGTCATCAAGATAACAATCTATTGATACATCCAATTCTTTATTATTGTAGGAATATTTTTGCATTTGTATATTATAGTAATTTATTTTTTATTTTTAATTAATTTTCGACCTGTGTTTTAAATAGCCAGGAACAATAATATTCTTGGCTACCATGAGCAAATAACAGCTTTTTACTGTAGGGTCTACATATATATGTTAGATAATTTTCTTTTATAATATGTCTTTTAAATCCTTGAACGGTATCCAACTGTTGAAGTCATCACTATATCCCTTCCACTTCACCAAAGCTTGTTTCTTCTTGTAATCTCTGCGAATGACTTTATCAATGCGGAATACATCCTGTCTGGCTTTCAATAATTCAGCTTCATAAAAACTACCTTGTATTTCTTCATCGTTGAGATCTTTTAGTTTGTATGTTATTGGGTTTGTATATTGGGTTTTATCAACTGTAAACACTTCTTCAGTCCAATTCGGTGTATAGCCCTTGTCGAACACATTCCGTTTATACTTAGATATTCGGACCTTGTCACCTATTTTGAATTTCGGTTTCTGTTTTAATGTTTTCATATCACCATACAAATTGAAGTAAACAGTTCCTTCATTCCTCTTATCAGATGCTTCAATGGGTGTCATCTTTGTGCTCGAATGTTTGGTATTATTATACTGTTTCACTAATTTTGGTAACATTTCTAAATACTGTGTATTACCTTGAACAGTGAACTGCTTCCACATTTTGGACTTCATTGTCCTATTCCATCTTTCAACTACTGATGACTTCTCTTCATTCTCAGTTGAGTACATCTGTACACTATGTTTCTCTAGCAAGTCCTTCAAGTGTTTGTTGTAAAACTCTTTTCCCTTGTCGACCCATAAATACTGTGGTTTTCTGCCTTCCTTGAATATTGATTTGAATGCTTCAGTGACAGATTCACCTTTCTTATCCTTCAATGGGACAATCCAACCATATTTGCTGAAGACATCAATGACCATAAGAAGATATCGATAACCTTTATTCCATTTACTGAACTGTTGCATTTCAACTAGATCACTTGCCCATATTTCATCAATTTTATTTACAATCACACGCCGCCGAGTGAAATTTCGTTTTATGGGTGCATGTAATTCATCAGCTAGTTTTTCTTGCCAGTTTTCTTCACTCGACGGCTTTTTCCGTTTTTTGAAATGCCGAGACCAAGTTTCTGTTTTTTGTCAATTAAGAATCTGGCTGTTTGACCCCATTTTGGCATCTCACCATATGGTATTTGATCAAGTGACTCGACCATTGTTCTATCACAATCACCTTTATTTTTTCCCATATCATAACAAATATCGTGGTAAGCTGCTATTTCATCTACTTTATTGTAAGGTAGGACATTCCATTTTAACACCTCTCCAGTCAATGGATCATATTCCAGTTGTTCATCCAATGGATTATAAGGGCCCATATATTTATACTTACTTGGAGTCCAACCTGCTTTTGGTTTTGGTATTTTTCCAATTAATTTATGAATGTCAATAGCACCGCCATAATCTAATCCTTTGATATCTGTTTTGTAACGAATATTTGGTCTCACTTTTGTTGAGAGTTGTTTCAAAGCTTCTGACCCAACCTTTGTGATTGCAGCTTTGCGAGGGAAAGTCCTTTGTCAATTAATTTCTTTTGCAGCTGTGGATTTCTCATTGCTTCTGATGCATAATATCTACCCATTTCAACACCCTTCTTCGCTAAATAAGGGACTCCATGTTCCAAAAATCCTGTTAGTGCCACATCTGCGGCGAATCTAGTATGCCCGCCCCTTCAGACGGGCTAATTAGTTTCCCCGATTTCTGACAAATTTAGTCTTTGTTATTCCACACTCAGCACAAGTACATTTCATCACAGTTCGACCATTTTTAGTCTTCTGATATCTTTCACTTCCTGGTACACATTCAGTGACCTTCTTCTGTTTCACACAATATGATTTTACCATTATACCATTAAGTTAGATATTTTTAAAGTAGTCTATGATGAATCTGTGATTGACACTTGTGTCTGTGGATCAAAATCAGCATTATGTATTGTGTTCAGAATCGATCTGCCTTTTTGTCTCTCGAGAAGATAGTACAAAAACCAATATCCACACAATACTGAATCCCTTTCTTGTATCTCATCTCCAGAGTATTCAAGTTGTTTTCCACTTGTAGCCATGTATTTCTGTACTTCTGTTGGCATCATTAAACCAAATGAGTCAAAGTATTCACAGTATCTATCACCAATTCGATAACATACCCAATGAGTACCTGGTCCAATTTGGAATCAAGATTGACTATCCCACATTCATTGTTTTTTATTTGTCTCGGCAGGTTGTCTCTTGAAAATACTCCTCTAAAATGTTTTATTCCAAGTTGTTTAACCCAATTGATTAAATCAAAGTTGGATAAGGGTTTGTTTACAAAATGGTTCCTAGTATGGGGATTGAATTGAATGGACTGTCTTTGCCTAACAGAAGCCCTTTTCCCTTTTTTTGTCTTTTTTTTTTTTTTTCATTCCATAACCGATTGGAACGTGAACATCTAATGACCGTCTTGGACGGCTGCTTTCAACATGCAAACCTTTTCCAGTTAATTTTCTAATTGCTTCTATGGCCAAAGGAATTCCAATACTGGCGAGTATTGTTCCAATACCCTTTCCAGTCTGCGCTTTTGTTGGTTTGATAACAACGTCTCCACCATACTGCATTTTTTGAATAATATCTGCCATCTGTCTCGTATTCAATAAATTTCCTACATTCAATAATTGGGATAAATTGGCATTAGGAATAAGAAATCTTCCACTTTGTTTCTTCCCAAATAGTTTATCAACACCGAGACTTGCTAATGAAGAAAGAGCACCTGTAGCCAATGCTGGAGCCGCTTTAGCTACTGCTTTACCTGCATAAGGCAATAGTCTTGTTCCAAGTGAAAAAAGACTGGACCAAAGAGAGCCTCCTTCTACAACTGCTTTTCTGATTTGATTTTTTGATATCTTGATGTCTGAACCTTTTCCTGATCTACTTGATTTAATCAGTTTGTTGATTTGTCTTTTGGTCAACATCAGTTGATCATTACCTGTTAATTCATTATGCGATAACCTCAATGTTACAGGTGAATTTGTTGCATAAGCTTTTGCTAGCTTTTGTTTCTGACTTTTGACAGTCTCACTCCATGTGGATGATAAGTAGTCATATAATATATGTTTATACTAAATTGTATTTAATACAAACAATCATTTAATTTAATTTATTTAATTTATTTAATTTAATTTATTTAATTTAATTAATTATTCCATTTACATAGATCTCAGAATCAACTTTCCATCAGTCTTTCTCATCTCAATATCCTGCTCATAGAGTACCAATGCATACACACTATAATCATGATCTGCTGTAGCACTTAAAGTGTATTTGAAAGTCAGTTTTGTCATTCCATCTTTTATGTCCTGTTTCTGTTTCGTCAAATCAAAATAAATGAAAGGGAATATTGTACCGAAGTTTCCTCTGTGAGAAGGGTACTTTCACTGAAATCATTTACAGCTTGAACATATTTCAAAACATCTCTGAAATACTCTTGTTGGTTCTGTTGATGGTTTATAATGAACCTCTGGATAATCATTTCCATTGCCAACTTCAAGATAACAATCAGTCAAAGTTTTGTCATTACCAACAGCAAAAGTGTTATAGATAAATTTATTGGCTGTCTGAGATGCATCACTTGCATCATTGATGATGAATACAAAGACATGCCTGGGTTTGTTTATTCCTGTGGAAATACGGAAATTGGCAGTCTGTTGTCTTGTTGAATTGCCTCTCTCACCATTTCTCTCATGTAAGTCCACTTTCTGTTGTCAAGATACTTGCTCATGTATAAGGACTTTCCCGTAGAATTAAAAATAATACGAGGAACAATTAGCTGGAATTTAGTTAGTATCACACGACATTCATCAGTAGCTTGCCAAATCATATTGGCATCACTCTCAAGTGTCAGGTTCAGCTCTACTTTTGAGTTAGGCATGAGTTCATCCCAAAAGCTCTTGAAAAAACCGTATCTGTTCAATGCTATCTCTGCATTCACTTCACCACCACCATCAAGCAAAGCTTTGCGATCTGAGAATCCTTTGTTATAAGCAGCTCGTGCCACTCTGTTTTCAGCACCTCTGCTGGTGTCAAGATAGAAGAACTCATTGGTTCCCTGACTTACAGCATAACCCTGTGAATACTCAAGCAACGACTTAATATTTGTGGCTTGGTTAGCGTCTCGGCATTCATAAACATCCAGACCATTCATTTTCACATTAATGGTGTTAATAAGAGCGTGAACTGAATTGACAATACCATTTCGATCTGCACCAGCAATGTCAGCTCCATCTGCAAGCTTATTTTCTTTGAAAATAACATTGAAACGGGCATTATACCAGTCGAATGGTGTAGTCTCTCCACTGTTATCAACAACGAAACGGTAACCTGTTTTCCTCTGATGAGCATTGTTTGCTACTACAGTATTAAGTGCTGTCTCTAGTTCGAACACTACATCTTCATATCTTTCGATATATTTCGAGTCACGATAGTTTGACATATATTATTGTGTTAGATAAAAGTTATTTGATTTTACGAGGTCGGCCTCTCTTTCTTTTGATTAAACCACCAGTCTGGCTCACACTCTCAGTTCCACTCTTGTTTCCACTTTTTCTCTTTTTCAAAAGTTCTATTATTTTGTCACCAGCTTTTTTGCCAGCATGTTCACCAATTGTTGTGGCTGCTTTTTCAGCTGCTTTTTTTCCAGCTGTTTTGATCATATCAGTCACAACACCTTCACCATGTTGTTCATATTCTTAAACTCAAACCGTTTCATATACTATTAGGTTTTATAATTCCACACCTCTCAAGAATAACTCAATATACCAATCTATCCCGTTTAAATCGACTGGAGCTCTAGAAGAGTCTGTGACATAAAGCGCATTGAGCTGATTGTATGTGTTGAGACAGGATTCCATGAAAGAAAACGAGGTTTGTAATTGAAAGGTAAACTTCTGACGAGATCTGTGACTGGAATAACAGCGATTGTATTTGTACTATTTCCATCAACAATGCTATCTATCACCATATCACAATTGATATAAATTTCATCTACTCCTCTTGTAATATCAGGTAGATTTGTTCCATATTCTGTGGCTGAAACTAATTTTGAATCGAAACCGATAAGTTTTCTGAAATCAAGATTTCTCAGATCCACTCGATAGTTTTCATCAAGTTCAATCAAAATGCGATATGTTGACAAAACGAAATACATGTTAATACCATACAGGAATTTTGATTTGTCTGTTTCAGATGGATTCAGTACATGGCTATTTTTACTCATATACTCATGAATGTAACTATTGATATCGTCGTATGAATACATCCCGTCAACGAATGTTATTGTTTCCCAGTTTACACCTTTGTCATATCTGTATCTCATTTGATTATTTTCAAAAATATCTCTGATATTGTACCAACTGTATGTCATATTGATAACATTCACAGCCATTTCATATTTTAAATCATTCGTTAATTTAAGAGGTGTATTGAATCTTTTTTCAAAATCATGACTCTTACTAACACCAATTTTGTCTCTGTTTTTACTGTTGAATCGTAATGAAATTTCTGTCATATACTTTTACATTAGATATTTCATCATTATTTTATTCAACTCACCGGTTTTCAGGATTCCCAGTCTGTTCAATGTATGCAATATTTTTGTGAATTCATTTTGAACATTTTTGCTGTTGTTGCCGGCTGAAATAGATCCACCAAGCAACTGCAGTCTTGAAAGCATGTCACCCAAAAATGCATCCCTTGAACCCATTGCACCTCTTCTCCTTCCTATGCCTGAACCAACAGTTGATGCACCTTCCTTAACAGTTTCCATTCTTTTTCGGTACTTTTGCATTAATTTGATCCTTTGAGTTAATTCATATATCTTTCTTTGTTTTTATCCCTATTTGTTTTGGTTGTTGATAGATGAGCTTTTTCACGTCCAAGTTTTCTGGTTATTTCACCAATATTTTTGTTATACTTATCGATGTCGATTGTACCATCCATTATCCTATTTAAAATTGTTGTTGGAGGAGTCAATTTATATTCCTGTAATACCTTAACCTCATCAAGTGAGAAACCTTTATCAAGATTTGACTTGTACTTTGGTTCTGTTTCAGTCATCATTTTAGGTTTGTAATCAATTGGTAATGTTGTTTTCAAGGTACTGATTCAGGTAACGTGTTTAATAGCATAAGATCTTCAAAACCAGATGTCAAGGCTTTTTGATTTTTTTTCAACTGTTCAATGACTTCATCCTGTTTTTTGTCGACACTTTCTTTCACACTCTTCTGGACATCAATAGAGGGTTTCAGTAATTCTGATGTTGTATCATATGCATCCTGTTTTCTATTTTCATAAGTCTTGATAACCTCACGAACTTCTCTAGTTTTATTTCCAGCTTCAATTCCACTTTTAAGAAGCCTTTTCATACGTTCTATATCCATATACAATTGTGTTAGACTAATCTAAACTATTAACATATGGAAATTCCAAATTATGATATCATTCAGAATTCAAATAATTCATTCAGACAGTTGTATCCGTATATGCCAAAAGATACATTTAGAATGTTATTGGCTGGTAATTCTGGATCTGGAAAGACAACATTGTTCATGCATTTGATTATGGAACCATTGGTCTATTATGATCAGATACATTTATACGCCAAAAAACTTGGATCAAGACAAGTACAGATATCTTCGGAAAGTAATGGATGAAATAAGCAGTCACATTGGATATCCTGCCTTGGTTTGCAGTCAAGAAGAGATATTGCCAGTTGAACAAATGAAAGACACAGATTTGCAGCGATTGGTTGTTTTTGATGATTTTGTGACTGATAAAAAACAAGATCAAATCATAAGCTATTTCATTCAGGGGAGACACAAGAACTGTTCAGTCATATATCTCACACAATCATTCTATGGCTGTCCAAAATCAATCAGACTCAATTGCAGTCACTTCTGCATTTATGATTTCCCATCCTCGAGAGAAAGAAACTTGATTGCACAAGAACTTGGAATAGACAAGAAGAAATACATTGAAGCCACCAAGAAACCTTATTCCTTCTGTTATGTCGACAAGCCAATGAAAACAATCAAGAGGAATTTTTATGGCGCTGTTTAAAAAATTATATAACTGTATAATATGGCAATCAACAATTTTCAAAATCCAGAAAAACTCGAGAATCCCAGAACAGAAAGAATCAAGAAATTGACTTTGACCAGACCTGACGATTATGTCGAAGAACCATCTGAAATCGCTGAAAAAATCAAAATGGAAGTATACAGGAAGACACAAAAAGTATTGAAAAACAATAAGAGACTACCTGTCATCTATGAAACCATACCACCTGAATTCTTGGAAGATGAAAGCAGTGATGAAGAAGATTAATCTAACAAGATGATATAATGGGAGTTTTCAATTCTCCACAAGATCAAGATAAAACAAAAACTGGAACTGGTGAAAGAGGCCCAGCTGGTCCAATTGGTCCCAAAGGTGAAAAAGGTGATAGAGGTCCAAAAGGTAATACAGGTGCAATTGGTCCACAAGGAGCTACTGGAGCCGTTGGTCCCAAAGGTGATGGATTCAAATTAACACAAGATGGTAATTATGACATTGAAAACAAAAAAATTAGTAATGTAGCAGACCCAACTTCTGACAAAGATGCTGTTAATATGAGATACGTAAACGATGCTGTTTTATCAATTGAAGGAACACGTGTTAATCCATTTAAATTTCTTCTTGAAGATATATCAAAAACAACTATTCTTAGAAATGCGAATAATCTACAATTAGAAGACTATAATAAAAGCCCATACAATATCAATAAAAAATCATTGTCTTTTGTGATTCCTTCTGCTGGTCTTACAACTGTTCTTCGTTTTGATCTGACACAATTGGAAGTTTCAAAGTACACTTTAGTTGTTGAGTTTTATACTGATGGTAATCCAAACAATGCAACAGTTGATGATGATGTTTTGTCATCAAATTTAATTGAAAGAAAGGATTCAATAAAAAGAGCATTTCCAAAGACTCATCTTGTTGATGGTTATCTTAAGAGAATATTTTTCATTGAAAAAACAAGTCAAGGAGCTACATCAATGGAATTATTGTTGATCTCACCATATTTATCAAATAATGCCAAACATCATGTCATAGTTTATGGTGTTTATGGATTTTCTAATATCATTTTATCACATATTCACGACCCAGCTTTCGAAATAAAAGAAGGAAGAATTGTATTTGATAATCAGGTTAAAATGAGTTTTCATAGAATAGTCAATGTTGGACACCCTATACTTCCACAAGACAGCGCAACTAAAAAATACGTTGATGATGCTGCCACATATCTGGCGTCAAATAAAGCGGATACAGCATATGTCAATTCTAACTTTGTGAAAAAAGATGGAAGCGTTGCGATGACTTCTGATTTGAATCTTGGAGGTAACAAATTGACTAATGTAGCAGCGCCAACAGCAAACAATGATACAGCCACAAAGGGGTATGTTGATACTGAAATTGCTGGAATTACTGGCATTGATGTTTCACCATTTCTTAAAAAAGATGGAAGTGTTGAAATGACTGGTGATCTTGACATGGGTGACAATAAAATAACAAATGTTGGATCTCCAAACTCTGATAAAGATTCTGCCAACAAAAAGTATGTTGACGACCTTGTTCTTTCAGCATCTGGTACTCAACGCAACCCATTCGCTTTTCTGTTAAAAGACATATCCAAGTCTTCTGCAGTCAGTGGTGTGGAAAACCTTCAAATTGAGAATTTTGACAGATCACCTTATCACATAAACAAGTCATCATTGTCTTTTTTCATCAAACGAAGTGGTAACTTTACATCCAAAATTCGTTTTAATGTGACATCTTTAAGAAATGGACAGTATACATTTGTTACTGAGTTTTTCTCACCCTCCAACCCTCAAAATGCAACAATTGATTTATTCATTCCAACTGTAAATATACGAGATGAGGGACAGCCATTTCAAAAACCTTTTCCCCAAACTCCACACGTTGATGGTTATATGAAGAAGCTTTTCCGAATCGAAAAAACCAGTGGTGGGCAAGCGGCAATACAGGTGGAACTTTCCAGCACTGCTCCTGCGTCTAACACCAAAACACATATCATTGTTTATGGAGCTTATGGCTTTCATACCAACTTGTCTTACTTTGTCCATGACCCAGCTTATGAAATTGAAAACGGTCATGTTGCTTTTGGTAGTAACATTAATATGAAATTAAATAAAATCATCACAAACTGCAGGATAACCCCTCAAACCCACAAGACGCTGTAAACAAAAGTTATGTGGACCAGAGGTTGCAAACCAAACTTGATACGATTGCACAACAAAATCTAAATATGAACAACAATGCCATTACAGGTCTTGCTCCACCTGTCCGCGCAGACGACGCAACGACGAAAAGATATACTGACGAATATTTTCTTCGAAGAGAAGGTACAGATGCAATGTATGGAAACTTGGACATGGGTGGAAATAAAGTGACGAATTTAGCGGACGTGGTGAATGAAACTGATGCAGTGAACTTTAGAGTTTTAAATCGAGCTTCACAAACCATCAGAGCAAACACTTTATTATTGAATGGAACAAATGCAATGGCCGCAGACTTAAAACTTGGAGGGCATAAAATCATTAACTTAAAAGAAGGAACAAATAAACCGATGCCGTAAATTTAGATCAATTAGAAAAAAGTCATATTTCATCTGCTTCTCATCCAAAGAATGCTTTCAAATATTTGATGAATGATATCGATGAAGTCAGTACTGAATATGGCTCGACAGTTAATGGATATGTCAATTTACCTCGGTCACCACATTTGATTTCAAAAAAGGTCATTGATGTAGACTTGAATAAAGAAGCTAATCATATTTACAGAGCTAGAATTGGTTTTAATATGTACACAATAAAAGATGGAAAATACACTTTCATTCTTGAATGGCTATTTCCTGATTATGAAGGAATGAGTCTTAGTAGTGTAACATTCAGTGCAACTGGTGGAATTACAATTCATAAAACTGTAGGGAGAAAATTTGATAACAGAAATGAAGATCATTCAAGATATTTGTTATGGATTGAAAAACCTTCAGTAAGTTCACCACCTGAATATTTATATTGTACAATTCATATTAATGCTAACCCAACTTATCCAAATAAGTACAAAGTTCATTGTGTTGCATATGGTATTGATTTTGAAGCTGTAGACGTTCCATCAAGTGTTTACGACTTCACAGAAGCTTATAAAATCGTGAATGAAAAAATACAATTACAAACTGATTTAGATGTGAATGGTTTTGATGTGAAAGAAAATGAAAATTGGTTGTTTGGTGGAGACAATGGTGAATTGACAATGCTAAATAATATTAATATGAACACTTATCTGATAAAAGAGGCTAAACTTGGTGGTGATTTAAATCTGAATGGCTATAGAATTCATAATAATATAATAGTTTGAATCTATTTCGTTCAAGCGTTACAGGTGTAACCATGGAAACGGCTTTCGATTTGGGTGGATTTGCTCTTTACAGGCCGAAATTAGGAGGTGATCTAAATTTGAATGGGAATGGAATAATCGGTCAAATACAATATTTAAATTGCTCTGTCAAAGCCAAACAAGGACATAATAAGAATGCTTTAAAGCCTGTATTGATAAATGGCTCTGATTTTTTAGTCATTCATAACAATAACTTTCACATTAAGAATATGTATGTAATACAAGGAACAAAACCCGGAATATTTGCTGAATATTTGCTGAAGGTGGTGGGCCTTTGCCATTACCAGCAACAATTTTTGAATACAGACATTCTTCTATGAGTAGAAACATCACAACGGTTAACGTCAACAAATCATTATCGAGAGGCTATTTTATAATTGACTATTCACATCCCAATAGTGGAGAATTTGATACAGCATTCACACTTGAAGTGGTCATGAATTAATCTAAAATAATATTATATGGGTGTATTCAATCAAGATAATACAAGAACTGGTAAAACAGGCCCAAAAGGTGATAGAGGTGATGCTGGTGCAATTGGTCCTAAAGGTGATAAAGGTGATAAAGGAATTGGTTTTACATTAACACAAGATGGTCACTATGATCTTGGAAACAAACAATTGACTAATGTAGCAACACCAATTTCAAATAATCACACAGCTACAAAGGAGTACGTTGATACAGAAATTGCTGCCCTTGATTTTTCTCCATTTCTTAAAAAGGATGGAAGTGTTACAATGACCGGCAACATTGATATTGGAGGAAATAAAATAACTAATGTTGATGAAGGAACATCAGATGATGATTGTGTAACAAAAAAACAACTAGATTTGAAGTTAGATAGAGCAACTTTTGTTATTTCAAATTCACTGCCTGGTATACCTGTTCTTGATGGAATTTCAATTGCTTTGATACCATCTCTGTCTGTATTGACAACTGATGCTGATGATAGAGTTTCTAGTTGGCTGGATCCTGTTAATAATGTCACTTTTACACAAACTTCTAATTCGAAAAAACCATTGTTACTGAGAGATTCAGTCAAGAAAACGTTTTTCATACGTTTTGATGGCAGTGATGGCTACTTGGAGAACAGTTCATTTGATGTTTCTAAAGTTGCTGGACGGAGTGGAAATACTTGTACTGTTATAATCATTGCAAACACAAAACAAACAAAATATCAATCACAATTTCAATGGGGTAAGGGTGCTGTTAGATTTGGTGTTCATCTGCCTTGGATTAATGGAGCATGTTATATTGATTTCGGTTCTACATCAAATGGAAGACTTGCTGTTTTTCTTTGGCTAATCTGACGGGAAATATTGAAGTTTTTACTGTTCGAGTTGATGGTCATGATATGGAATTTTTCAGAAGTATTTCATCAATGACACCAGTTGGAACAGGATCAATTTCAGCAACATTGACTGGTAGTGCACAAGAAATGTTTATTGGTTGTCAAGTTCATACAGATGGTTCTGCAATTAATTTTTGTGAAATGGATCTTTATGCTTTTGCTGTTTGGCAGAAATCACTAACTAACCAAGAACTGAGAAATATGTATCGTTTCATTGAAGATTATTTTGATCTTTAATTTATATAATTGATTATTATATGAGGAAAGACATTATTAAATACGTGAAATATTTATTCAAAGATACTAAAAAACAATATCCATATATTAATGAATCAATTTTGAAATTAGCTATGGTTTACCAATATTTGTATCACAAGCATTTCAATAAATTAATTACAATTTGTGACATTTTACATGAGCATAATGATATTGGACTTATATAAGATTGAACAACTATATATTCCATCAAATTAAATAACTATATATTCCATCAAATTAAATAACTATATATTCCAGAATACGAGACCAGAAGGCGAGTAGTATAGTGTTTGGGGAAAACGAAATCAATTGATTTCGTACCCCCAAACACTATACTACTCGCGTCAGAGTTGTGACATTATTCCATCGGGTGACCCTGCACCAGTAGAAGTTTATGATGAGGTGAGCAACGGGTGGTCTGTTGTTAAACAAAATAATATCCCCCCAAACAACCTTAATGCAGTGGAAATAAAGGGAAAAGTGTTTTTTATGATCAACAAATTTCCAGGTGACAGTGGCATTAGAATCCCACAAGGGGAAGTTTATCACATTTCCCTACACGAATGGGAAGGAACTTGCCCAGGTGTATCCAAGGGTGGACCTCGTAGCACTCACTACAGTGGTGCTATCATGTGCTATCTACCAGTAAAGGAAGACAGCTTGAAAACAGAGTCACCATCTTTGAAAGAATCACCCGTAAGGAAAAATGACAAACAAAAATGATTTTTGCCGCGAATGGGAATGATTACCCGGATGATTCTTTTTGCAATCCTTGAGCATCGTGCGGAGAAAAGGTTTTACAGATTAGTAAGAAACAGTACTTTTCCAAATCAGATTGCCTAAACAAAAA
>JAEMWC010000047.1:1615000-1622500 GCA_016490735.1 Pachyseris speciosa | reverse complement strand
GTAAGGTTTTACGTGAATGGCTCGCGACCCTTTGGGTGAACAAACAACAGAAACAATGGACCCCACCCCTAAAACAATAGAGGTGCAACACTATCCCCGCCAGTGAAATTTAGAGCTTACAGGAGCTGCAACAATACCGAAAACTGACATCCTTTTGGCAAAAAAAAAATGTAACTAGTAACGATCTCAAGAAATGTAAATGCTTGTTAAGAATTTCTGGCCTGGATTTGCCGAAATTCCTCTGCGATCAGCCTGTCACCTATATCTTATCTTAAAAGAAAATGAATTGTAAATGAACCTTAGAGAACAGGCAATTAACCAAGAGCCTACTTGAATAGAGCGATTGATCATATATTCCATTGTAAAGTTAATTCATGTTTTTAGTAATTGTAAATAAATTGGTCTTAACTACCATTATTGTTTATTTCTTTTCGTACAATCAAGAAAGCAATTTCAAAAAGCCAGTCATCTTAAGCGTTCTCCGAAAGCCTCTCGTCCTTTTGGGCAGTTTTCTCAAATTTTTGGGCGTCTTTTGTGTGTTAATCGTGAGAAGTAAAGGGAACATTTTCAATAAGGTTAACTATGTTGAGCGGGGCACTGATTTTTTAATATAAGGCTGATTCTCCGACCTTGTTCAGTTTATACATCGGTGGCCGCCAAACTGATAGAAACAGTGTTCAAGTTACATTTCACGGTCACGTCCTCAATTTGGTCACTTAACGTTCTTGTCGCGCAGAGGACAAAGAAATGTATGAAATGTAAAATGTACGTGCAGAGCATTATTTTTTTGTCCACTGGTAGCTTTATATTATCATTTCATGGCATTGTCGTCGTCGCCGCTGCAGTCGCCTAAGCATTCTATCGATCCACGAAAAAGTCAGGACTTTTGAATTTTATTTACTGGTTTAATGAAACTAATCAGTGTAACGTTAAGCCAGGAACGAAAGAAGTGTTATTTGGAATACCGAACAATTCAAGTGCTCTAAACAAGAAATTTAACTATACTTTATTGTCCATGCGTTATTACATAAATGATGACGTACTACTCACCCCAGCTTTCATCAATAAGCTCAAGATAGGATATCGTATTGTATTGAATTTGGATGAAACTCAGGAAACATATATCCCTGTAAGATCTTTTCGCTTGCTCTTCCTCCACATTCTGAAAACAAAGTATTAGTAACGTATTCAATGTACAACTTATCAAAATAATTAATTAGTATTAATGCCCTGTTACGTTAAGTACCCCCGGCCCCAGAATTTTTCAATGTATCTTAGATAATATTTGTTAATTTTAGTAATATTGCCTTATAACCAATTTATGTAATGCCTAGTATATTTCACTGTTAATAAAGAATTAAAAAAAAAAAAAAAGAAAAATGTCAGGACTACAATCCTTGCCAAGTTCATTTCTGAAGTAATAGTAGACGAAAAGTCTTATTTCAATTTCTATGTCAAATCAAACTGCTCAGAGCGGATGGCCAAGCGTAGCCACAAATGTTGTGAGGATTGTAGCCTTCCCATCGATGGCAAAAGTTATCTTGGAAGTAAAGGGTGTAATGTCGGGGCCACGTGAGGGGATGGTGACAGGTTTTCCCTCACCGAAAATGAAACAAGTTGCGATGTAGTTTTCCGTTCCATTTTTTTTTGGCATTCAAAGGTACGGATGAGTTTAACATGTTGATATATGCTTGACTTTCTTTGGCTCGTGTGACATTGTTGTTATAAGTTCATGTGATCATACAAAGCTCGTTCTTGTCCACCATTTTGTACGTGTTTTTCTGTAATTTTCGAGGGTTTGAGGTCAAATCGATCTGGTTATTCCATATAAGGGGTTACCAAGGAGATTTCGCTGGTCCACAACATCGAAGGCTCCATCTTTCATGTCACGCTTGTCACGCTAGCTGTCGTTTATTTGTAAACGATCACTCAGCTACAACTAGGTACTTATTTGATTTTTAAGTGTGTTTTTCGAGCCATTTTCCACCTCAGAAGCCCTCTGCCTGGCATCATAAAGCTGGGTTGGTGGGTAGAGGCAATCCTCCGAAAGAAGACAGAGGTGGGAAGCAATTTCACACCAAGTGAGCCGCCGAAAGGTTTCGATCGAGTCATGGTGATTCACGAAGTGAAGTTGTGTCCCTAGCCATTCTGTGAGTAGATTCCGGAACCTGGCATGGCAATTTTGGCGAGTTTTGACTTGTAAATAATGCAATCGGTGCAATTTTTTGCCAGCAGGACCGGGTGGCTCGACACGGTTCTAAAAAAATATCTGAAATGGAAATTGGCGGACTAACACGCGGAAGTTATCCAAGTATATCCCAGAATTCCTTTGGGTCATAAATGCGAACATGTCAGACCAGTGAGAGCAACCGAAATCAAATAGCGTTACCCAAGTCGGGCTAAGGAATTGAGCGGGCAAATTGGAACAGATTGCAAGAAGTTGAGTCGAAGTTTACTGCCAATGTAGCCTGAAGAGGGATTTTTTGTCTTCAAAACAAAGGTGCTTATTTTTGGTGTTGTCCTAGAGCGTTTTTTGGTTTTTCAGCAGAATAAACAGTCATATTCAAAGAAAATCGGTACTTTTAATACGTTTACGGAGTGATAAAGTCTAAGAAACTCAGTATTTGGCAATAATGGCTCATTTCAAACATAGTCCTGGATTTGGAAAAGTTACAGGTTTTCAAAGCACCGGTCTTCAGCGACCGGTAAATTGCAGAGCCGGAGAAGAATGAGTTAATTAATTGTCTCTTCGATCTTCGCTGTAATCATCGAAGTTACATGTTAACATGATCGCCCATTCTGAGGTTCTTTTGTCCAAGTGTGCTCAGTTTCGTGAGCAAGGTGAATTCATTGATGTTCGTTTAAAAGTTAATGAAGACGTGTTTCCAGCTCATTGCATCGCAGTCGCTGCCAACAGCGATTATTTTCACGCCATATTTGCTCACAGAATGAAGGAGTCGAATCAGGAAGTGATTGAACTTGAAGATGGAAACATTTTAGCTGCTGCTTTGAAGATCGTCGTGGATTCCATCTACAGTGGCATGGAGAGCTCCATGTCGACGATGAAAACGTGTTTAAAGTACTTATTGTAGCTGATCATCTTCAAGTCTCCAGTATTGTTCAGCAGTGTTGTGATTACCTGCAGACCGAGTTTTTCAGCTTCGGTTTGATGTGCAAACGTACCGTCGCATCTGCACGATTGCTGATTCAAATGAAAGCGCCTGCTTAGTCCACGCGCGTGCGACTTTGGTGCGCGTGGGAATGGGTTTCCGTAGAAACAAGCGAGCGTCAAAATGGCGGCAGATTTAAATTTCGCGGTATTTGTTTTCATTTCGCGGGTATAAGGCAGAAACAAAACAGCTAAGGTTTTTATTTTAAACACAGCTCCTAAGGGGACGTATCTTTTATATATCTTTTTCAACAAAAAACTATCTCTGCAACAGTAGTGAATTTTGTTCTGGAATTTACGCGTTCGTAGCAAAACATGAAGAGCTGTGTTTTTATCGTGGTAGTTGTCGCAGTCTGGCTCTCTAGAGGCAAATTTCCGGAAGAGAAAACTTGTTGCCTGAGCAGTAAAACTCGGGAAAAGAACGTGTGTAGAGGAAGAATGATAAGTCTTAGTACCGAAATGGCTCGAATGGCGGAGGTTGACCATGGAAATTTTGTCTGCACGTTTCACTGGCATCAGTTAAGAACAAGTAACAACATCTACTCGTGCCCGTTACCTACTCATTTGGCAACTTTGAGTAGTACCCCCATACCTGAGAGACTATATAGAGTTTTTGTTGAAGGAAGGAAAACACCATCCTATCGTCCAGGTACAAAGTGGTGCACAAGTTGCCGACGAAATGCGGACACAATATTTTCCTGTAAGGACCAATATAAAAGACCAAACAAGAGGAAAAGGGTAGGTAGTAATGACCACATTATTTTACCTCAAAACATCTTTGTCGTTCCTGCTGCCTTATAACAAAAGTTAAACCAAAAAATTATTATAATTCTCTCTCAGTATAATACAGATCTACATATTATGCCATCAATGTTTTTTCAGAAAGAGAGAGAAAGAGGGGAAGGGGGAGGGGCAAACTTGTACCTGCACTTAAATAATAATTTCAAACTCCAAAGCAGTAGATACTCAGCATAAATTAGTCACATTATAACGGGAAGGGTGAACAAACCACTTGATACAGTGTATGTGTTAGTCTATAACAACTTTATTGAAAAAACAACAACAAACAAACAAACAAACAACAAAACAATACTGAATTATTTACAACTGGGTTACAACAGAGAGGAACCCAATCCCCATATTAAAACCATACCCCATGTCGCAGTTTAAATGATGCTCAAGTTTCACTGCACATCAAAACTTAAATTGTTCTACCTTATAGACCAGAAATGAAATTCAGGACTGTGGATCACAAACAGCATCAAAAACAGTCCTGGTATGTGCTCCTATTACACAAGTAGTTCAATATCTTTATACGGTATGTCTAAAAATAATATAATTTCATAAAATAACCTCTCTTGCACGAGCACACATCGTCAAGAACAGAGCACATTAACACAACAGAATGCAAATCACAATCAGGTAATGACTAAACGTTCTTGTGAACTGCAAGTGTACACCTGTACTCGGTACTGTTTTGTGCCATGAAACAACTTATTTTAATTATTTTTCTAACAAGGAAACCTTGCTTGGTCTAATAATAATTCTCATTCTCTAGATAACTTCGCAGAGCTGGTGGAAAATTTTCAGCTAGCCCTCCATCGCCATTACAACACTGGAGGTCACTTTCTTTACCAACCAGATGAGACGAGATCATTTTGTGAAACACACTGTCCGCACCTGTGTGATATACTCCTGAGATCAATTACACGAGTCGATGGACGTCCCACCCAGCAAGATCACAAAGAATTGCAACAACAGAGAGTAGTTGTACCCCTTCACACACTAGCTTACTTTAGGTACTGTATTTTAATTTAATACTACAACATGAACAGGTATAAGACCATTTCAGATATTCCAAAATATATATTTAGGCACTCCAACTGTGTTGAGTCAGCTTGCATTTTGTGCCTGGTTGTGAACAAGAACACCAGGCTGTTGATCATGGCTGTGTTAGCATTCATTAAAATAATGCACTCTCACATATGACTAGTCATCTCAAATACAATGATATGATACATGTATCTTAATTCAAAAAATGTTTTAGTTTTCTGTCAGTCTAGAAAAGTAAACATAAAAAACCAGTGAATAATCATTGCACTCTCTTTTTGTTGCTTTAAATAAGATCACAAAAGACATGCGGTTTTTAAAAGGAGCTCAGTGCTTTCCTAGATAGCCATGGAACTTCAAGATGTGGTTTGAACTCTGGCCCTATGTTAGGTTTTGGTACATCCCCTCAAACAACAGACTGCCATAAAAAGTTAATCCAAGGAAACTGTAAGCAAATGGTGCAGATGAAAGTCAAAGAAGTAATTCAGGTATGTAATCTGGAAACATATAAAAGCTAACTTATAAACAGGTAGATGCAATACCATTTGTCTGTAATAATTATATTGAATATTCACATGTATTTTTCTCTGATTTCAGCAAAAGTACCTGGTTGTCAGTCTACTAGATGACTTTCACAACATTTATACAATAAAAACACCAACAGATCTTAAACTATCATTAGCTACACATATGGCTTCAAATCTTCTGGATATTTTTGTACCTGCACCACATGCCATTCCACTACCTGATGACAAAACAAAGGCACATAGCCATGTAACAGTGGTCATCAATGGAAGACAGCAGACATTAAGGGGAGGAATTGTACCAGCTAATACAAACAAGATACTGAAGACTGGAATGTCACAATTTAAAAGCAGCTACATGGAAAAACGTCCTCGTCAATACTACACTCTGAAACCAAAAGACACGAGAAAGCAGTTACAACAATTTTGGTTTGTGCATGAAATCCCAAGCAGTTAACAAGTCATGTTCTTGAAGTGTGCCATGTTGTTAATGACTAGTGAAATACTTCTGAATCAATTTAATTATTTCAAATTTTTCCTAACAATATCCAAACATTTCCACAGTGGTTTTTTTTTATTTGAACTCATCCGTCTGTCTTAAAATGGAAGCTTGGCCTGAAACTATTTTTTTTAATAGATTATGGCTTTTTAAGACCTCTTGCCACATTAGCACTTACATTGAGCCCACTTGGGGTGGATAGGGATTTTGTCTTGAATGAAACAAGGTCACTTTCCTTCAGTCAGGGTTAGAGATTTCAGCTGAGCTAATAATAATTTTTTAATCCTTGCACTGGACTGTGCACTTTTTCTTCTGTTTGTCTTCTCAACTACTGTTGATTACGGTATAACAATAAACTACGTTTATGAATCTGTATAAATAATGACAGTCACTCTAGCTGCAGTTTCTATCTATTTGCAGAATATATTCTGGCCTAGCACACGTCAGGAACTGAAGACATTAAAATCATGTGTACTGGTTGATGAATTCGAAAGGAGTTTAAAAAGCAAAGATGACTATAGAGCTGCCCTTGACCATATTTTTCAGACTTGTCCAGATTTGATTCAATACTTGAAATATTATGTTGTGCCAGCTCCAGGTGACTGGCCTACATGGTATTACCAGAAAAAAATCATTGCACAAGAAAATTCCTCCAGCTCCCCTTACCTCTCTCTGATTCCAGAACAAGGTCCTCTCCATGTTTCACTGAATGCACAGGAAGATGTTATTCAGATATACCACTTCTTCTGTTGATTATACAAAGACATCTTTGCCACAGAACTGCCAGAGAAACCCAAACCTTTTAGGGTCCAACTTATTCTGATGTCTGTTTTATTTGGATGGCTCATGATCAGAGACAAAATAATCAGCAAATTTGATCTGTGTAAGGACATAGAATACGCATGCATTCTTCACATTCTAGATGAAGTTGTACCACTGGCATTTTCATTATGCTGCTGTTTTTGAAGGTGGAAATTTACAAATGTACTCAGAGACAATGTTTAGATTTCTTGTTCTTTTCATCGTGTGGGAGAGAAGATACTATGACAAGTCTACCCTTTCAATGCTGAGTGACCTCATTCATCAAAAGTTGAACTTTAAAAAGTCCTATGAGATGAAAGAGAGATTTCTGACACTCATAACGAAAGTGAAAGTTGAAATTTGGCACTCATTATTAAGATCCTGTGTACAACCGCATCATTAGGCACAGGAAATTCATGAGAAAGCACACTTCTTGATGGGTTCTGACTCTGGGAAGATTTTTGAAGATTCCTTGACAAGACCATACAGCAGGGGAACATCAGACAAGGATCAAACCCTGGTTGCTGGAAAGGCAGCTGAATACCTTCTGGACATCTTCCTTCAAATTGCAAAAAACATAGGAAAGTGAAAAGAAGTAAGATACACGTATATCAACCTAAAATACAGCTGTTATTCTACCATAACCTTCAGTGTTCCAGATAAGAGGGGGGTCTCGG
>JAEMWC010000047.1:1597500-1610000 GCA_016490735.1 Pachyseris speciosa | reverse complement strand
ACTGCACTTGTAAGGGTTCAAAACGACATCCTGACTGCGGTTGATAACAACAGTTCTGTTATCCTACTTTTACTTGACCTATCTGCTGCGTTTGACACGGTGGACCACGCCATTTTATTATCGAGACTGTCAAATCGTTTCGGAGTGAAAGGAACTGTGCTCGCTTGGTTGAAGTCTTATCTAACGTCACGCACACAGTTCGTTAACGTCAACAATTCCAAGTCATCCCAACGCTCGCTGGAACGCGGCGTCCCACAGGGATCGGTCCTGGGGCCTCTTTTGTACTTACTTTACACATCTCCTCCTGCTGATACTGTAAAGCGTCACAATCTAAACTACCATTTTTACGCTGATGATACTCAACTTTATCTGGCATTTAAAAGCGACTGTCTTAAGGAAATGGAAGCCTGCAAAACTAATATCGAACAATGTGCTAGCGACATCGATAATTGGATGGTAAATAATAGGCTGAAACTAAATCAAGATAAGACTGAACTTCTTCTTATCAGCTCAAGATATCGTCCTAGACCTCCTTTAGAGTTCCTACAAATTGGTTATGCCACAATTGCTCCCACATCTTCAACTCCTAATCTTGGTGTTTTTTTCGATCAGTGCTTTAACCTTGAAGAATATGTGAAAGCCATTTGCAAGTCTGCTCACTATCATATTAGGAATATTGAAAATTGGAACTCTCTTTTATATGGCCTCCCGCAGCATCTACTTTCTAGGTTACAATCGATTCAAAATGCAGCAGCCCGTATTGTAACGCATACCCGAAAATTCGATCACATTACCCCTGTTTTGATGACGCTTCACTGGTTACCGGTTCGATATCGTATAATTTATAAAATTCTTTTATTAGTTTTTAAGTCACTTAATGGCGCAGCACCTGAGTACATTTCAAATCTTATCCAATACAAAACACAATCACGAACTTTAAGGTCATCATCACAGCGACTCTTGGCCACCCCGACAGCTCGATTGAAAACATATGGGACCGTGCTTTTGCCGTGGTGGCCCCTAAACTGTGGAACACTCTCCCATTGGAATTAAGATTGAGTAACTCTGGAAACATTTTAAAGAAACGTTTGAAAACTTACCTTTTTAAAATTGCTTTTAACCTGTAAATAGCATTTTTTATACTCTAGCTTATAGATAGTTTTTTATCCTTTTAATTTTTTATTTCATGTGTACTGAATTTATTTTAACTTCTTATCAGTTGTAAAGTGCCATGAGCAAGTAGTGATAATGGCGCTATATAAATATTTATTATTATTAAGTTCCGCAGAGCTTTTTGGGCTTTTATCTGCAAAGACTTGAAAGAGAAAACAATTTTTCAGCAATTGTGATAATGAATGGAATGAGTTTGTGTTTTCTTAACAAAAATGACCACCTGATTGCTCTAGACAGCCATCCGCACAATGTTCAAGGAGCCATGATTGCTCAGACAAAGATGGGCAACCGAGAAGAACTAATGGCCACATTAAAACTGTTACTCAGCCCTCAGTTTAACACCTGCAGTTTAACGTTTGTTTCTTTCTCATAGAATTTCTTAATTTCACCGCATGAAAGCTTAATCCTAGGCCTAGCCTGATGTAATGTTCACGTTTTCCGACGTTTCCACCAAGTGAGCTTTCAGTTGTTGACGATTCATATGAAATTGTCTCAGATATCACGCCAAAATGAGCGTAAGCTCACGTCGAAATGTAACTTGTAATGTAACTAAGACGAGTAAAGCAAAATAAAACATAACTCGTCGTTTGAGCCGAGTAAACGGAATGAGTTTACGCGGCAATGATATGCATTTGTTTACTTAACTTACCTTGCCACCAACTGAGCGAGTAGTTTGAACTCAGACTGGATCCTCTCTTTTGCGTTTACTATCGTCAAGGTCTTCAGTCATACATGGAAAGGCATTAAGGTAATAATTCATCGAAGAATGAACAGATTCCCAACAAAATTTCATACCGTTCGTTCTGTAGCGTGGAAGTCGAGCACTTCGATCGACCATACCGGGAAAGTGACCGGAAGTGCTTAACAGCAAGCGCATGATACGGAGCGAATAGCTATACGCTCCGTATCATCTATTATTCACAAACACTTCAATATTTTATCTTCATCTCCCCGCTGCGTTGACGTTTTCAAGGCTGCCCCTCTTGTTGCTTTCCGACGTTCTAACAATCTTAACGATCTATTGGTCAGTGCTAAACTACGTAAACCTGCTAAAAATAATCAACCCCTTGGTGCCTTTCGCTGTGGCCACAACTGTTTAAAATGCAACTACATAACTGATGGACTTACAACCTATACTTTTCATTCCACCGGCGAAACTAGATTTATCAAACATCACATTGACTGTAATTCCAAAAATGTCATATACATGGTACAATGCAATCACTGTCACAAACAATACATTGGCGAAACTAAACGGCGACTAAAGGACCGTTTCAACGAACATCGTAGAACAGTTGACAAACAAACCAACAGCTCTAAACCCACTGCAGTATCAGAACATTTTCTCTCTAACGGTCACAGCGCTTCTGACATGCAACTAATTCCACTAGAACTGTCCAAATCTAATCGTGACGGTGTACGAAGAGCCAGAGAAGCATATCTAATTGATAGAGGTCAAACTCTTGAGCCGTTAGGACTCAACAGAAAAGAATAAATATAATACCTTTCTTTTTGTTTTCATGTTACGTTTTTTTTTACGTTTTTTTCAGATTTTCAAACTGTAACGTTTTTTATTTTACGTTGTATTGTTTACCTTTATTATAATATCATGTTACATCTACCATTTTTTTAAAATTGTAACGTCGTTTCATCTTAGGGTCATAATATGTAACACTCTGATGAAGGAAGGCTGTGCCTCCCGAAATATTGGTTTAAATATATATATTCCTAGCCGTGTAACCAGCCTTGCTTGTTTTTTACCGTTTTCTAGTTTACAATTTTATAGCTGGTTAGATCTATTACAGGATCCGGCTCTTCTATTTTGCAACGGTGGTCCTTGCTAAAGTATTTTCCAGTGTTATCTACGTGAAAGCCGTTCAACCATCTTTGAGAAATGATTGAATATTTTTTACCAAACTACTGACCATTTACAACCGTTCAGAGCAAATAAACTCTGCCCTTTTTCCAATAAGGATCCTAAAGTGAAGCTTCCACGTTGTTCTCGGACAGTTTCATTGAATTCATTCATTCAACTTTGCTCGGCAACGTTGCAACACACCGAAAGGTTTTCGCGCCCTTTTTGATTAGTCATGTGATGGACAAATGTTTCCCTCGTTTTGGTTTTGTTCAGATTCTCAATTACCATAAAAGCTCTATTAAGCCCCCCCTCCCCCCCCCCCATCCCTTTCTTTTAAGCCCCCCTCTTTAATAAGACCCCGTTTGGGAGTCCGTTTTTGTAATAAGCCCTCTCTAATAAGTAACTTCTCTTTTGGGACACGAGATTTTGTAATTATTCCCTCCTCTTCCCTCTTACGAAATACACACCAGTTGGTTTGTTTTCAAACAAATATCCAATAAAACACACAATACTGTTTCCCGCTCGGTATTAAATAATAAAGTTTTACTGCAGTTGAGATTTGTACAGAAATTATTTGACACGAAAACGGCATGTTCAAAAATTTGAAATAGCCCCCCCCCCCTCTCTCTCTCTATTAAGCCCCCCTCTCCAATACGCCCCCCGTTAATAAGGCCTAAAATTAAATAAGCCCCCCGGGGGGCCTAATAGAGTTTTTACGGTATGATTCGTAGAGTTTTTAATAAAACAATTATTCTACTCGGGCTTGCTGGATATGAAATGATTACCAACCTCGTTGGTTATTTATCACTTCATATCCAGCGCGCCGTCGTAAATATGCAAGGGGAAGAAGTTACATACCCCCTTATCACATGCCCAACTCTTCCCTTTAAATAATCAGAGTCTTAACCAGCTTTTAAGACAGTTAATAACGGGGTTATGAGATATATTCCGCTATGACAAAACAAAGGAATTCGAAAGTTCGAACGAAACATCTGGAGCGAGTGCGTAAAGAGAGAACTTCCGATGGGAGGATGATATGCGCTTTAATTTCGGCGCATGCTTCGCGCTTTTTAAGCCATTTGAGAAAAAGTTCCACGATGAGTTCTTAGTGCTAGCTAGGTAAATAAATTTAAACATAAAACAATTGACAAAAGTTGAATGCGAAAAGACTAAAAACACTGGCCTCGGCTTGATAAACGTTTGCAGCATGCGTGACGTTTTAATCAAGGTTAATAATCAAGGTCACGCGATAAGCAGACTAGTCCCAGTTTTCTGCCAATTCAAAAGGAAAGTATTTCCATGCGATCATGTCGATCATGGTCTCCCACTCTGAAGTTCTTTTGTCCAAGTGTGCTCAGTATCGTGAGCAAGGTGAATTCATTGACGTTCGTTTAAAAGCAGGTGAAGACGTGTTTCCAGCTCATCGCATCGTACTCGCTGCCAACAGCGATTATTTCCACGCCATGTTTACTCACGGAATGAAGGAATCGAGCCAGGAAGTGATCGAACTCAAAGATGAAAACATTTCAGCGGCTGCTTTGAAGATCGTCATGGATTCCATCTACAGTGGAGAGCTCCATGTCGACGACGAAAATGTGTTTGAAGTTCTTCTTGCAGCGGATCATCTTCAAGTCACAAATGTTGTTGAACAGTGTTGTGATTACCTGCTGCGGGGGTTTGTTCAAGTTCGGTGTGGCGTTCAAACGTACTGTCGCATCTGCACGCTTGCTAATCGGCATGGTCTGATGGGGCTACAGGAAGCTACACAACGGAAGATGGCCTCTATGTACAAGGACATCTGTGAAAGTGAAGAATTCTTGTCACATATGGGCATAGATCACTTGTTGAGTCTTCTTAGCAGAGATGACCTCAGTGCTCCTTCAGAGAGCTTCGTCTTCGAATCAGTGATGCAGTGGATCAGCTACAAGAAGGAGGAGAGGATGGAAGTGGCGGCCAAAGTAATTGGGGCAGTTCGTCTGGGGCTGGTCGATGTTAAGGTTGTTCTCGACCATCTGGACACAGATGAAATGCAGCGAATCCCAGAAGTGCACATGCTAGTGTATGAAACGTTAAAACATAACTGCAGGCCTTCACACACTTCCAAGTTTGCTGTAGAAAAAACAAAAGCGCGTTCAACGAGTCCGGTAAGCCATTCAATTTAGCAAAATCAAAATGTACTTGAGTTGTCGGTAAACTTCGCATATCCGACCGAGCTCAGAGAAGCGATGAAAAACATGTCACAACATGACAAAGCACGCTAGGGAAGCATTTTCACTTTTGGAGGAGAAATTTAACAACATTTTTTTCCATTGAGCTTCAGCTCCAAGGAAACTATTAGATTATTCTTTGGTTAGCTGTGATTGAGGGGGCAGTATGGTTGAATTTTTTCTGAAAAGGGAGTTGTATAAAAAAGATACAGAATAAAGAAAAAAGAATATGGAGAAAACCAGTTTGTCGGCTAACGCGTACTAGAGTACCCGGCCTAGGTTAAACGCGGGCTGTATGGTGCCTCTCTGTAAAATTATTACTGAACTTCAAAGAGAGGCGAACTGATGGGCAAACCTCGAGTGAGAACAAGAATAAGAACAGAAAGCATACCAGTGTTGTTCCCAACATAACTCGATACAGGTGCAAGTATGCTATATGGGCAATATAAGTTCGTCGTTCGTGCACCATTTCTGCGCCATCTTGAATTTATTACGTCATAAATGATTTCGTGACTTCAGCCTCACTCTGTATAGCCAGAAATCCCATCATTCCGCAAGCATGCGCAGAGCACGCACATACGGATTTAACATGGCGGCAAAATATAAAGGAAATGAGGGGAAAATGATATTGTTTTACATTTTGTGGCGTAGCCGCACAAAAATCAGTATTACACATGATTTTAGTGGAGAGAGTCAAGTTCGATCCATGTTTTAGTTGAGTAAAATATGAGAAAAAAGTCGTTTTAAACGGTGCCTTTTTGATCAAAATAATTTCATAAGCTAGCCACACTTTTCTCTCAATGTTCCTTTAAATAGGTCTTACCTTCATGGTTTCCTCTGTTGGCTTGGAGGAAACAACTGCATCAAATTAATTTTCCACAATCTTATTCAAAAGATAAAATATAAAGCTTGCAAAAATAATATTTTTGGCTCTAATAAATTTCTTTAACATGGTGCGTCTTCTATGTGAATAGTGGCATTTTCCAGAAATGCGAGACGAGCCGAGATGAAGCCATTACGGAGGAAAAAATGCATCTTCGAGAGGTTTGCTTTCATTCTACTACGGTCGCCATATTGTTTTAACGTGTTTTCAGTGGTCATTTGTATTCGCCATAACAAGTTAGGTACTTGATACATGATGAACAGGCCGAATTTCGAAAAATAGCGGGAACCTCGAAGTAATTATCGAAGGAAGTACAGGAAAATATTCACATATCCCAAGTCTGATGTAACACCAATTAAATCATTTCAAACTTGGTAAATTGATTTTGTGGATACATTTCGATCAATAATCCTTAAAATTAGCGAAGCTATGAGCATGTACACAACAATAATAGCCTTCATTTGTCCGCCCGCCATGTTGAATATCAAAATATACGCGCCGGCCGTTCAATCCGCTAACTGTCTTCGATTTCTGGCTATGGTATGTTTACGCGCTTGTGAAGTTCGACGTTTGACTCAACAGGCGAACGTAACAAATTTGGGTCGACATAAACTGCAACGTACGGTGTTTCACACGGCCTTGGCAGACCGAAAATATATTTTTTAAACAGATTTTCAAGTGAAATGAACTACGATAAGCAGCTAGACCCGTGGCGCCAGCGCGTGACACGTAAGATTGTAAAGCAAAACTTCCCGTAAAGTCAATGTACCAATGTTGGCTTCGTTTACATAATTTCCCCCAGCTTTTGAAGGAAATAAATCAAGGTGATCTAGCTAGTAGAACAACATTGCTTTTTGTGACATAAGATGCTGAACATATCTCGTATCGAGCACGCAGGCTGATTCTGAAGCTTTTAATATTTGCTGCAAATAAGAACCAAATCCTTGTTTACACTTCAATATTGTTTTTTTCATCGCAAGATCTGAAATATTACCGGATCACAGCTAAATACCAGCCGACAAGGAAGCACACAACCGATCACAACCCTGTCACCTCATATCAGACTACCGCAGAATGGATACTCGAACGCATTCCTCATCTACGATTACAACTAGTTTATTTAAGTGCCCGCGAATTTTGGCGGTTAAAAGAACCTGTACTCGCTAGTTAGGGGCCAAGACTGGAGTTGTGCTCAGCCTCGGTCAGTCGTTAAAATAAACGTTTATTTGTAGCTCATTTTCATTTTCATTCTTTCAAGTGTGTCACGTTCCAATCTTATTTAGTTTTTCTGGTTACTTAAGGTGGCTCAAAATGGTTTTGTTATTTTTAAACATCGACAATTTTTTTCTTGTTTCTTTTCTTAAACATGGTAACAAAAACTTCCCCAATTATTTTTCAGCAAGTTGCGATCATTACCATAGCAACAGTACACCCGCTTCGAAACCCCCTCAATTTTGGCTTTATGTGCCTGTAAATCGAAAACGAGTCGGGTGACCCCTGTTAATAATGTCCCACCTTAATAATGCAACATTCATGATAAATACGATATCAACAAAGAATCTCATTACCAGGTCTCTATTCTACGCGTCCCCTTGGAAGAAAAGAGACCGTGGGAAAAAGGTTGCCTCCGGCACTGATACCAAAGACAGGGGCAACAGAAGTAATTTTGTAATACATATAAATGCTTGATGTTTTTTTTTCCTTCACTTTTAATTTAAAACTTATCACTTTAGGTTCTTGTTGCTGTTTGTCCTGGAAGCCAAATGCAGTATTTTGATGTTGGATCAAAGGAGTGGAAACTCTTGGAATCCTTAGCACCAGCAGTTGAAGCAGTAGAGTGCTACTGTGCAGAGACTGTTGACAGCAAGCTGTATGTTGCAGGAAATTTGTCAAGTAGTCATTGTATTTACTGCTATGACATTGAAAAGAATGTGTGGGAAAAGCTTCCACACTCATGTGGTAAAATTGAGCAGTTGTGTACTGTAGGTGACAGTGGCATAAGAATACCCCCAGGGGAGCTGTATCCTGTTTCTTTAGATAAATGGGAAAGTTTAAGCAACATTTCCAATAACGCTGCTCTTTGTTATGCGCCTGTAAAAAGGGAGAGCTTGAAAACAGACTGAGGATGGTAACAAGTTTGCTGTGCTTCAGTTAAATTCATTCATGTTTTCTATTTTTTCTTATATAAGGTGATGCATGCAGGCTTGAGATTTCCTGCAATATAATAGTTGCAAGGGACACTGGTATCCAAGACAAACTGATTTCAAAACAAATGCCGCGCCCCTAATACTAAAAATCGTAATTACCATAAACAAGAATAATGAGCAGGACTCGATTGACTATCAAATGTTCTTAGCTTTTGACATGCGCAGTTTTTCAAAAACATTGCATAAATGTAGGGAAAATCGGCGCGGCGGATCCATGTTGTTCGTGATACGCAAACATACTGGTCAATCTGGAGTTTGGTGGAAATCTAGACGAATGCTTTGTTTTTAATGGCCTTAATAACATTTCATTTGATCCGAAATGTCCCTAACGCGTACTTCATGACCATGGCGAAGTAAATATTTGATTTTTTTTGGGAGGGTGGGAATTTTAGCACGTTTTAAAAGAGGAAAAAGGAGATAGTAATTAATGGACAGGCTAGTTAAAAAAGGTAACTAAAATGCAATTTAAGAAAACATTCCCAGTTTGGCGCAAATACTTTGATGTGTGAGCAGCTTCCTCACTGTTCTGCTTCTTCACACTTAGCCGTTCAAAAATTCGTCCGGTTCCACCGGTCCCGTGTGAACGCAAGGTGGAACCGTGCAAGTGTTTGTCCGTGCAAAAATTTGTCCGTACCCGTGTAAACGGGGTCCTAGATGTAATATGAACTATTTACAATACTGAATATTCTAAAAAGAGAAGTTTCCGATTCACGTATTTAATATGATTAGGTAAACTGTTCCACGTTTTCGGTGCATAACAACAAAAAGAGCGGTGTCCATATACATCACAGTATTGATAGGAGGAACTTGTTAAAGAAATCAATTAGATCAGCACAGTAAACGAACCGGTCAATACAGTTAATAAGGACTGAAAGGGCTTCATTTGAACCACTGGCCACAGATTCTACTACAGTCGAACCTCTGGTTGTGACCACCTCTGGTAAGCGACCAGCTCTCCTCAGCGACAAGTTTTCCAAAATGGCAAAAGTTTCCAAATCAAATCACTATATTTGGAACCTCTTGTAAGCGACCACCTCTCGTAAGCGATCGCGTTAGGTGTTGTAACATTATTGGCGGCATTCCTGGGGAGTACAAGAGACGGAAATTTCTCAGTGGGAAGTAACGGATTTTTTTTCTTCGAAATTGACTTTTCATATGAATAAAATTTAAAAAGTTCAAGAAAAAATCCACATACACTGTACTCTTTCAATCTTAAAAGAGATGACTTTAAATGTCTTATAATTAAAGAAACTTAGAACTGATTTCCTGATTTACTGTTCTCTCAAGAACAGTCAACAGTTTAACGGAACTACAGTTTCAGTTTTAAAGAAGTATCGGTTTTGTATGGTGCTGTTTTCACGTTCACGTAGTGTCGGCATTTACGGGGAGCTCAAGTACGTGTTTCCTCAAACAATGTAATTTGTTCGTTTAAAAGACGATTTTTTCTCTCGACAACTCAGCGAAGCCTCTGTTTTTGTGTTAACAGATAACTAAACATGCACTAAAAAAGTAAGAGCTGTGTCACGCTTTTAGCATTATTTCCATGAGCTAAAAATCTCAGCCAAAAATAAAAAAAAACTGTAAATGACCTTGTACCCGATAAATTCGCCAGCGTTAATACCAACCAAAGACATAATCTTCGAGGTGCGAAACATAACCTGTTTATTCCGTGACCAAACACTGAGGCCCTCAAGAAACGTTTTCGTTATAGGGGTGCAGTAACATGGAACAGTCTGTCAGCGGAGGCTAAGCAGGCCACTACTTTAAATAGCTTTTATTCCGCTATTGTATATTAGAAATTTCTTAACCTGCGGTCCCCCTGCTCGTGATTCTTTTCAGGTAAACGCCCCTATAAAGAGAACAACTTCACTTCCTCCATACTTGAATGAGCAAGGCTATAAAATATGTGTCTGATACGGCCTCAAGGCAACTGCTTCTGCTACTGCTTGTGATTGTTTGTGGTCATATTGAATGGCATTTCGACAACCTGTACGGCGGGGAGTCTTAGTTTAAACCACGTTCGCCACGCGGGCAAGTTCACAAACACTAGACTGCAAAACAGTTCTTATTTTTCTGTTTTGTGTTTTTATCATACGTGCGCGCGCGATGTTCGAAAGAAACGTCTGGAGCGAGTGTATAAACAGAGAATGACACTTCCGCGCGGAAGCATCTACGCTTTCCGCTCGTGCTTTGCGCTTTGAATTTTAAACGATTTAAGAGAGAAAAAAAGTGTGGAAGGCGTCTTTTTTGCCAGTCTACACGGACACATTATTTTGTTTTTAGCCACTTCCCACGATGGGCGTTTAAATGACAGCGAAATAAATAAATTTAACATAAAAGAACTAACTGACTTTCATTTAGCCGATAAAGTCGGCAGCGTGAGACTGTTAGTTGTAGCTTGCGTGACGTAACTATTGGGGTCACGCGATCACGCGATGATCCGACTCGCCCCAGTTTTCTGCCCACTCAGAGTGAAAGTATTCCCTTGTTCAGCGACGATCAAACATGGTCGCCCATTCTGAAATTCTTTTGTCCAAGTGTGCTCAGTTTCGTGAGCAGGGCGAATTCATTGATGTTCGTTTAAAAGCAGGTGAAGACGTGTTTCCAGCTCATCGCATCGTACTCGCTGCCAACAGCGATTACTTCCACGCCATGTTTGCTCACGGAATGAAGGAATCCAACAAGGAAGTGATTGAACTCAAAGATGAAAACATTTCAGCGGCTGCTTTGAAGATCGTCATGGATTCCATCTACAGTGGAGAGCTCCATGTCGACGACGAAAACGTGTTTGAAGTTCTTCTTGCAGCTGATCATCTTCAAGTCACAACTGTTGTTCGACAGTGTTGTGATTACCTGCAGACTGAGCTTGTTCAGCTTCGGTTTGATGTGCAAATGTACTGTCGTATCTGCACGATTGCTGATCGCCACAATCTGACGGACCTGCAGGAAGCTACACAACGCAAGATGGCCGCGATGTACAAGGAAATCTGTGAAAATGAAGAATTCTTCTCTCATATTGACGCGGATCAGTTGTCAAACCTTCTTAGCAGAGATGACCTCAGTGCTCCTTCAGAGAATTTCGTCTTCAAATCAGTGATGCAGTGGATCAAATACAAGAAAGAAGAGAGGATGGCAGTGGCTGCCAAAGTTATCGGAGCAGTTCGTCTGGGACTGGTAGACATCAGAGATGTGATCAAAGAACTAAACACAGAGGAGATGAAAGAAGTGCCTGAGATTTTTATGCTTCTGCATGAATCACTATTGTACAGCTACATTCCGTCGAGCTCGACGTTTGGCGAAGAGAAGGCTAAAGTGCGCTCGATGGGTCTGGTAAGAGCTGTTTTATATCACAGCCATTTTCTCAATTTTAAAGCATGAAACTTATAATTTATGCATCCTTCTATGGCAAGCCGTTGCTGCCAAAAGCCTATCGAGTTGTAAATCCTGGTCGAAATGTATTTCAATATCATCGAGTTAGAAAAGTTACATGGTCAGTTTTGAAATTGCATGGTCGAGTTCTGGAGAACCATGGTTGAGTTGCATTCTGAAAGTTTGAGTTCTCGCTAGCGAGTTTTTATATTCTCGCTAGCGAGTTTTTAAATTCTCGCTAGTGAGTTTTCAAGTTCTCGCTAGCGAGTTTTTAATTTCTCGCTAGCGAGTTTTCAATTTCTCGCGAGCGAGATTTTAAATTCTCGCTAGCGAGTTGTCAATTTCTCGCTAGCGAGTTGTCAATTTCTCGCTAGCGAGTTGTCAATCTCTCGCTAGCGAGTTTTCAATTTCTCGCTAGCAAGTTTTTTAGTTTCTCGTTAGCGAGTTTTCAATTTCTCGCTAGCGAGTTTTTTTCAATCGTGCGCAAGCGCAATATGCCGACGGCTGTTGTAGACGGTAGCGGAAGCTTTAGACCGTAGATGGAAGTTGTAGGCCGCGAATGGAAGCCGTAAATTTCGCAATTTTGAACTGTTGTTTTCTTTGAGGGCTCGAACTGGCGGGGTTCAAGTGTACCGATATTTCATTGACCCAAAGAACATGATGCAAACAAGACGCACTATGAGCGTTAACTCGGGACACTTTGGACACCTTGTGAAGTGCAGAAGTCGGACGCACGCTTTCTGATTCTCGAAAACAATCCGTTTGAAAAATGAAAATGGTTTGCTTTTGGGTTCGCTCAATGC
>JAEMWC010000047.1:1560000-1592500 GCA_016490735.1 Pachyseris speciosa | reverse complement strand
GCGAGACAAAGTGTTTACATGAGAAAAGTTGTTCCGCTTGCCAGGGTTACCCTACCTGCCGAGGCGAGACAACTCGCCTACCCGAGTTGTCTCGCCCACCCGAGTTGTCTCGCCCACCCGAGTTGTCTCGCCCACCTGAGTTGTCTCGCCCACCCGAGTTGTCTCGCCCATCTCATGTAAACGGTTGGTAGAACTTTTCAAAGAAATGAGTGGAAAAATAGGGGGAGGGTTGTCTCGGGTACCCGAGACCATACAAACATGCACTTAGTCAAGCGTGAAGTTCAAACCAAAACTTGAAGATTGAATTCAAAACTTGTGCGTCATTTCGGGCGCATCTTCGAGAAGGCTGAAAGCAAAGACTTGACGTTGAAGCGAAAAATGCAATCTTGAGGGGATGGCTCCATCTTGACCTCGCGGGTAGCCAATCACAGCAGGAGAATTGATTCATCTTGACCGCTGAAAGAGCCAGTCATATAATAAGGTATGATGTTGAATGCAAACTGAAAGAGTTTTGTTTTTAAAAGTTCAGATCTAAATCGTGGACAATACTTTGAAGTTGAAAATAAAACTTGATTTTTGGCGGAGATTTAACGCCATACAGTACTAGTGATATCGAAATAACTTGCTCCGATCATTAAGACATTCATTCCTCCCTGCTTCTTCCTCCGGGTGACAAGCCGATAGGAACAGCAATTTCATCATCGCTTTTAAGATATCAGCGTGCAAATTTCGTCGATTTCAATCTTCAGTTCTGGCAGCTTGTTTTGTGTACGTAATCGTATTAGCTTTCCACTTTCCAGCTCCACAAAAGTATATTCAAGAGGACAGGACGAAAAATCATCCGCTTTTAAATCTTCACATGCTCTGATCGACGCCATTAATTTATATTCTCTTCATGATACCTAAACAGGCGAGCAAGAATCTACGCATTTCTACTACCCCCTAAAACCTGCAAACCTTGAGCAAAGAGGACTCCGGGGACAAATACAATCAGGCTTACCAAGGGAGGAACAGAAGAAATGTTTCATCCGAGTTTAATGAATAAATTGATCAGAATCGAGCGAGCGAGTGAGTGAGTGAGTGACATCGAGTGCATCCTATACCTCATGGCATGACTACATCATCCACGAGCTAAAAATTAAGACAAAAAGGCCTTCTCTTTTTCAGTCTTCACAGACACACTTTTTATCCACTTCCGGGATTAGTTTTTAATGCTAGCTAAGTAAATAAATTTCAAAATAAATGTTGTAAGCGAAAAGGCTAAAAAAAACTTTGCAACAATTTTATTTTAGCCGATGAAGTCCGCAGCGTCATGACTTCACAAATGTTTGCATCTTGCGTGACGTTATCATGGGGGTCACGCGATCACACGATGATCAGATTCAAAGTGAAAGTATTTCCATGCGATCAAACATGGTCGCCCATTCTGAAATCCTTTTGTCCAAGTGTGCTCAGTTTCGTGAGCAAGGTGAATTCATTGATGTTCGTTTAAAAGCAGGTGAAGACGTGTTTCCAGCTCATCGCATCGTACTCGCTGCCAATAGCGATTATTTCCACGCCATGTTTGCTCACGGAATGAAGGAATCCAACCAGGAAGTGATCGAATTCAAAGATGAAAACATTTCAGCGGCTGCTTTGAAGATCGTCATGGATTCCATCTACAGCGGAGAGCTCCATGTCGACGATGAAAACGTGTTTGAAGTTCTTCTAGCAGCTGATCATCTTCAAGTAACAAGTGTTGTTCAACAGTGTTGTGATTACCTGCAGACCGAGTTTGTTCAAGTTCGGTTTGACGTGCAAACGTACTGTCGCATCTGCACGATTGCTGATCGCCACAATCTGACGGACCTGCAGGAAGCTACACAACGGAAGATGGCCTCGATGTACAATGAAATCTGTGAAAGTGAAGAATTCTTGTCTCATATTGACGCAGATCAGTTGTCCAGCCTTCTCAGTCGAGATGACCTCAGTGCTCCTTCAGAGACGTTCGTCTTTAAATCAGTGACGCAGTGGATCAAGTACAAGAAAGACGAGAGGATGGCGGTGGCCGCCAAGGTTATCGGAGCTGTTCGTCTGGGGCTGGTGGACATCAGAGAAGTGATCAGAGAACTAAACACAGAGGAGATGCAAAGAGTACCCGAGATTCATATGCTTGTTTATCAGTCACTAGTGTATAGCTACATTCCCTCAAGCTCTACATTTGGTGAAGAGCAAGTTAAAATCCGTTCCATGAACCTGGTAGGAAATGTTTTTCTTTATAAGTATATTATCCTGACCTCAAAGAAAATAATTTAAGTAATTAATGGCGCCTAAAGTAGCCATGTTTTGGGTCTCAGTGAGCATTTACCATTTACCATGTAAGTCTAGTTTTCGTCGGCATTCTTTGATGTCTGCATGCATAAATCATAAATTCAGGATAATTTATTAAGCTTGGAAAATGAAAAACGCAAGAAATTGAAAGGTGTATTTCATTTGGAATTGCGAGAAATTTGAGTGAAAGATTGAAAATTGACATGATATCTATTCCTTTTTGAAACTGCTTTATTGATTTTTCAGATGTTTGTGAGCCATGCATACAAGCATCTTTTCAAAAATGTCGCACCAGCAGTAACAAAACGTCAAGTAGTGCAACCATGTATATTGACAAATAACTGTTTAATCAATGTTATGAACGGAGGAAAGAATAGTAGCACAGCGCATGCGAGTACCAAACACCGAGACACCAAATCTGGAAACTTGAACAAGAAGCACATGATTTGTTTGGGTGATAACGTTGCACGCACCTGCGAATTTTGGGGGTTGAAAGCTAATCACTAGTTAGCTATAACGCATTTTTTTTTCCTACCAATACTGGATATTTGCTCAGCTTAATCAGCTTGGGTAATCTTCTTTTAAACGTGGTATGTCCTAATGTCCTTTACTTGCAACTTTCGTGATGTAAATACACCTTATTCCAAAATGGCGGCTACTCGGAATGATCTGGGGAGAGCAGCGCGGAAACGAGGCATCGAGGGCCAAGTCAAAGTCAAGCATGTAAACAGCAATGGCGTTCGTAGTATCTACCAGGAGAATTGGAAGACATACCTGGCAGTTCGTTGAACGGATGGGATCCTAATCAGTTCAAAAATGCTTAACTAAAATTTTGGTTCAAGTGTCGTGGCGATTCTTGTAAAGGTTTACGTAATGACCAAAGCACAATTTTGTAAGCGGTAAGTGATATAGTGATTTTGCTGTCGGAAACGCCGGCCTTGCTAAGGCTGCTAAGGTCAATTAAGTATCTCATTTGCTTCGTTCTTTACGGCGTGAATGAGTATTATTTGAATTAAAAGACCGACTATCTTCTAGTCGACCCGGACGAAAATCTCATCTATACCCGGCATATAACGACTGAGCCGGAAAAGAGCTTTTCAGGCTGAGGTTAGCGCTAATCATTGATTAAGATGTATTAAAGCCTATAAGTGCAGCTGTAATAAGATGGTATTTAACCCGGGTTAGCGCTAACCATGCTTCGAGCAACTGGGCCCAGGGAAGCTGACTACAACACTACAAACATGTAGAAAAAATATTCACCGGGATTAACTGAACCAAAATTTTATTTGCTTGGAACGCTAAAAAGGAGATTTAAATTAAGTTTTTTTTCTCGGAAATGTAGTTCAGAAAATCAGAAATAATAGTTCAAAATAGTCAGCAAACTGAAAATAAATGGTCATGTTGCCTGTACGCGAGTTATGTGCTTATGCTTACAAACACACCACATTTGACTGACAACACTAAACAGAGTAAATGCACTAGACTGTCCCATATGTGGAAGTTTTTTGTCTTGTTGTTCACACACTCCACGTGGATTTGAAGGGAGACAATTTGTTGCGTTTGCACAACTTCCTCAGAGGTCATTTGACCTTTAGTTCCAATAAAAAGTGCCCCATGGAAAGTTGACTAATAAATGTTTTGGCACCCCCAGGTGAGATTCCAATGAGCTCCTTCAGATTGGTATGCCGGTTTTTATACGAGCAATAAAAAGAGCACTGTTTAAACGAAGACTCTTAGGCATTTGACAGCAGAGCTCACTGCAGTCAATTATGACCCTGGTAGAAGGATATTTATCTTTAAAATCAGCAGGCATGTGGTCATTGATCTTTGCCCTTGAGGGTCATATTGAAATGATGCTGACCTTTAGAAACATTAATTTAATCCAGGCTTATTGCCTTGGTCTTCCTTGTTCAGGGGCATCATTTCTCTAATTCATATTTGCTACATCATGAGAAGGTGAATGCCAATAATTAATGTTTTCACCTTCTTTTACTGGATTTAAATACTGAATTATACTCTTGAAAATGTCTCTATTGGGAAATCCAGAATAAAAAGCTAAATCTTTGACTGACTTCATAAATCTATCGACGCTAAATACTTTCGATTGTAAATCTTGGAAATATACGCCTCGAATTGTCGGAGTTTTTCAGTAAGCTCGGCTTTCAATTCTCACAGTCCAGATCATGGATAGCTTTCTCACAGTCGTTTTATAGCTCCCTATAATGTCTATCAGCAGAAATATCTGAATCACGATGTCTTGGTTGATGACAGTAGGTCAGGAGTTGCTGAGGTTTTCCTCAGTCTTTTTCGTTTGATCGGACTACTATGCTTTGGTACTTTTCGTTTTACGAGAGAACACTTCTTTCACGGAAAAGCGGATGGTACAGCAGTAGTTTTCAAAGTTTTCTCGCGACGAGCAAACGAACAAATATAACCCAAAGACTTGAAGTGGCGCAAACATACCCTTGATCGAGTGTTTTGTCACTTAAAGTTAATCCAAGATCCCTTCGTATGGCAACAATCCATTCGGCTTGAACACACTACACGTCGGTCTTCTGGAAACTTCTGATAAGAGATTTTCACACCATTTTTCCACATAAATTTTCTTAGGAGAGAATGGAATAGAGCAATTTTGAAGCATGATCGCTCACGATTACACACAAGATGTTCACGCCGGCCCTCGATGCCTCGTTTCCGTGCTGCTCTCCCCAGATCATTCCGAGCGGCCGCCATTTTGGAATAAGGTGTATGATGACGTCCTCTTGCACAACCTTGTTCCCAGGGTCTCTCTTCTACCTACCCCAAAGGAATAAGAGAGAGCCTGGGCCAAGGTTGAATCCCACACTGATTTCGCAGGCGAGGGCAACAGTAGCCATTGCGTAAGACATGTAAACACTTTGTAGTGTTCTTCTTTTCATTTTTAAGTTAAAACGTGTTGTTAACTTATAATCATTTTAGCTCCTTGTTGCTGTTTGTCCTCAAAGCCAAATGAAGTACTTTGATGTTGAATCTAAAGAGTGGAAATTATTGGAATCCTTTGCATCAACAACAGAAGCAATGCATTGCTACTGTGCAGAGACTGTTGGCAGCAAGCTGTATGTTGCAGGATTTGTGTCCGGTAATCACTGTATTTACTGCTATGACATAGAAAGAAATATGTGGGAAAAACTACCACACTCATGTGGTAACATTGAGCAGCTGTGTATTGTAGGTGACTATATGTATGCAGTCACTTCTAACTGGAGTCAGGTGCCTCAAAGGTACAACTTTGCTGAACAACAGTGGCAAAGTTTTGCAAAAGTAGGTGAAACAAGTAGTTTAATAATTTTTAATAGTGGAGCAACCGCATTTAATTCAAAGCTGTGTGTTCTTTATGGAAAAGCGTCATATTCTGGTTCCCTATACTGTGCGGTGCTGTATTGTTTTGATCCAGATAGGAATGTGTGGGAAGAAAAGGCATCAACCTGCCAGACTCACTTTGGGTCCTGTCTTTTTGTACTGGACAGGAAACTGTACGTTGCAGGTGGTAACGTTTGTACTAATACTAGAGGAGAGCTTTATGGTAATTTTGCATCTGTAGAAGTTTATGACGAAGAAAATAACAAGTGGTCTGTAATCGAGCAAAAACATATTCCCCCAAACAACCTTGGGGCAGTAGAAATAGAGGGGAAGATTTATTTCATTATCAACAGATATCCAATTGACAGCGGCATAAGAATCCCCCCAGGGGAGTTGTATCCTGTTTCTTTAGATAAATGGAAAAGTTTAAGCAACATTTCCAATAATGCTGCTCTTTGTTATGCGCCTGTAAAGAGGGAGAACTTGAAAACAGACAGCTGAGGATGATAATTAAGTTTGCTGTGCTTCAGTTAAGTGCATTTATGGGTTGAGTTTTGCATGCAGACATGGTGTTTCCTGCAATATAATAGTTGCAAGGGACACTGGTATCCAAGACGAGCTGACTTTAAAACAAATCCCGCCGCGCCCTTAATACTAAAACTCATAATTACCATAAACAAGAGTAAGGCCCGGTTCAAAATTCGAACTTCACATTTGCCAAATCTAATGCAAATGTGCGAAACAATAGATTTTTCGCATTTGCCTGATGAGCTGGAATTGGATGACTATCAAATGTTGTTAGCTTTTGACATGCGCAGTTTTGAACCAAATCGTCATTGCATGAATGTAGGGAGAATGATACTGTGTTATCAGTTCTGACCGCCTTTGAAATCGCCGCGGCGGGTTCATCTTGGTCGTGATACGCAAACACACTGGTTGATGTGGAGTTTGGTGGAAATCTGGACGAATGCTTTGTTTTTAATAAGTCTTCATAGCACTGAATTTTATGCTTCTTGCTGATATTTCATTTGATCCGAAATGCCCCTTACGCGTCATGAGTCACGGCGGGTAAATATTTGATTTTTTGGTGAATTTTAGGACGTTTCAAAAGAGGAAAAAGGAGATTAATTAATGTACAGTCTAGTTAAAAAAGGTAACTAAAGCAGCGTCTTCACTGTTCTGTTTTTGCAGTCTTTGATGTTGATGCTTTCAATAGATTTTTTCTACGGTCAGACAGGTTAAGCCTGGTCTCCATATGATCTTAATGGTCTGCAATCGGTCTGCGACATGATCGGCGCCATGATCGGCGATCGGTCTGCGACACGTTGCAGACATATGGAAACATGTGTCCTCAGCGTCTGCAGCGTCTGCGATCGGTGATCGGGAAAGTAGAAACTAGTTCTACTTTCCCGATCACCCCGACCGTGTGTCACAGACCGCCGCAGACGCCGGGGACACATGTTTCCATATGATCTTAACGTGACGCAGACCGATCGCCGATCATGGCGCCGATCGTGTCGCAGACCGATCGCAGACCATTAAGATCATATGGAAACCAGGCTTTATACTCGAGCAGCAATCTCGTAAGCTCTCTATGTGGAAGTTTCTCAGTTTGCTTTGAAAACGTAAACGACAACGGGCAAACTCAGTGGAAAATGACGAAAAAACTCAAGATAGCTCTTGACAGAGAGGATAGTTGACTGGTTTGTGTTTGCGTGAACTTAATCTCATCTTTTTATCAAAAATGCACCGGTAAAGGTAATTGTTTAATATTTTAATACGTTTCTCAAATTAGAGATTATTTTGAATGCGGAGTTTAATTGTTCATTTAACTGAACAAATCTCACTGTGCTGACAATGTTAACCTAGATCTAAGATGAACTATGTACAATAAATATTTTTAAAAAGAAAAGATTTCAAACGATGCTTTTAAATGGAGACAGTTTCAGAGTATTTAATATGATTAAGTAAACTGTTCCATAAGTCACAGTAATGATAGAAGGTACTTGTAAAAGCAATCCATTAGATGAGTGGCGTGAACGAACGCGTCGATATTTAACAAGGAGTGAATAAAAGGGCATCGTTTGAACCGCTGGCTCACAGATTCTACTAGTTCCCAAAAGTAATGACGCGTATCCGATTAAATTTTCCTATCGGCATTTCTGGATTTTTGGTGCAAATTTTCAATCCAGTATCCCCTCTGAATTTACTATTATCGTTAATTGTCAAGTTGCTCTGAATTACTAACGGCCTGAAAGGAACTCTGGGAAGTCAGCATTTTTGTTGTAAAAGGACAATAATCAGTGTTCGGACAGGACTCGAACCTACGAATCTTCACTTTGTAATCCTCTACTCTAACCACTAGACCACCACGTCGCTGGTTGAACAAAACTCAATTTTTAAACAATTTAATTCATGCGCTTATTCTACACCCTGTAATAAGCATATATAATTACCCACTAAAATATAATTTTAGAAAGTGAATAGAACAGGTCGATCACCAAACCTTAACAAAAAGCTAACCATTTAAAATCAGCGCTTAGGCCTAATCATTGTAGATCAGTGATATTCAATGCAAGACTTTATTAAAATTTTAGTTATACAATTTCCCGTCATCTTGTTCTTCAGTGGTGTAGTGGTAAGTAGTCGTTCCTACTAGCGCCGGGTAGTTCCGGGTTCAAATCCAGTCCAAATTAAATGATATGATTTTTTTTTATTTGTTCATTTCAGAAATGACCTGGGAAACAGTGTTCTAAATTAACGATAATCATAAATTCAAAGCAACTCGACAATTAACTATAATCGTTAATTCAAAGAGGAGATCATGTTGAAATGGTGGGCATCCAAGTGATAGTTTATTAAATGTTCATTGTGCAGATGATTACAGGAAAACGACGCTGATAAATTACAAACAAAGACAAAATCTCAGAAATATCGGAGATATAATAGACACATGCCAAGCACATAATTAAGCAATCCCTGTTTTTTTAGTTACCTTAGGAGACGAGAGAATCACAAGACCAGTATGTAATGTTAATCGAGATAAAGAAAAACATATGTAATTAAGCCATTTTCCGTATGTTATAAATTAAATAAATATCTTTAAAGTGTACCGAGCGCCAAAATATTTTCTTGCTAAAATAAACCTTTGCACCTGTTCGAAACGCAGTGCGCCTTTTTGCGCCCTTTTTTTAACCAAACCTTGACTTTTCATTAGGCTGTTAAAGTTACGCATGCATATTTACAAAGACTTAACGCGATGCAAATCAGTTTGCGACGTCAAATCAGGAATAGGCCCATGCCCCTTACAAGCTCGGTCATGTGACAGATGATGACTAGATTTTGTAACTTAAACAGCCTATAAAAAGTCAAGGTTTGGTTTAAAAAAAGGCGCAAAAAGGCGCAATGCGTTTCGAACAGGTGCAAAGGTTTATTTTAGCGAATAGCTACACTTTAAGCCTTTCACAGAAGTTTGTGTTTTGTGTTTACACTTTCCATTTCTCTTACTATGATCTTAAAAGTCTCTTGTTATTTTCATAATGATCTACACTACTAGGAGTGAAATATTTTTCTCAGGGATTGATAAGTGAGCGAAACAATTTGAAGGAGGTGCGCACGCATCTTTCTCTCGTTTAACTGTCCCTAAGAAAACTAAATAACTGAATACCTGCAGTGTAGACATGATCCGGCAAACGGGAGGTCGCGGGCTCAAACCTCGGCTAGACCAACACTCAAGTAGCCTTCTACGCAGACGTCTTTGGGCTTGTCACGCGTTCCTCCCCCACGAACCTCTGCTAAACCGCCACTAGTTCCATTCACGGCGGTTAGCCAATCATCATGAGTTCATCTTCCAATTTTCAGACGTTCGTGGCTGAGGTAAGCGAGACGAGCCCAAAGACTTCTGCGTGGGAAGCTAACACTCAAGGTCTTCAAAGACCCATCATCACCCTCGATCCAACGTGGTCGTTTGTTTTTGTTTTGGAATCGCGCTATTGTAAAATGATGCCTCTGATTGGTCAAATATTTTTATCGGGCTTTTGATCTGGTTCCGTTGTTTGCGGTTTCGCAAGGCAAATAACTACAAATTCAACTTGCATATTTCTTCATTGAAACCATGAACAATTCATTCACTGGTTTTAATAAAATCAAAACAGCAAAGCATTGAACGAGCCGTTACTGATAAAACTCGCTAATTATGTGCCGAGGATGGTGAAAAAATATCCCGCACAAGAAAACATTTATTTATTGTCGGGAATTGGTTCAAGTTTTAATTTGCAGCAAGAAAAATACTCATACGCTCTCATTCAATTATCCTGTCCTTTCAATATACTGTATTCAAAACACAGTTGACCATGCGGCTTGACAAAAGGAGGAAAACGTTGAGCTCCACATTAAAACACGGGAGGAAACTAAACCACTCAGCGGTGTGATTCCAGGCAGTCCTCACCGATCACGCAACAGACGCAAGCTGCGAATTGAACGCAAAGCTAAAATGCCCGATGGGGTAAAAAAAGTCGCAGTCAATACAGAGACTAAGCGACAAGTTAGATGAAAAACACTAAAGAGTTGACCCGCAAACCCGCAGAACCCATCACACAAACTGACCTTGAGGTAAAACCTCGAACAGTTCAGGGGCACCCAACGACAAGTTTCACCTGAGATATCTGTTCGGTGGAGGGTAGTTTCCCTTAGGCCAGGCTTTCGGTGTCGATTTAAGTGTACATTCGATTTTTCATAAACGAAACGTGGCCTAAAAGATTCGCCGGCAATGAGGAAATCATCACCCTTGAGGTTTTCGGATAGGTCATATAATCACTGTTTTTGGCAGTCAAAAACGTGAGTTGGAATACTCGCAGAGAGAATAGTTCCCTAAAACGTTCGTCGAAATTTCTTTTCAGCTCAGTACCATTTTCTCAAAGGAAGATTTTGTTTCCTAACTTTTTGGATCAATTAAATTTTCAGCTAAGGAACCTGAATAGATCAAATTCTTCTAACTAACGCAAACATCACTTTAAACAGACTTCAAATACCATAAGGCACTTAAAAATGCCTTTCTACAGCTTTTCAAGGGTTGATTTGACTCGTTGGGTGCCCCTGACAGTTATCCAGACACGTATAATTTACTCAACATCAAATCAGTTTCCAAATCGCATTACATCGGCTTCAACAAGCTCATCGAATTCTTAAAAGCTCCGAGGTAAAAAGCATCAAACATAAGCAACGAGTCTCTGCAAGTCCTCCTTGAACCTCACTTTGATATAAAACAACGCTGCGAAGTTACCTCTACCGACTATTGCCACACTGACTCTTTTGACTTTAAACGGGCGAAAATTTACATACATACAAATTGTTCCCAAAATAACACAAGGCGATAAAAATGAAGAAGAATAAACGAACATATATATTTACGGCCATAAATTTGGAGATTTGTTCACGATGTTATATAAAACATGGGTTTCGATATCTGAGTAATTTCGTGTTACACGAAATTCCAGAATTAACGGTCGCAGTGCGCGATGCATCAAGGGTGAAAATCGGCCTTTTAATAATTGAGGAGAAATTGCTACCTTTGTAATGAAATCTGCAAAAAGGTTGGACTTTCTAGTCTTGGCGGATAAAGACGATAAACCGTAGGTCCCTTTTCATAACACTTGTTCAACATTCTGCAGGACGTTCTGAAGAACCCACACACTGTTCGTTCGCAAAGAGTAGGGGACGTAGCCCCCACTGTTGTGGTCTGGTCTTTCTCAGGGGAGGGGGCTTTCGGTGATACGCCTCGTAGGGGACTTCATGTCCTATTCTGTATTCACCTGCCACTTGGGTAAATAGTTAAAAGGAACTCGGTCAAGATATTTTCCAAGGGTCATTAATAGAGCCATAAAAATGTATTTAAATAATGGGAAACAGTGAATAACAATTTGTCAGGGAAGATAAGCGCCAAAGAGATAAGAATAAATGCAAATATGGCGACGATGGTGAAGGATGGAGAAGATTGAAACGGATTACCAATGACCTTTTTGAAAAAATGAAGCTAACCTTTCTTTCAAAATTCCAAAGACCGTGACGTAGCTCCTTTAAACTAAGCTACAGTGCCGTGGACAAGAGATCCAATTTACCTGGCAGTGGATTAGAAATATAAATACATTTATATGGGAACAATACATACATACATACATACATACATACATACATACATACATACATACATACATACATACATACATACATACATACATACATACATACATACATCACATTATTTACCCTCGGATTTTAGAGTAGCTTGTGCAGCTAATATCTCCGAGCATTTAATCATCAGATGAGAGATAGAACATCACACCGGGAACTACGTCCCCTACTCTTTTCGTACAGTGTGTGGGTTCTTTTACGTCCCACAGAATCAATTATGAAGAGTTGTGAGACGGGGCCTACGGTTTATCGTCCTTATCCGAGAAGACTAGAAAGTCTAACCATTTGCATATGGGAACAATTTCATATGTATGTTGAGCTGCCCTCTATTCGATGTTTTTCCGGCAGAGCCAAGATAAAACCTGATGGCAATATATTTCAGTGTTGTCTGAAAAAAGAGTCTGCTCATGATTCTTTTCAGTTAAATGCCGCTATAAAAGAACAACCTCACTTCCTCAAAAATTGTATGAGCAAGGATATAAAGTATGTGACTAATCTGCCCCTTGGCAACTACTTGTGGTGCTGCATGTGAGTGTTTGTGCTGACATTGCCTGACATTTCGACAACCTGTACGCGATTCATCGTGATCCATGTTTGGCACACAGGCGAGTCCACAGACACTCAGAGACCGCAAGACAGCCCTTATTTTTCTGTTTTGTTTTGTTTTTCATACATATGCGCGCAAATGTTCGAACGAAACGTCTGGAGCGAGTGTAGAAACGAAGAATGGAACTTCCGCAGGGAATTCGGTTCGTGCTTTGCGCTTTTTAAACGATGTAAGCCAAAAAATGAGAAAAAGGTGTCTTTTTCGCGGTTTACGCAAACATATCATTTTGTTTTTAGCCACTTCCCACGATGGGCGTTTAAGGGACAGCGAAGTAAATAAATCTAAACTTTCATTTAGCCGATAAAGTCAGCAGCGTCAGGACTGATAGTTGCAGCTTGCGTGACTATTGGGGTCACGCGATCACGAAATGATCCGACTCGCCCCAGTTTTCTGCCCATTCAAAGTGAAAGTATTCTCTCTGCTGTTCAGCGAAGATCAAAAACATGGTCGCCCATTCTGAAATTCTTTTGTCCAAGTGTGCTCAATTTCGAAAGCAAGGAGAATTCATTGATGTTCGTTTAAAAGCGGGTGAAGACCTGTTTCCAGCTCATCGCATCGTACTCGCTGCCAACAGCGATTACTTCCACGCCATGTTTGCTCACGGAATGAAGGAATCCAACCAGGAAGTGATTGAACTCAAAGATGAAAACATTTCAGCGGCTGCTTTGAAGATCGTCATGGATTCCATCTACAGTGGAGAGCTCCATGTCGATGATGAAAACGTGTTTGAAGTCCTTCTTGCAGCCGATCACCTTCAAGTCTCAAGTGTTGTTCAACAGTGTTGTGATTACCTGAAGACTGAGTTTGTTCAGCTTCGATCTGATGTACAAACGTACTGTCGCATCTGCACGATCGCTGATCGCCATAATCTGACGGACCTGCAGGAAGCTATACAACGGAAGATGGCCTCGATGTACAAGGAAATCTGTGAAAGTGAAGAATTCTTGTCTCATGTTGACACGGATCAGTTGTCCAGCCTTCTCAGCCGAGATGACCTCAGTGCTCCTTCAGAGACTTTCGTCTTCAAATCAGTGATGCAGTGGATCAAGTTCAAGAAAGAAGAGAGGATGGCAGTGGCGGCCAGGGTTATCGGAGCAGTTCGTCTGGGACTGGTGGACATCAGAGATGTGATCAGAGAACTGAACACAGAGGAGATGAAAGACGTGCCGGAGATTTTTATGCTTCTGCATGAATCACTATTGTACAGCTACATTCCGTCAAGCTCAGCGTTTGGCGAAGAGAAGGCTAAAGTGCGCTCGATGGGTCTGGTAAGAGCTGTTTTATATCACAGCCATTTTCTGAATTTTAAACCATGAAACTTATAATTTATACACCGTTCCATTCCCCCCCCCCCCACCCCACCCCACCTCCCCCCTCTTCCCCGTCAGCATCCCCGCCTGTACTCTCAGGGACTTTAATAAAGTAACAAGTGGCAACTTATTCCTGAAAACAACCTTCAAGGCTGGAAGCAGTTTCCGTAAACCTATTCTAACCCTAAGATAAGACTAATCCTAAGCCACAGAAGGATAGCCGAGGAATACTACAACAAAATAACTAAAACGTGCAATAGTACAACTAACAACAACTCTTTTCTTGGTCGCACAATGAGGAGTGAATATGTGAATGATTATCGCAGTTTGAACGCTACTTAAGCGGCAGTAGTGAAAATAACACTTGAAAAATTCAGGCTCGTACGGGAGTCGAACCCACGACCTCTGCGATACCAGTGGCAGTGCTCATATTATTGCAATCTTATTCACAATGAGAAGTGTTGGAATCAGTTACCATAATACCTAGCGGGTGTGAATGACGCCAAGGTTTGTTTATATTTCATTCTTTCATTTTGTGTACAATAGCTGTTACGCCGAATTCTACATGACTGTCTGTCTGTAAACTCTGTAATAGTGTCCAGTTTAAGCTAATTTTTTTTTTCATTATTTTGATCTTCTTGTTATCATTTTAGGTCCCTGTCGCTGTTTTTCCCAGAAGCAAAATGCTGCGTTTTGATTTTGCATCTAAGGAGTGGAAACTCTTGGATTCCTTAGCACCAGCAGCTGAGGCAACAGCGTGTCAATGTGCAGAGACTGTTGGTTGCAAGGTGTATGTTGCAGGATTTGTGTCCGGTAATCATTGTATTTACTGCTATGACATAGAAAGAAATGTGTGGGAAAAGCTTCCACACTCGTGTGGTAACATCGAGCAGCTGTGTAATGTAGGTGACTATATGTACGCAGTCAGTTCAGATTGGAGACAGGTGCCTCAAAGGTACAACTTTGCTGACCAACAGTGGCAAAGTTTTGCAAAAGTAGGTTTAACAGGTAGTCATAATTTTAATAGTGGAGCAGTAGCATTTAATTCAAAGCTGTTTGTCCTTTATGGACAAGGATTTTTTTCCAGTGGTTTGTGGTCAACAAGCAATGCAGTGCTGTATTGTTTTGATCCAGTTAGGAATGCATGGGAATATAAAGCGTCAACCTGCGAGCGTCACTTCAGGTCCAGCCTTTTTTTAGTAAACAATCGACTGCATGTTGTAGGGGGTTATAATAACTCCAACAATTCTGGAAGCCCAATTGGTAACTTTGCGTCTGTGGAAGTTTATAGCGAAGAAAACAACAACTGGTCTGTTGTTGATCAAAAACATATTCCGTCAAACAACCTTGGGGCGGTAGAAATAGAGGGGAAGATTTATTTCATCATCAACAGATTTCCAATCGACAGCGGCATAAGAATCCCCCCAGGGGAGTTGTATCCTGTTTCTTTAGATAAATGGAAAAGTTTAAGAAACATTTCCAACGACGCTACTCTTTGTTATGTGCCTGTAAAGAGGGAGAGCTTGAAAACAGACAGCTGAGGATGGTAACACGTTTGCGGTACTTCAGTTTGACCCATTTATGGGGAAAGTGTTTTGTACTTTTTTAACTCAAGGAATGCTTGCAGGCTTGCAGTTTCCTGCAATAAGATAGGTGAAAGGGAAACTTACCCAAGAAAAACTGACTTTCAAACTAATCCCGGGCGGTTCATGCCTGAAACATTCATAAGTATTAAATTAGTCGGAAGACCATCAAAGGTTGTTGGCGACTGATCTGTGCAAGTTTTGAATTGTTGAAAAACGTTCTCTGGTTAAAAAGATTAAAAACATAAGCTTTCGGCTATCAGTCTACAGCCATAAATGAATGCAAAATGTAGCGCGTGAACGGAAATATATACGAAATGGGTGCGAAAATGTTTTGAGAATAAAAATACAAAAAGAAGTGTGAAAAAAGCTGGAAGATAAAAATGTAAATGAGCTCTAATTACGATAAAACGGAGTATTGCCTAGGCAACGGTTTTGAGTTATTATCCGCGTCGACGATTTTTGCTGTGTGCCAGGATTCTAGAGTTTTTCGAAAGCGGTAAATTGTCTTTGTCAATGACACAAGTATTATCGAAATCAATGGAATGATTGTTTTTCCACGGATGGTTGGCAACATTAGAGCATCTTCCGGTTTCTGCTATGTAGTTCGTATATATTTCTGTTTACGTGCTTCATTTTTCATTCGTTAAAGATTATAGACTGATAGCGGAAAGCTTATGTTTTTAATCTTTTTGACCAGAGAACGCTTTTTCACTTCGATATGTGTTATCCTCGTTACGGAAAATCGGAAAAAAGTACATAGCAATTAATAGAAGAATACTAGACAGTCCAGTCGAAAAAAGCAATCAAATAAAATGCAGTTTTTGAGACTTTTTGTCATTTTTTAAAACATTCCCAATTTGGCGCAAGTACAATGTTGTGTGAAGCCGCTTCTTCACTGTTCTGTTTTTGCAGTGCTTGTTGCCTCGGATGTAAATTCAGAAAATTTTATTCGTAAGCTTCCGTATCTTAACTGAGCTAAGAGGAAGTTTCTTTTGCTTTGAAAACGCAGACGACAATGGACAGGCATAGTTGAAAATGACGGAAAAAACTAATAAAAGATAGCTCTTGACAGAGAAGATAGTTATTTCGTTTGTGTTTGCGTGAACGTGAACTGTGATGTTTAATATTTCAATTCGCTGCACAAATTCAGTAGAGATTATTTTGAATATGGAGTTTTATCGCCGCCGGGGCTCATACAGGGGTGCTTACCTTTTACACAAACCATCAATCTCGTACCCAGAGTCCTCAGGCTCTTTGGCCAGCGGTTAGTCGCCAGGAGAGACTCTGGGATAATGGAAAAAAAAATCAAAATTTTTGATTGGCTGGCTCGTAACGGCTTCATTGTTTTACCCCAGAATTTCCGGGAAAATGGCGGTCCATTATCCCAGAGTCTCTCCGGGCGTCCACCTGCTGACCAAACAGCCCGAGGGCTCTGGGTATGAGATTGACAAACCATCCGACTGGAAATGTTGCAGAAAGAGTAAAGAACAACTGCACTTTGTTAGGACTTACGGAAGATGAATCACATGCAAAATGTACCAGCATCAACTGGAAAGACTAAAGAAGACAGTAAAAGGGCAATTAAACCGCTGGCTCACAATTTCGACAACTTAACAAAACTTAATGATTTCCAGTAGCGGACATTTCTGGTATGTTTGGTCTACTGATGGTAAGCATCCAAGTGATTATAGGAAAACAACGTTGCTTGTTTTCCAAAAAAGACTTGGAAGTATCAGAAATGGAGTTAACACAGTCCAAGCATATATGGGTAGACAATTGGACAACCCTCAAACAATACCTGTTTAGTCATCTGTGTTACCTTAGAAAGCAATAGAGCCTTGCGGATCAGTATGTATTATTGATGTAGATATAAAATTCATGTAATTGAGCCAATTTATGTAATATGAAGTAAGTTAGATAATTAAACCATAATCCTTGATTAGGGATCTATAAATTCAAGCATTTTATTGCTTTTCTATAGACTCTCTCATCGCTTATATTACTAGATTATTAGTTTTAGGCATCAGGCACCGCGTAGGGGGAGGGGCTGGGGGGGGGGCTTTAGCCCCCCACTTTTCAACAGTAAAAAGCAAATAATACTAGCAAAAATCGAAGTTACTTTTCTATTTAACGTTTTACCGAAAACTGATTATTCTTGTTTAAAACCCCGCTTTTTGGGTGCTGAAAATATATCAGTTTCATCACATCATGTTAGTTTTAAATGCATTTCCAGCCATTTCAATTTTGACTTTATTTTAAGTTATGGAAGCAGTAAAGTTGAAGTTGAAGTTAAAGCCTCTGATCCCGGGGGGCGGTGTATACTAAAAAAATTATATACCATTTTTGACAGTAAAGGTACCCTTTCGTATACATAAACCAGGAAGTCTTCTTGTCATTTTTATGTAGCGTTCAATAAATTGAAACAGTACAGTCGTAAAATATGTGTGTTCGAAATATTTTAATGAAAGGCCCTTTTAAATACCTAAATGACAGATTTCCCTTCAGTCATGTGTTTATTCTGTTGCCATGTCTGTTACTATGATGTTAAAAGTCTCTCCGTCCTTTACAGCATGGTCTAGAATACTAGTAGTCAGTTACGTTTCTTGGCCGATAAAGAAAAGAGCGAAACAATTTTCGCGCCGCGCGCGAAACTGCCAAACCCCGAAACCGTTAACCGCCCGTTAACAAAAGCCTTTTGTTGACGAGCCAATCATAACGCGTACTCAAATTCTGGTACAGAACAATGAATTTGGCGTTGCTTCGCAGACGTTACTAACCGGAGTTTTCTTACGTCTGCGACGCAGGCTACCCTCCATTCAATGTTTTTCAGTCAAGGTGAAATCCGATGGCAACATATTTCAGTGGGGTGGGAAAAAATATCCATGCTCATAATTCTTTTCAGTTAAAAGCCGCTATAAAGAGGACAAGCTCACATCCTCAAACCTTGAATGAGTAAAGCTATAAAATATGCGACTGATGTGCCCCAAGGCAACTGCTATTAACTTGTAGTACTCGGTGAAGCATGATCGTCAGAGTTGAGTGTAGTCCTTAGGACAAGGGTTTGAGCCAGGCCGCGCCATTACGCTAATCCCGCACTGACCGCACAGCAATTTAAATTGACCCTTAAAAACGGCCAAGGGGACAATTTGTCCCTTTGAAAAGTTTGGGGAGAAAACTCAAAAGGAAGCACACAAGAAGAGATACAGTTCAAAGAAGGAATTTTATCGCGCGTTTGAAGTTCATTCGGTCACGCTCTATTGAACACGTCTCATGTTCTGTTTAGCGTGATGCACGTATTTGGGAATTTCCAAAAATGTTTCATCGATATTCGCTTCAAATCGAAGTTAGTCTGAGGCTATGTCTACACTATACCGGATAGCTCTTGTGCCGGCACGAAAACCATATCGGATAGGGCTTTTGTTCACATTCAAAACGATGATTTCGGCACGATTTTTGCGTCGGAGCGATGCTGGGCCGCTCCGGTCTTGAAAGTGAATCGTCACATATCGGATAGGTTTTCGTGACACTTTCTGGAGTAGTGTGAACAAAGAATCGAACCGAAACGGAAATCAACAACGAGGAGCAAAAATTGGATTCTAGTGGAAAGATAGCGGCGGTTTTGGGCCACTGCCGTTCACACCAGGCCGTAGTATTTTTCACAACGGCATAAAATGCTATCCGGCATAGTGTAGACATAGCCTGAATCACATCGCCCAGAATGACGCGACTCATCCGAGACTTTTTCAATGGGGCGACTCATCCGAGACTTTTTCAATGGGCCGCGTGAGATTTGAAATGCACTAATGAGATTAGAGACTCCCACAAAAGAGAAATTGGCGTAGAGGCGACTACCAGCGCATATTTTATTCGCATTTTGGAGCTACCTTTTCGCGCTTTCAATGAGTTAGCATATGGCTTTTGTAAATGAGACCTCACTGAAGGAATCCATACTTTTTCCGGGTTTTTTCAAGCAATGGAAGTGGTTGGAAATTGTACTTGAAGTCGGCCTATTTTGGGACTTTTGCGGTATGAGGAAATTATTCATAGCCGAATTTTTTCGTAGCAAGTCGCTCTTGTTAAGAGTTAGCATATGGCTTTGTTTCCTTGTTACTTAAAGAAGCTCCCTGCTAATTTTCAGATGAAAAGAATGATTCAAAGTGGTTGGAAATCTCAACTTTGAATCTTTCCTACTGACATCGTCGGCTTGTTGCTGCCCAGCAGTTGCATGACAATAGCTCGGGCTTGCTTTGAAATTCCCGCTAGAGTTTAATATATTCATAACTAAGCCTCCGTTAACAATAGGACATGCCGCAGCAATTGCTTGGGTCGGTATTTGGAACTGAGCGATCACAAATACCATCCAATAGTGATGTGTAAAAGCCGGGCTCGTATCTCTCACGCTTTGACATGTTGCTCTAAACTGGTTTCAAACAACTGAATACAGTGTTTGGATAAAAACGTTTATAATGCTTTGATCATTAAAACCATAACAGTGATCCAAATTTGAATAATTGTCCCACAAAACAGTGTTCACTCAGGCGTAGGACGCGTCGCCTGCTTTTTGCTTCTGTGACAGGCGTAGGATTTCATCGTTTTACGACCTATATTCTTTTTAAAGTGCGCGATCAACGTATCGACAATCTGGAAAATCTGCTTTGACCGGTTGAGTTTTAAAAATCGAAACCATGAAATACGCGCGAGTGTTCCGCACATCGTACTTGCTATTCGGCAACTCTTTATAAAAAGGAAGATTGTTTTGCAAGTAATTTTTGGATATCGCGCTCAGATCATTCCAAGTATAACATGTCAGAAAAAGAAACAAGAAGAAGAAGAAGAGAATCTGGTCTTTGTCGACAATACACTTTGTAAAGAGCGCGTGGACTGCCTTTATCAGTAAGCCATTGTTAACTTTATCACACCTTGAGAATTACTTCGCACATCAAACCCTTTCATTGACGGCCACCGATTCTTTCACGAGAGAAGTCGGTTTTACGAAAACTTAATCTCTTCAATTATTATTCCGCGCATTGAGAAAGTAGACACTGTAAGTAAATGTCGCGAAAGACAATAGCATTCTGGGCGATGAGAGGAAAATGATACAGAAGCAGAGCAGTCGCTTAATAAGGAGGGAACGAATGAGGGAAGGTGAAAGGAAATCGACGAAATCAGGATTTTTGTCGTAAATCTAAGAAAACAAACCCTGCATATTTTAGCTTTATACTCTTTCTGACTTCGTGTGTATTTAATCGTTTTTTATCTTGTGAGATCCCTTTTGAAAACCATATTTTATATGAAAAGTTATCTCAATAAAAGATTATTATTACAAAGAACGCAAAGACTAAAAAGAACATCATCTGAGGATGCTGTTAATGATGGATACGTTTAGCAACACACAACGCCGTGTCTCAGTTTAGGACTCACCGCTTAATTTTCTGGATGAAGTTGGTCTCGAAAGTAGTCTTGACGCCAATTGCTGAACTTTGCTACATTTATTCAATGTTTAGTTGTGTCAATAACAAAATGCTCGAATGTGATTGGTTCTTAACAGCCTTTGTGTCTTAATTGGCTGTTTCAGGTCCAAACTGTCCGATTTTAGCTGTCCGCCTACAAACACTTGTAATCGGACAGGCCAAATCGGACAGTTACCTTATTTGGGTATATTGAGCAGTAGCTGCCATGTCATGTCAGTTGTCATTTTCGCGCTTTGTAAAATAGCAACCATTTCCGTTGGTTATATTGTACAATATGTTTTACAATTTAGAAAGTTGACCTCTAAAGTTTCTCGCATTTTGTTATTGACACAATTAATTGGTAATAGGATTTCGTGTCGTACAATTCAGGGGTAATAGCGCTCGTAATTTCAAATCAGCCTCGTGCTACGCGCTCGGCCCATTTGAAATCACTCGTCCGATTACTCCCTGAATTGTACTCCACTCAGTCCTATATTAAAATAAAAATGTCCCACAAAATTGTATCCAAGGGGACAAATGTCCCCCGGCGATCAAATCCTAGCTCAAACCCTGAATTGTCCTTTGAAGGACTGATTGTGCTCACATTAGGGAGCTTAAGCAATGACCACGGCAACGGCTACGAAAGCCATTTCAAAATATAACTTCTCGCTTTTTTAATTCTACTGAGTCTGGGAATCGAACCCGGGACACATTGGTGGAAGGCGAGCGCTCTCACCACTACGCCAACCCTGCTCCCCCGAAAAAAAATCGACTGTCATTGGTGAGAAAGTAAACGGAGGATTAAAGATAATAGCATCACATGGTTTCTCTTCAAGTGCAAAGCACTCAAATCGACCTGGGCGGCAAAATGCCTCGACGAAAATCAAGCACCATGGAAAATTATCCCAAATCATTTTACTGCGCACGTCGGTGGTTTTAGTTTTTACTATCTTGCAATTACAAATCCGAATAAGTTTCGCTCAATGATCATGAGCTGCCTCTGTTCTACATAAACGTATTACAATATTGGGAAGAAGTAAGGCATATAACAGTAGCTAAAGATAAGCCTACATTTAATGAAGTAATTATTGAGAATAAATTAAGGATTAAAGTGGATGGAAAAACAGTATATTACCAGTCACGGCATTAGTAAGGCGTTACTAAACTGACCTCTTGGATGATCAGAAATGGTTCTTATTAAAATTATCAACTTGGGGAAAAAATAGAACTAAAATATGCGAAAAGCTTCTCACGTTTTCAAGCAACGCGAAACGAAACTTTCTCACGTCGATTCCCGGCGGAGCAGAAAGTCTACATACTTCGCGCAATGCGTCATTAATGGGTTTTCCCTTACAATCTCGAGTCACCGTTGCCGTTCCCGACGTCAGCACAGGTGTCATCGTTATCGCCGCATGCTTGCACACGGGATACAAGGAGACTACACTCTCAGTCATTTTGTTTGTTGTCATACGTATGCGCCCGGTGTTCGAACGAAACATCTGGAGCGAGTGTGTAAAAGGAGAATGAAACTTCCGCCTAGGAAAGTGTCCACACTTTCGGCATTTGCTTTCGCGTTTCCCCCTTTTTAAACGATTTCAGAAAAAAAAATCAAGAGAAAATGGCGGGTATTTTTGCAGTTTACACAGACACATTCTTTTTTATCTTCTTCCCACAATGGGCGTTTTAGAGATAGCTAAGTAAACAAATTAAATATAAGCAATCAACCTCAGTTAAAACCGACACAATTAAAGAAAAATAGGTACGCAGTGCGTACGTGCTCGGACATGTGATACATGCATATTTACTTCTGAAGAATGAGAAATTTTGTAGCGATCCTTCATCATTTTATTTCAAATATGAAGAATGCATATATAAACATAAAACAAAGTACTAAAACGAATTTATTCAAAGACAGTTTAGACGGAGAGCTTTTTTTTGTGAGCAGACAGTTTCTTTAGACGTTCAACCCTTTCTTCTGCAGTTTTGTTCTTTTTCTTTTCTTTTCTTTTCTTTTCTATAGTCACACTTTTTTTCCGATCTCTTTGTTTTCCTTTCCCTTGTTTCATCAACTAGTTTCTTGCTGTTGTCTGGTTCAAATCTATTCAGTTGTTCATTGTAACTTGACTCTGTGAGGTTCATGCATATTATCTGGTGCACTTATGTGACATGGTTCTCCGATCTTATGCAAGTTGTTCTGCATTTCAGCAGCTTCTAAGTCCATTGTTAAAACTCTAACACCCCTAATTTCGAATGGTACAACTGATTTATTAGGTAAACTGTTTCAATATAACTATGCTCTCGATTGATAGAAACGCTAAAAGTACTGCAGTTCCTGACGTATCAAATTTCCCCCAAACATTTCTGCTGTGGGAATCAAAAATTTTAAATAAACTATTGCTTGTTTTAAAAATAGCCACAGTGCTACATTCAACTGTAAGCAAACATGATTCATAATTCATGCAGGAAAGAATGGATTCCAAGGCCTCCATTAAAGAAACATAAGGTTGTAAACCTTCACCAGCTTGAGTTATGCTATTCATTAAATGACCTTTGACATTCCCTGCCAAACTTTCACTGTAGTGCAAGTTAAAAGTAATGTTGAATACAGACACATTCTCTGGTAATTCACACAGAAGCAAAATAGTTTGCCGAGTGCACTTTGACAACAAACTGTATAAAGAATTCCCTGTGTAAGATCTGAGCCATATCAGCAGCACTGCGAATCAGCTGAATCAGTCTATGGTGTTGATAAACAATGGAAATTAAAGAGTTTGCTACGCGTTGTTTCCTTCGGTTTTCACCAAAATGAATACTAGACTAAGGAGCACAAATAGTTTTACTGGCATCAAAGTCAGTCACAACTGGGCCTGGGTCTGTCTTAACATCGTTAGCAAGTCGAATTAATTCAGGGATATTGAAGCGATACAAAAATATTTGTGTAAGCCAGAGACGATTCATTTTCGTTAGTTCGAAATAGCGAATCACACGTTTCAGAACTGGTAAATAAATCGCTTCTAAGTAAAACAAAAGGAGCATAGAACACCCGAATTTTCCCTTGAAGCATCCTCGATACTCCCTGATCATGACAGCTAAATAAACGCAATGCATGCCAACAACAAGTCTGTATTGTCGTAAACTGTTCCCCATTTCAGCTTTGTTTAGCCCAAATCAAGTTCAGATTTAGGTCGTCAGAACTAATTCCACGTTCCAGTGAAACAATTCTCAAGGAAACTATATTAGATCAAATTGTACTCAGTTTGCTCAGGTTTGCTCAAGAATGCTTCAAAGTTATCTCAAAAGTCACACAATCGTGTGATCACTAGGAGATACGGGCTCGCGATCAAAATCAATTATATTTTTTCTGACTATCGATCCCCGCTCTCACGCAACGTGTTTGTAGGTGTATACAAATTAAAACAAAGAAGAAATACTGACCTTTTGTTCTGTAAACAACCACATCTCAACTTCACATGTCGCTTGAAACCAACTACGCAACAACTTGACACGCCACATTGCTTGGGGGCCACCACTGAGCTTTCAGGGATTGACGAGGGGAGGGTGGGTGATTTGAGTTGAGCTTGAATTACGTAAATTTTTATTTAATTTTGGATCCAGAACGATCAAGATATATCTTTCTCAATCCTGTATAATCTTCTCTTTTAGATATGTTAGTATGTATTTTGTTTTTGTCTAAAAGCAGCTTGGAATATTTTTTTTTCGTCACAATTACCCACCCCACTCCCCTCAGTAGAACAGTTTGCATAGCTTGAACAGCCTGCCAGCCTGCCTGCCTGCCTGAGGACCACCTCGCTTTCAGTTACATACGTCGGAGCACGTCCTCCCAAAAATTGAAAAACTAGTTTTAGCTTGCGTGACGAAACTATTGGAGTCACGCGATCACGCGATCATGCGATAATCAGATACCCCAGTTTTCAGAGCACATTATTTCTCTACTGTTCAGCTACGATCAAACATGGTCGCCCATACTGAAATTCTTTTGTCCAAGTGTGCTCAATTTCGTGAGCAAGGTGAATTCATTGATGTTCGTTTAAAACCGGACGAGGACCTGTTTCCAGCTCATCGCATCGTCCTTGCTGCCAACAGCGATTATTTCCACGCCATGTTTGCTCTCGGAATGAAGGAATCCAACCAGGAAGTTATTGAACTCAAAGATGAAAACATTTCAGCAGCTGCTTTGAAGATCGTCATGGATTCCATCTACAGTGGAGAGCTCCATGTCGACGATGAAAACGTGTTTGAAGTTCTTCTTGCCGCTGACCATCTTCAAGTCATAAGTGTTGTTCAACAGTGTTGTGATTATCTGCAGACTGAGTTTGTTCAGCTTCGGTTTGATGTGAAAACATACTCTCGCATCTGCACGATTGCTGATCGCCACAATCTGACGGACCTGCAGGAAGCCACACAACATAAGATGGCCTCGATGTACAAGGAAATCTGTGAAAGTGAAGAATTTTTGTCTCATGTTGACGCGGATCAGTTGTTGAGCCTTCTCAGCCGAGATGACCTCAGTGCTCCTTCAGAGAGTTTCGTCTTCAAATCAGTGATGCAGTGGATCAAGTTCAAGAAAGAAGAGAGGATGGCAGTGGCGGCCAAGGTTATCGGAGCAGTTCGTCTAGGGCTAGTGGACATCAGAGAAGTGATCAGAGAACTAAACGCAGAGGAGATGCAAAGAGTACCCGAGATTCATATGCTTGTTTATCAGTCACTAGTGTATAGCTACATTCCCTCAAGCTCTACATTTGGTGAAGAGCAAGTTAAAATCCGTTCCATGAACCTGGTAGGAAATGTTTTTCTTTATAAGTATATTATCCTGACCTCAAAGAAAATAATTTAGGTAATTAATGGCGCCTAAAACAGCCATGTTCTGGGTCATAGTGAGCATTTACCATGTAAGTCTAGTTTTCGTCGGCATTCTTTGATGTCTGTGTGCATAAATCATAAATTCAGGATAATTTATCAAGCTTGGGAAATAAAAAACCGCAAGAAATTGAAAGGTGTATTTCATTTGGAAATGCGAGAAATGTGAGTGAAAGATTGAAAATTGACATGATATCTATTCCTTTTTGAAACTGCCTTATTAATTTTTCAGATGTTTGTGAGCTATGCATACAAGCATCTTTTCAAAAATGTCGCACCAGCAGTAACAAAACGTCAAGAAGTGCAACCATGTATATTGACAAATAACTGTTTAATCAATGTTATGAGCGGAGGAAAGAATAGTAGCGCAGCGCAGGCGAGTAGACACCAAATCTGGAAACTTGAACGAGAAGCACATGATTTGTTTGGGTAATAACGTTGCACGCACCCGCGAATTTTGGGGGTTGAAAGCTAATCGCTAGTTAGCTATAACGCATTTTTTTCCTACCAATACTGGATATTTGCTCAGCTGAATCAACTTGGGTAATCTTCTTTTGAACGTGGTGTGTCCTAATGTCCTTTACTTGCAACTTTCGTGATGTAAATGATGACGTCCTCTTGCACAACCTTGTTCCCAGGGTCTCTCTTCTACCTACCCCAAAGGAATAAGAGAGAGCCTGGGCCAAGGTTGAATCCCGCACTGATTTCACAGGCGAGGGCAACAGTAACCATTGCGTAAGACATGTAAACACTTTGTAGTGTTCTTCTTTTCATTTTTAAGTTAAAACGTGTTGTTAACTTATAATCATCTTAGGTCCTTGTTGCTGTTTGTCCTCAAAGCCAAATGAAGTACTTTGATGTTGAATCTAAAGAGTGGAAATTATTGGAATCCTTTGCACCAACAACAGAAGCAATGCATTGCTACTGTATAGAGACTGTTGGCAGCAAGCTGTATGTTGCAGGATTTGTGTCCGGTAATCACTGTATTTACTGCTACGACATAGAAAGAAATATGTGGGAAAAACTACCACACTCATGTGGTAACATTGAGCAGCTGTGTATTGTAGGTGACTATATGTATGCAGTCACTTCTAACTGGAGTCAGGTGCCTCAAAGGTACAACTTTGCTGAACAACAGTGGCAAAGTTTTGCAAAAGTAGATGAAACAAGTAATTTAATTTTTAACAGTGGAGCAACCGCATTTAGTTCAAAGCTGTGTGTTCTTTATGGAAAAGTGTCATATTCTGGTGCCCTATACTGTGCAGTGCTGTATTGTTTTGATCCAGATAGGAATGTGTGGGAAGAAAAGGCATCAACCTGCCAGACTCACTTTGGGTCCTGTCTTTTTGTACTGAACAGGAAACTTTACGTTGCAGGTGGTAACGTTTGTACTAATACTAGAGGAGAGCTTTATGGTAATTTTGCATCTGTAGAAGTTTATGACGAAGAAAATAACAAGTGGTCTGTAATCGAGCAAAAACATATTCCCCCGAAAACAACCCTGGGGCAGTAGAAATAGAGGGGAAGATTTATTTCATTATCAACAGATATCCAATTGACAGCGGCATAAGAATCCCCCAGGGGAGTTGTATCCTGTTTCTTTAGATAAATGGAAAAGTTTAAGCAACATTTCCAATAATGCTGCTCTTTGTTATGCGCCTGTAAAGAGGGAGAACTTGAAAACAGACAGCTGAGGATGATAATTAAGTTTGCTGTGCTTCAGTTAAGTGCATTTATGGGTTGAGTTTTGCATGCAGACATGGTGTTTCCTGCAATATAATAGTTGCAAGGGACACTGGTATCCAAGACGAGCTGACTTTAAAACAAATCCCGCCGCGCCCTTAATACTAAAACTGATCATTACCATAAACAAGAGTAAGGCCCGGTTCAAAATTCGAACTTCACATTTGCCAAATCTAATGCAAATGTGCGAAACAATAGATTTTTCGCATTTGCCTGATGAGCTGGATTTGGATGACTATCAAATGTTGTTAGCTTTTGACATGCGCAGTTTTGAACCAAATCGTCATTGCATCTGACCGCCTTTGAAATCGCCGCGGCGGGTTCATCTTGGTCGTGATACGCAAACACACTGTTTGATGTGGAGTTTGGTGGAAATCTAGACGAATGCTTTGTTTTTAATAAGTCTTCATAGCACTGAATTTTATGCTTCTTGCTGATATTTCATTTGATCCGAAATGCCCCTTACGCGTCATGAGTCACGGCGGGTAAATATTTGATTTTTTGGTGAATTTTAGGACGTTTCAAAAGAGGAAAAAGGAGATAGCAATTAATGTACAGTCTAGTTAAAAAAGGTAACTAAAGCAGCGTCTTCACTGTTCTGTTTTTGCAGTCTTTGCATGATGTTGATGCTTTCAATAGAGATTTTTTCTACGGTCAGACAGGTTAAGCCTGGTCTCCATATGATCTTAATGGTCTGCAATCGGTCTGCGACATGATCGGCGCCATGATCGGCGATCGGTCTGCGATACGTTGCAGACATATGGAAACATGTGTCCTCAGCGTCTGCGGCGTCTGCGATCGGTGATCGGGAAAGTAGAAACTAGTTCTACTTTCCCGATCACCCCGACCGTGTGTCACAGACCGCCGCAGACGCCGGGGACACGTTTCCATATGATCTTAACGTGACGCAGACCGATCGCCGATCATGGCGCCGATCGTGTCGCAGACCGATCGCAGACCATTAAGATCATGTGGAAACCAGGCTTTACACTCGAGCAGCAATCTCGTAAGCTCTCTATGTGGAAGTTTCTCAGTTTGCTTTGAAAACGTAAACGACAACGGGCAAACTCAGTGGAAAATGACGAAAAAACTCAAGATAGCTCTTGACAGAGAGGATAGTTGACTGGTTTGTGTTTGCGTGAACTTAATCTCATCTTTTTATCAAAAATGCACCGGTAAAGGTAATTGTTTAATATTTTAATACGTTTCTCAAATTAGAGATTATTTTGAATGCGGAGTTTAATTGTTCATTTAACTGAACAAATCTCACTGTGCTGACAATGTTAACCTAGATCTAAGATGAACTATGTACAATAAATATTTTTAAAAAGAAAAGCTTTCAAACGATGCTTTTAAATGGAGACAGTTTCAGAGTATTTAATATGATTAAGTAAACTGTTCCATAAGTCACAGTAATGATAGAAGGTACTTGTAAAAGCAATCCATTAGATGAGTGGCGTGAACGAACGCGTCGATATTTAACAAGGAGTGAATAAAAGGGCATCGTTTGAACCGCTGGCTCACAGATTCTACTAGTTCCCAAAAGTAATGACGCGTATCCAATTAAATTTTCCTATCGGCATTTCTGGATTTTTGGTGCAAATTTTCAATCCAGTATCCCCTCTGAATTTACTATTATCGTTAATTGTCAAGTTGCTCTGAATTACTAACGGTCTGTAAGGAACTCTGGGAAGTCAGCATTTTTGTTGTAAAGGGACAATAATCAGTGTTCGGACAGGACTCGAACCTACGAATCTTCACTTTGTAATCCTCTACTCTAACCACTAGACCACCACGTCGCTGGTTGAACAAAACTCAATTTTTAAACAATTTAATTCATGCGCTTATTCTACACCCTGTAATAAGCATATATAATTACCCACTAAAATATAATTTTAGAAAGTGAATAGAACAGGTCGATCACCAAACCTTAACAAAAAGCTAACCATTTAAAATCAGCGCTTAGGCCTAATCATTGTAGATCAGTGATATTCAATGCAAAACTTTATTAAAATTTTAGTTATACAATTACCCGTCATCTTGTTCTTCAGTGGTGTAGTGGTAAGTAGTCGTTCCTACTAGCGCCGGGTAGTTCTGGGTTCAAATCCAGTCCAAATTAAATGATATGATTTTTTTTTATTTGTTCATTTCAGAAATGACCTGGGAAACAGTGTTCTAAATTAACGATAATCATAAATTCAAAGCAACTCGACAATTAACTATAATCGTTAATTCAAAGAGGAGATCATGTTGAAATGGTGGGCATCCAAGTGATAGTTTATTAAATGTTCATTGTGCAGATGATTACAGGAAAACGACGCTGATAATTTACAAACAAAGACAAAATCTCAGAAATATCGGAGATAGAGTAGACACATTCCAAGCACATAATTAAGCAATCCCTGTTTTTTTAGTTACCTTAGGAAACGAGAGAATCACAAGACCAGTATGTAATGTTAATCGAGATAAAGAAAAACATATGTAATTAAGCCATTTTCCGTATGTTATAAATTAAATAAATATCTTTAAAGTGTACCGAGCGCCAAAATATTTTCTTGCTAAAATAAACCTTTACACCTGTTCGAAACGCAGTGCGCCTTTTTGCGCCCTTTTTTTAACCAAACCTTGACTTTTCATTAGGCTGTCAAAGTTACGCATGCATATTTACAAAGACTTAACGCGATGCAAATCAGTTTGCGACGTCAAATCAGGAATAGGCCCATGCCCCTTACAAGCTCGGTCGTGTGACAGATGATGACTAGATTTTGTAACTTAAACAGCCTATAAAAAGTCAAGGTTTGGTTTAAAAAAAGGCGCAAAAAGGCGCAATGCGTTTCGAACAGGTGCAAAGGTTTATTTTAGCGAATAGCTACACTTTAAGCCTTTGACAGAAGTTTGTGTTTTGTGTTCACACTTTCCATTTCTCTTACTATGATCTTAAAAGTCTCTTGTTATTTTTTATCATGGTCTACACTACTAGAAGTCAATTATTTTTCTCAGGGATTGATAAGTGAGCGAAACAATTTGAAGTAGGTGCGCACGCATCTTTCTCTCGTTTAACTGTCTCTAAGAAAACTAAATAATTGAATACCTGCAGTGTAGACATGATCCGGCAAACGGGAGGTCGCGGGCTCAAACCTCGGCTAGACCAACACTCAAGTAGCCTTCTACGCAGACGTCTTTGGGCTTGTCTTGCGTTCCTCCCCCACGAACCTCTGCTAAACCGCCACTAGTACTATTCACGGCGATTAGCCAATCATCATGAGTTCATCTTCCAATTTTCAGACGTTCGTGGGTGAGGTAAGCGAGACGAGCCCAAAGACTTCTGCGTGGGAAGCTAACACTCAAGGTCTTCAAAGACCCTTCATCACCATTGATCCAACGTGGTCGTTTGTTTTTGTTTTGGAATCGCGCTATTGTAAAATGATGCCTCTGATTGGTCAATTATTTTTATCGGGCTTTTGATCTGGTTCCGTTGTTTGCGGTTTCGCAAGGCAAATGACTACAAATTCAACTTGCATATTTCTTCATTGAAACCATGAACAATCCATTCACTGGTTTTAATAAAATCAAAACAGCAAAGCATTGAACGATCCGTTACTGATAAAACTCGCTAATTATGTGCCGAGGATGGTGAAAAAATATCCCGCACAAGAAAACATTTATTTATTGTCGGTATAATTGGTTCAAGTTTTAATTTGCAGCAAGAAAGATACTCATACGCTCTCATTCAATTATCCTGTCCTTTCAATATACTGTTGACCATGCGGCTTGACAAAAGGAGGACAACGTTGAGCTCCACATTAAAACACGGGAGGAAACCAAAGCACACAGCGGTGTGATTCCAGGTAGTCCTCATCGATCACGTAACAGACGCAAGCTCCGAATTGAACGCAAAGCTAAAATGCCCGATGGGGTAAAAAAAGCCGCAGTCAATACAGAGACTAAGCGACAAGTTAGATGAAAAACACTGAAGAGTTGACCCGCAAACCCGCAGAACCCATCACACAAACTGACCTTGAGGTCAAACCTCGAACAGTTCAGGGGCACCCAACGACAACTTTCACCTGAGATATCTGTTCGGTGGAGGGTAGTTTCCCTTAGGCCGGGCTTTCGGTGTCGATTTAAGTGTGCATTCCAATTTTCATAAATGAAACGTGGCCTAAAAGATTCGCAATGAGGAAATCATCACCCTTGATGTTTTCAGATAGGTAGTATAATTACTGTTTTTGGCAGTCAAAAACGTCAGCTGGAATGCTCGCAGAGAGAATAGTTCCCTAATAAAACGTTCGTCGAAAGTTCGTTTCAGCTCAGTACCATTTCCTCAAAGGAAGATTTTGTTTCCTAACTTTTTGGATCAATTAAATTTTCAGCTAAGGAACCTGAATAGATCAAATTCTTCTAACTAACGCAAACATCACTTTAAACAGACTTCAAATACCATAAGGCACTTAAAAATGCCTTTCTACAGCTTTTCAAGGGTTGATTTGACTCGTTGGTTGCCCCTGACAGTTATCCAGACACGCATTATTTACTCACTATTAAATCAGTTTCCAAATCGCATTACATCGGCTTCAACAAGCTCAACGAATTCTTAAAAGCTCCGAGGTAAAAATCACCAAACATAAACAACGAGTCTCTGCAAGTCCTCCTTGAACCTCACTTTGATATAAAACAACGCTGCGAAGTTACCGCACTCTTTTACCGTTACTCTTTTGACTTTAAACGGGTTAAAATTTACATACATACAAATTGTTCCCAAAATAACACAAGGCGATGAAAATGAAAAAGAATAAACAGAGAACATGTTTACGGCCATAAATTTGCAGATTTGTTCACGATGTGATAAAACATGGGTTTCGATGTCTGAGTAATTTCGTGTTACACGAAATTCCAGAATTAACGATCGCAGTGCGCGATGCATCATGGGTGAAAATCGGCCTTTAAATAATTAAGGACGTTCTGAAGAACCCACACACTGTTCGTTCGCAAAGAGTAGGGGACGTAGTCCCCAGTGTGGTGGTCTGGTCTTTCGTTATGTGATGTGCCTCGTAGGGGACCTAATGTCCTTACATAAAAAAAATGTAT